>CM047749.1:2031950-2404450 GCA_026225825.1 Pistacia integerrima | reverse complement strand
CATCTTTGCTCACACTACCAGCAGGCTACAAGACATCCTGAGACTTGTACTTGGACTTGATCTTGGCTTTACCCTTACCCTTGCCCTTTCCTTTGCCTCTCCCAAGAGTAGCATCAACTAGTAGCACTGGCTTAGATTTCTTCCTAGCTTGCTCTGCTATCTTCAACATATTCAGGAGGTCAGAGAGGGTGTTCTCCATACCATTCATATTGAAGTTCAATATGAACTCTGAGAAGCTATCGGGCAAGGATTGAAGAATTAAGTCCATTGATAATTCAGCATCCATGACAAACCCAAGGATTTAAGCTTCTGAGTGTATGCAAGCATTTTGAGTATATGCGGCCCTACTTGAGTTCCCTCTACCATCCGACATCTAAAGAGTGCCTTAGTCGCATCATAACGATCGTGCCTAGCACGCTTCTCAAAAATCTCCTTGAGATGAATCATAATAAATTGCACATCCAAGTGTTCATGTTGCTCTTGGAGATTTAGGGTCATTGATGTTAACATGAGACATTGCACATTGTTAGGATCATCAAGATACTTGCTATAAGCATTTCTAACCTCTTGAGTAGCTTTAAGACCGGCCGCCTCTTGTATAGGCTCATTTAGGACGTACAACTTCTTTTTGGATTTGAGAACAATCCGAAGATTTTTATACCAATCTTTGAAGTTTGTACCGTCCAACCTATTTTCCTTTTCAATGATTGATCATAATGATAGGATGTTTATTGCCATTTTGAGATTTCTACAAGTGCAAAATAAAGCGAGTTAATATCATGATATAATATTTAATTAATCAAGGCTTTTAATTAATTAAACGCTCCCACTGTTTTACTCAAGTCCTAATAGCCCCCACTATTAGACTCGGGAAAGCCTGTTGGCTTTCTTAGTGGCCCAAGATCCCATCAATTCCATTTTTAACCTTCATTGATTGAAAAGCCAAAACCAGGTTGATATAGGTGGGCCACAAACTCAATTTATACCAACTAATAGTGCCAACCACTAATCCTCAAATATAAATTGTGCAAACAAACCAATTACACAATCCATTGGCATTGACCATTGATCTCAAGTGAAACTGTTGGATCCGTAGAGTAGATACTACATACTCCCATGAATTTGAAAAATTGCACTTTCTCTACATTTGCCTCTAGTACATCTTTGACCTTCGTTGATCAAAAGCCTAAACTACTAGTTAAGTCTAACTCGACATTATTAAATAAAAGCTCCAATGCGACTTAGCTGCCAATTGATAGAAGCATACCCTTCGTTGACCAAAAGGGTAACAATGATCTATAATTGATAGAAGCATACCCTTCGTTGACCAAAAGGGTAACAATGATCTATGGTACACAGTGACATTACGATGAATGTGACGACAGTCCCGCGTTTCACAACCTAGGTTTGTTGGGGACAAGGGTTTTGTGCCTTGGCACCAAAACCCTAAACACCCTCAAGGGCATTCACCAGCGCCATGTGAGGGATCACACGACCATCCCTTTCACACACTACCTTGCTCCAACGGCAACAACAATTGTTGCCACTTGTCACGATGCTACCATGGGCCTCCAGCCATGGTAGCCAGCACCACCACACATGATGGTGCTTAGGGTTTCATCAAATTTCTCTGATTTCAACAAAAATCAGATCCAACACAACCAATTTTCAATATTTCCCAAACACAACAATCCAAGGTTCATTTCAATTAATCCAAATCAAAATCAATTAAAACAAAACCCTAAACATGCAATCTCAAATCACATACTTCCAGCATATAATCAAAACACCAAAAATTCATATAAGAGGCTCTGATACCACTGTAGTGTTTTAAGCAATGTAGCAAAAAACAAAAATTTACCGATCAAACCCTATTAAGCCCCAAAACACAAGTATGAGTATGATGATGTTCATATACTATAAAATAATAGAGACCATGAAAGAATCAGAACCATACCCATGTTTGGACGCTCCACCACTTTTTCAAGATCCGGATGAAAAACGCTCATGATCCAAGTATAGGATCGAACCACCGGTCTCCACACAAAGTTAAGGATCAACACAAGAGAATTTACTAGATCTTGATGTGAAGACTAAACAAGATATGGGATTTAGGTTGAGAGAAAAATCTCTCAATGAACCATTTGCTCTCCACGGCTGAGAAAGGGAAGAATGAGAGTGTTCTTTAATTCCAGAACAAAATCATATCTTAGGTATTTCCCCGTTATTATTTTTATCCATTAATAACATTCTTTCAATATTTAAAACATATATACACCAATATATATTTAATATTGACGGTTTATTTATTTACAATATATATACGACAAAATACATATTTAAATAAATAACAAATCTTACATATTAAATCCAATACGAGATTGGATCTAGGCAACAACCTTTCCAAAAAATTTAATTGCTCCGTAAAATTTACCAAAATACCTCTTCATCAATAAATGACAAAAATACCCCTCACATAATCTCTTCTTTAGTTTGCCTTTTATGTGTGTGACCCAATGGATCCTTGTCATGTCAATAGTGTGTAATATCATGATCAACACCAAATCAATCTTCTCATCACACACAAACCAAGATTGGCCCCTAGTAAGGCATTAGGGCCACCCAACAGACTTGGATTCAATGTAATTCGCTACCTGTGAACAGTATAGCTACTGTGCAATCAAATCCTTTCATCAACTATTATCTCATCAAGGCTTAAAGCATAGAAGTAATGTCAACTTCAAATATAAATGACCTTGATCTATTCAGATTTCGTTATCAAACCAATCAACCAATCGAGGTTCACTCGATTCCATTGTGGCCATAGATTCCAAGGTCGTTGTCCTTCACTGGAATCTCACTAAGATAATGTATCTTGAACACATGAGTAATGAATCCTTTGTCGATCCACTATAGTCATGATGTACTTCTCAATGTAACCAATCACTCCCATACTGATAACCCTATGAGGATTACTTTTTGTAAGTGTCAAACTAAACCAATAGGTACACACGGCGCTCTGGTGATCTCAAGTCTAAGGACCACATGCACCACAATCTGTTAGAGGATGTATTCCATGGACAGTGGTGTTAACATCTATATGGAATCCTTTGATGGATAAGTTTGATGAACTCATGAATCACAAGCACCCATGCACCAGACCAAGTTGTCACCAAACAACCTTGACATGTGAGATTAGTCACTACCTTCCGATAGTGTCGTTCAACACTATGATAGTCTTATTGTATTATTTATGCCTTAGGTCAAGATAATCCTCGGGATATAGACATTTCTAGAATGGCCACTTGAAGTGATCATAAGGATCTCACAATCAAGATTTATCACTACTTGATTCCCTCGTCATGGTTTAACCACTCTAAGGGCATATATTAATACATACATAGAAATATGCTTTACATAATATAATCAATGCCTTTTATATATTGAATATCCATGATCCATAGACTCAACATACAACAATATGATTGGCTCAGGGGCACCTAGTCTAACAAACTACTCTCAGTCTCATGGACTTATCCTCAAACTCTCGGAGGTATTCACGGATAACCTTCGAGCTCCGCAGCCTTGAGTAAACCCGCTAGAAGATCATAGTCAACTGAGCAAGGAGCTTTATAATAAACACAAAGCCAAGTAAACATAACTAGTAAAAAGATGTACAAGGATTATGGAGGAATAGATCCAAACCTGAGCGTGGTCCGTGACTGCTTTCTAAAAAAGGGGAATCAGCTTGTGGTCCCTCATTTCCCCCCAACCAGCCTTCGTGGTAGACTCTTGGAGAGCTCACAACGAGAATTGGAGATGCTCTAGAAGCTTGCCGACTGCTCGAGGAATGATAGCTCCAACCAGTCTCTCTCTTTCTCCCTCCTTATTCACCATTGCTGGCAGTAAGTTTATAAGAATCCTCTCCCTAGTCTTTGCAGTGGCTCCTGTAGACCATAGAAACCTAGCAACAGAGATGGGATTGTGGGGATTTCTATCGTAATAAGCACAAAATTACAAAAAAATAAAAAAAATTGCTACGATAGAGTCTCTTTACCCAAGATCACGATTCGATAAATACAACCACAATATAATTTTAAACCATACAAGGTTAGGTATTATACCTTCATTGGTGGCTCCTTCTCTAGATGTCTCCAAGATATCACTATCCACCCAAAGTAGGATTGAGCACAACGGTATCCACAAAAGTAGGTCGGGATCACTCTTGGATTGATTGCTAAATCAAGCCAAGAGCTTAAGAAGAGGTGGTGGAATTTGAGAGAGAAATTCTATCTAGGGCTGCGGCTAGGGTTTTGTGTTTTGGGAGGTTTAGTCTAAAAATTAAACTAAAACTTTGCTCTCAAAAGTTGTAAAATCAACTTCTTAAAATCAAAACCCAAGTCCCCTTTTTATAGTGCAATCCATAGTAGGAATTTGATTAGGATTGTGAATCTCCAAATTCCTTTTTAATTTGGTGTAACACCCACATCAAGGTACGTAATGTTATTTAAGCCCTAATACCCTTAGTTGGATTTCTTTGAAGTTATCTTAGACAAATGTAAAGAAAATTCCTTAAAACTTCATTAGGGGTAAAATGGTCTTTTCACTCCTAATTAGAAGAAAAAGTGGGAAGTGAAAGGAAGCAAAATAATGTTAATTGACTGAAGGATATAGATGGAATTTCATAGAAAGTGCAACAGCAAAATGGGAATTCATGTGTATAATATTAGATATAAGGTTTCATTGAAGAAACCCTAGCTTTACATGAAGCCCTTGTTCACGCCACCTTCACTCCATTTTCTCTCAACTTTCTTCACTAAATTTCAAAGGGAAATCATAGGATTTGGCTTGGATTTTCATAGATTTTATATCCTTAAGCATCCAAAGGTAAGATTCTAGCACAAGGTGTGTGATTAACCTTTAAAGTTTTAAATTCTTATGGTTTTTATATATGATCTAGGTCCAAGAGGAAGAGACTTTTAGCAAAAGAAAGTTATATCACACATTCAAGGTAAGTAAACCTAGCCTTGTTTTGAGCAAGACTTGTGTAGTATGATTCTTGCATGTTTTATGTGATTGTATATGAGAATTGTTGGCTGTTTTTGATGATGAATGATGTGTAATTTCCAGCCATGAGAAGTAGTGTATGATTAAGTGATGATTTGGTGAAGTTGTGGAAGAATTAGTGTTGAAATTTTTAAAGTGTAAAGAATTGTCGAAAATGGCCAGGTTTGATGCTATAATTAGTGAGTTTTTGGCTCACAATTTGGTGGAATTAGAGAGATGTGGAAGTGCAGCCAACATGGTAGTTGCATGTGCATATGAAGTGTTTGATGAAAATTCAAAGAGAAAATGCATGCATGAGTTGGCTAAACCCTAATGAAGAAAGGGTTAGAGAAAGGCAAGAATTGAAGTAGGAAGATTATGTTTGGGCTTAACCAAGTGTAAATGTTAGTATTCAAGAGTGCATACTGTTATGCCAAAATTTAATATATCACTTGGTCATGTTGTTCCATGTGAGAAGTGGTCCTTAGTGCTTGGTTCTAGTTACTTGAACCTTTGCTACTTCTTGAAAAGCACATGAAGTGTTAGAGAAGAATTGCAAGTCAAAGTGTTATTTTGATATGGCAATTGAGATAGTAGAGAATGGTAGAATATGTCATGACATACCATTATGCCATAATGAATTTGCAAGTTTGTATATGTGAACTTGGAAAGCATATTAAAGAATAGGCTTGATCATGCATGTATCGTGCACATGATTATATATACATAGCCTTGATTTAGTAAATGAGAATGTGAAAGAATATGTTAGCAAAGAATGAGAAAGAAAGAAAAAGAAAATGGCTTGTAGTTTTCTTTTAAGCTAACATGCAAGTATGTATATTTTCTCATTTACTAAAGAATGCCAGTGTAGAATTTCCATAGCTTGGAAATTCATATTAAAATGTGTATAGCATCTCTTTTTATTCTCTTTCTACAGCATGGTATGTTATAAGGTTTTTACGATGGGGAACCCATGAGTGACAGAGATGCCCACATACACGCCGCCACGAGCGGCCACAATAGAGAGATACAGTATTTCTACAGTCCATCAGTAGTGTATGTGGATGAGGACTGTACCTAGCAGAGCATACCTACATGCATGCCACCACGAGCGAGCGGCCACAGCAGAGAGATACAGTATTTGTACCGTCTGTCAACAGTGCATGTAGATGAGGAATGTATCCACTCACATGGCCAGGGTTCCAAATCCATGCATCAACCTAGTCTGATCGGCAAACCAAAATAGAAGAAAGAAAAGAAACACAAACCGAGAAGAAACGAAAGAGATATATCATAAGAGACAGATAACAAAAAAGAAAAGAAAGTTTTTTTCTCAGCAAAGTGTATTATTCTGCATATGTATTATGTTACTTACATGATTCAGTATTTCTTATGTGCTCAACGATGTGTAGTTTTATTCATTGTCTTTGCACATTGATAAGTAGCAAACCAGAATATCATAAAAGAATGCAGAATATCATAAAGGAATGAAGAATATTAGCAAAGATTAAAGTAAGAAAAGGAAAATCAAAACATAAGTAACGGAGGAAGAACGGTTGTGCAGTATGGTTTACTTACTAAGCAATTAGTGCTCACTCCATTATTTTTCTATTTTGCAGGTACTAGATGATTTACAGTCGGGTGGGATGTCGAGAAGCGGAGGAGTTTGGCGGCACTGTCCAAGACTACCTTGTACTTATTAAAGTATAACAGCTATTTTGTGTATATATTTAAATGAATTAAAATTAGAATTTTTGGATTTTACATTATTTATATATGTTTATAAAAGTTATTTGGTGGATTTTGTTATATTTTTCTTAAAGAATTACTAGCTAGAGAGTATATTACATTTGGATTGCAACTCTAAAAGGAATTAGAATATCTCTAAAAGATATTCTCCCATAAAATATGTTTCCCAATTACATAAATATTGATATTTATTTAATTCCTATATAAATCCATATTCCTAATTAAATAAATATTACTATTTATTTAATCCATATATATACATATTTAATTAATGGCTTTTAATATATTTGATTAAATTAAATATATTCCTCCATATCAATTAACATTAATATGAATCCGATTTTGCTAAGATTCCATCAATATAAATATTGAATATTGGCATCAACCCTAACAAAATTACCCAAATAACCTTTCCACCCAAAAGGATGAAAATACCCTTTTCCTCCAAAATTATGAAAATACTCTGTGCCGAAAGGATGAAAATGCCCTTCCAATTCCGCTTTCCCTCTTAACTACTTTTTATGTGTGTGACCCGAAGGCTCTTTATTTTGTTGGCAGTGTCCCGATAACTAATTAAGCATCAACCAATTAGTGTTTCGTACACCAATCAAGATTGGCCTTTAGCAAGACATCATGATTACCCAATAAACAAAGAATCGGTGATTAGGCTTACCTTTTCTACAGTACGATTACCGTGCAATTCGATCTATTCATCATCTTATATCTCATCAAGGTTTGAAGTACAAAACTAGTGTCTACTTCAAAGTATTGAGCTTGACATGTTTATATTTGGTTGTAGAATCTATGACTATATAAAATTGGATTCAAGCACCAACTTGATTCCACTGTGTCCCCATATTTGTGGTTGTAGTTCTTAACCAAATATCTCACCAAGATAAGATCTCCTATAACCAAGAGTGATGAATCCTTTGTTGATCCTGTGGGGAATAATACCGTAGCAAGCGCATAATAACAAAATCTTTCTTGCTACGCCAGTACCCTTTACCCAAGAACATGATACGATATTCCTAACCTACATATAAATAAACCATACAAGGTTTAGTTTTACCTCTCGTTGGTGACTCTTTCACTAGATGTTTTCGCGACTTTGCTATCAACCCAAAATAGAGTCGAGCATGACGGTATCAACATGAAAGTAGGGTCGGGATCACACTTGGATTGATTGCTAGATCAACCCAAGTGCTTAAAGGAGGTTGAGGAAATAGAGAGAGAATTTCTCTCTCTAGGGTTGGCAGCTAGGGTTTGTTTGGGAGAGTTATTTTTGCTCTCAACTTTGCAAAAACAACTTATGAAAATTGTGCTTCAATTATTATTTTAAATCAAAACCCAATGACCCTTTATATAGTGCAATCCCAAATAAGAATTCAATTAGGATTGTGAAACCTTTAATTCCTATTTGGATTGGATTGCAATCCTTAATAAAAGGAATTAGAATATCTCTTAGGGTGTGTTTAGTTCAAGGAATGTTGGATTACTGGGAATGCTATATTAATGAAAAGTTGGATTACCTTGAAGATTACAGGGACTCTTTGGATAATGTGTTTGGTTAGTTGGAATAAATTGTTGTGTGTTATTTAAATTACTAAATTGCCCTCATTTTTAAATATTAATATAATATTATTTTTATTATTAATTTTTGAATAATTTCTTGTAACCCCCAACATTTTAGATATAGCTAAAACACCCTAGCTTATTTAAAACTTTATTTGTAACAAAATCACCCCTACCCACCCTAAGCCACTGTCGGCCACTGTTAGAGTAGATGCACTAGATGTTAGTAAACGGTCCCATATACACAACGGAAACAAAACAAATATAATACAAGGATCGTTTACATGAGCCAAGATCAAGGTATAATTTTACAATTTATATTAAAGTAGAATCTGCACAAAAGGTTAATCATGAGTTAAGAGAATCATATGCACGTTTAGAGGCTCCACCACGTTTGTCTTTGAACGTTTTTGCTACCGACCAAAGCGTAGGATCGAATCGACATAGTCCACACGAGGACAATCACAAAGAACCAAAAAGGGATTTGCTAGATCCTCTTTGGCTTCAAGATTAAAGAAGAAGGAAATCAAATTTAATTGATTTGGGGCAAAAATGTTTCTGCTATGGGAGAGTCAAGGGGCTGCTGTGTTTGTGTTTTTCAAGAGAATGAAATAGTGAAAAGTCTTATCCTTTTTTACAAAGAAACATTTTTCTTTTATAGTAAAAAAATTAGTTACCCTATTCCAATATGGAATAGGCTTGGGCTCCAACTCAAACACCCCATGTTACCAAACACTCCCAATTAGATATTTAATTTTTATTTCATCATTATCTCAATTAAAATCAATTAATATATATATAATCTATATATTAACATTTAACAATAATGATGATTTAATTAAATATATGTGAACACATATTTAAACGTAATTTCACTTATTTAATTTTCCTAATTAAATAAAGGCTACAACCTTCAGCAAATTTAATTGCACCGTGAAATTGCCAAAATACCCTTTCGCCTTAAAAAGACAAAAACGCCATTCCTTCTTCTTGGATCTTAAATTATCTTCTATCTGTGTGACCCATAGGCTCCTCATCATACCTAAAGTGTATAATATCGTGATTAACACCAATTAATTGTCTCACTGTACAGAGACCAAGATTGGCCCTTAGCAAGGCATCATTGCCACCCAATAGATTCGAATTTAGCAAAGTAGCTACCATCAATGATATGGTTCACCGTACAATTCGATCCTTTCATCATTCGTTATCTCGGCGAGATGAAGGCATAGAAATAGTGTCAACCTTACTATTACTCTCGATATTATGTATTAGGTTCTAGACCAAGCGGCACATGTATATAATCCGGGATAGAGCAACAACTCAATCCCCACTTTGTAGCCCTGATTTTAGTTGTCATTGCCATATATTGAATTGTAGTGAGATAAGCTTCTCACGTACTAGGGAGTGAGTAGAATCCTCCTGCCAATCCACCATATTCTTGATACACTCTTTGATGCAGCCAATCACCACCGTATTGCGGCTCGAAACAAGGGCTTGCGTTAGGCTTAGGTGTCAAACTACACCATCCCGGTGCATAAGCGCTCGTGATTCTCAAGTTTAAGGATCACATGCACCACCATTTGTTAAAGGATTTGTTCCATAGACACCGGGGTTACCATTCCATATGGAATTTTTCCTCTGAGGGGTGGGTCCCAGTCCATGAACCTTCTTTGCCGATGTATTAGCCTACAACAAACACCCATGTGTTGCACCCAGTTGTCACCAAACAACCTTGACAAGTGAGATCGGGATCCACCCTTTGCCTTTCGATAGGGTTGTTCAACACTATGATAGCCTTACCGTATTATACGTGCTCTTACTTGAAAGAATATCTGGGGAAGGGGCTACGGACATTTCTTTAGAATGGCCACCATATGTGCTTTCATAGGGTTCTCCCTACATCAAGATTTGAAACACTTGATACCTCCGACACGTTCTTCCATTCTAAGGACATATATCAATACATATTGCAATAATAATGATTTACACGATATAGAATAAAATGCCTTTTATTGATTAATGAACATTATTACAAAAAAGTCAATTCTACAATAATTGATTGGCTCTAGGGCATCTACTCCTTTAACACTAGAGCCAATCAAGGTTGTTGTAGAATTGACTCTTTGTAATATATTAATTGATCAATAAAAGGCATTTTATTGTATATCGCATAAATCATTATTGTATGTATTGATAAATGTCCTTCAAATGGTAGAACCGTGGGACGAGGGTATCAAGTGTTTCCAAATCTTGATAGTGAGAACCTCATGAGCACATATGGGTGGCCATTCTAGAACGCTTGTAGCCCCAATGTTATTATGAAGTAAGGGGCATAGATATACGATAAGCTTATCAAATAGTGTTAAACAACCCTATCGAAAGGGGCGCTGATTGATCTCACCTTGTCAGGTGTTTGGTGACAACCTAGTGCAACACATGGGTGCTTGCTATAGGCAAGTTCCATCCGGATCGACCCACCAGAGGATTCCATATGGATGGTAACCCTAGTGTCTATGGAACAAATCCTCTAACTAATGGTGGTGCATGTGATCCTTAGACTTGAGATCACCAGCGCCTTGTGCATTGATTGGCGCTTTGGGACACTAGCCCAACGCAGCTCTATTCGAGCAAAGTCTTAATATGGTAGTGATTGACCGCATCAAGGAAGTGTATCAAGACTATGGTGGATCGACAGAGGATTCATCACCTCCTGTATGAGGGGAAGTTATCTCACAACAGTAATTCAAAAGAAATGGCAATGACACTAAAACTGTGGCCACAGTGGGATTGAGTTGTTGGTCCATCCAGATTATAATTCCGGTCATTGGTCCAATAACTAAATACATACATATCGACAGTAACAAAGGTTGACACTATTTCTATGCCTCGGTCTCGTTGAGATAACTGGTGATGAAAGAATTGGATTGTACGGTAACTATATCGTTGACAGGTAGCTGCTTCGCTAAATCCAATTCTATCGGGTGGCCATGATGCCTTGCTAGGGGCCAATCTTGGTCTGTGTGTAGTGAGATGATTAATTGGTGTTAATCGCGATACTACACACTGTCGATATGATAAGGAGCCTACGGGTCACACACATAGAAGATAATTTAAGAACCAATTTATAAGAAGGGTGTTTTCGTCTTTTTAGGCAAAAGGATATTTTGGTAATCTCACGGTGCAATTAAATTTGTTTGAGGTTTGTAGGGCCTTTATTTAATTTGATATTAAAAATTAAATAAGTGAGATTACGTTTAAATATGTGTTGTATATATTTAAATAAATTATCATTATTGTTAAATGTTAATATATTATATATATATATATATATATATATATATATATATATATATATATATATATTATGAATTGAATTGAGATAAGGATAATTAAAATTAAAATATCTAAATGGGGGCTGTTTGGATACAAGGGGTGTTTGGGTTGAGCCCTGAAATATTCCATAATGGAATAGGGCAAAGTGTGCACTATAAAAGTGCAACACTTTGTGAATTAAATTGATTCTTTCATTCAATCATTTAGACTAAAATTCCAGCCCCTTTATTCTCTCTTCCACGCCAGTTTACATTTTTGCTTGAAATCAAAGTTTGCTTGATTTCTTCTTGGTTCTTAAAGGCTAAAGAGGATCCAGCAAATCCCTCTTTAGTTCATTGGGGTTATCTTCGTTTTGACTACATTGGTTCGATCCTACTCTTGGGTCGGTAGCAAAATACGTTTAGAAACAAGTTGGAGGAGCCTCCAAACATGAGTATAGCCTCCCAACATGCGTATGATTTCTTAAACTTTAAACTGAAAATCTGCAGATTCTAATATTATGTATTAACTGTAAATTTATGCCCTAACTTTGTGAACGATCTATGATGTAAATAATTTTTGTTTTCCACTGCCATGTATGATCGTTCCCTAATAGTGGTATCAGAGCCTAGGTACCAGATTTTACAATTTTTGTGAATTGTTGATTACATGTATTTGATTGATAACATGTTGCCTTGATGAATCTGCACAAAATCTGCCATGAGAGCATGTTTTAAGAAATCAATTGATTGATTAATTTAATTTGTTGATGATCTGCAAGTTTGGTATATTGAGTTATGGATTTTTGTTTAAATCAGTAGTTAAGATTGATTGCAGAATCTATTTGGCGTATTTTTAGTGGCTGATTGAACTGATCTAATGCTACAAATTAGTATAAGCTCGCCACAGCGATATAACCTATCACCATGGCGTGCGTTGTTTGGCGTACATGCCAATTGCAAAAATCAACGCACGTTGCGGCAATGGATTGGCGTACATGCTAATTGCAAAAATCAACACTTGCTGCGGCGATATAATCCATCGCCGCGTCAACGTCCCTTAGGGACGGCGTTGATTGAAATCGGGCCGCCCTTGCCCGTGACGATATAACCCATCACTACGGCGAACGCACATGGTGCATGTACACGACGTAAATCAGTGCACGCTGCAGCGATCTAATCCATCACTGTAGCGAGTACACTTCCTAGTGCACAGGGGCCAGAATGAAAAGTTTCAAAACTTTTGGACCAAATTGTATATCTGTAAATTTTTAGGGGGTAATTAATAATTAACCCACCCAATTCAAAAATTGATTGTTTTTGGGCTGTATGCCATGTACTTGTTTGTATATTGCATGGTGCCTGGTACATGAGCCTTAGACCTATGGTGAATGTTTTAAATTTTTGGGTATGTATGGTTGTAATTTATTAAATAAGGCTTGTGTGTCCTACCTTTCTCCCCTTCTCGATGTACATTCTTTTCTCATCTCATTCCCCTCAAATGTAAATCGAGATTTCTAGATTTATTGATGTAAAGAATTTTGTACAATTATTCTTAGTGTAAATTTAGAATGATGTTTTTGTACTGTACTTCAAGACGGATCAAGGAAGAGACAATCATACTTGAAGACTCAAGATTTTATTACAGGACCCCTAGGTGACCTATTGATTCCTCTAGGCTCAAGGAAATCGGTTTTAGTTGGGCCATGTATCGGCACGTTTTAATATTTTGTTTAGAATACATGCTAAGGTTGAATGTTCAATAACATGCCAAACAATGTCATTCTAACAAAAATAATAATCTGGTGAGACATTAAATAATAAACCCTTAATTAAAGTATATTAAGTCAGGTATGCCTTCCATCACCATGGTTTGAATCAAACCACTATTTGCCGGAACCTTGTTCGCCAAATCGAAGGGAACACTTCTACCAGTGGGAGATTAAAATTCATTGGAGTTTTCCTTAATGGTGATGGGTTGACTTAAAATGATAATTTTGCTTGTTTGCCAAAGCGAAGGTTGATAAACGCGTCATAGGCAAATAGAGAAGTACACATATTGTGTATACGTGGTAGCATGTAGTGTCCACTCTAATGATACTGAGAATCACTTGAGGACGGTGGTTGGGGCCATTGGATTGTGTGATTGGCTTGTTGGCTTCGTCACATTTGAGGTTGATAGTAAGAGCTATCAACTGGTGTGGATTAAGTTTGTTGGCCTACCTAATCAACCCATTTTGGCTTGTTTGCCAAAGCGAAGGTTTGAAATGGGCCGGATGGGATCTTAGTCCACTAGGAAAGCCAACGGGCTTTCTCGAGTTAATAGTGAGGGCTATTGACTTGAGGAAAATAGTGGGAGCGTCGTTTAATAAAAGACCATATTAAATAATAATGGACTTTTGTAATGACTTTATCTTTTCCGCAATTGTAGATTCACCAAAATGAGCATTATGAACCTACGACCAATAATCGAGAAAGAAAACAGGTTGGATGGATCCAATTTCTCAGACTGGTATCGTAACTCCGGATTATACTCAAGTCGAAAAAGAAATTGTATATCCTTGAAGATCCATACATGGGTGAGCGTGATCCTAATGCCACTCAGGAAGTAAAGGACACTTATCAAAAGTTCCTTGATGATGTGGATGGCATTCAATGTGATGTTAGCATCGATGACAGTAGTGCTGCAAAAGCAGCATAAGATTATGGATGCTGCTACCATTATTCTACACTTTAAGGAGCTTTTCGAAGAGAATGCTTGACATGAGAGGTACAAGGTGTCAAAAGCCTTTGTTGGAAGTCGCTCGACCGAGGGAGCCCAAGTTGGTCCTCATGTGCTCAAGATGATCGAGCACATAGCGAGGCTTAAGACTTTGGGATTTGAGTTAGATGTAGAATTACAAATGGATTTGATTCTGCAATCCTTTCCTGACTCTTATGCACTATTCATAATGAACTTCAATATGAAAACGATGGTGAAAACCCTGTCGAAGCTTTTGAACATGCTCAAGATTGCAAACCAGGATTTGAAGAAGTCCAAGCTTCGCTTTTAGTAGTTGCCAAGTTGCCGCAAAGGCCCGGGAAAGGAAAGGGTACTGGCAAGGGTAAGGCCAAGGCCAAATTCAAGCCCAAGCCCAAAGGATAGGGTGCTTTGGGCCTGAGAGTGGCATAGGGAAAGGCAAAGCAGTCTGCTTCTATTATGGCAAGCCTGGTGTAATAACTACTTCCTACTCAAATACTCATAAAAATATACATAATGAAATACATGTATAATAACTGTAGTAGGGGTCCCAAAGCCCTCTTTCTTTTTATTAAACATATACATTTTTATACAAAATTAGTATCATAAACAAAAACTATATAAGACATGTAGCCCATTCCTCCTCGCGTGCCGACGTCCATCCCGACCGTGTGCTCACCTAAATAAACCTCCCGCAAAAACATAGAAAGACAACCCGGGGTGAGCGCAAATAATGCCTTTGAAGTAAACCCTTTCCCTAGTCATCTATCCCCGAATTCTCTCTCTCTCTAAGTCTTTCCTTACAATTCCCTCATTTACTCTCTCTTTTATACTTCTCTCTGTTTTCTTTTCTGTTTCTCTTCTTAGAACTCTTCTACTAACTCTCTTTACTAAGTCACGGCCCCATTCTTACTGGGGCACGCGAGAAGTCACTCCCGGCTCTCCGTGACTTCTACTCGCCCCCTTTTTAGCCTGATCGGACTTCTGGCTTATGCATGGATTCGGAACCCTTGGCCATGCGAGGATATAATCTCTCGGGTACTCTCAGGGTATAGCCCTTATCCGCATGCACTCTCACGAACTACACCATTTCTCTCTCATACTCATGTCGCCTCCTCTCAATGCGGCGTACATGCTGAATACTCTACCCATTACTCAACGGGTTCCCCATCGTAGAACCTACTCTATTCTCTTTTTCTCTCTTTTCTCTTAATAAAGCTCACACTCCCAAAGTTCTCTACTCTTTTTTCTACTTTTCTTTCTCTAATGCATAATTAATGCATATGGATGATTCATGCTCATTAATGCACTCATGAAATGCACAAATGCAATGTTGCATCAAGATAGTCATTTTGCACAAGTCACACTCAAGAAGGCATAACTTGAGTTATACATATCGGATTGCTACGATTTTGGTCTCGTTTTAAAGGTTAGAGACAGGGCTACAACTTTTATTTTTGGTTCCTAAAACCAATTCTTAATCTGTAAGATGCCCAAAAAATCACAAAAGGTCAAAGGTCACATGCTGTGGACAATTTTCACTTAGGCTTTCACTTAGGGCATTTCATCAAAAAATAAATGTGCAAACATAAATTCTACTTTAGCTATAACTCTTCTTCTTTCTTTAACCATCCAAAATGGGAGTAAAGCTCCCTTGTATCATCACAAAACCAATCAACGAAAAACACTCCCAAAAGTTTACTTAACCTTCTTTCAACTTCAATCAAACTTTTGTTAGAGTAGATGCCCTAGAGCCAATAAATTTTTGTAGAATTGACTCTTTGTAATAATGTTCATTAATCAATAAAAGGCATTTTATTCTATATCGCGTAAATCATTATTATTGCAATATGTATTAATATATGTCCTTAGAATGGGTAGACGTGACGAGGATATCAAGTGTTTCAAATCTTGATAGTGAGAACCCTATGAGCACATATGGTGGCCATTCTAGAAACGTCCATGTAAGGGGCCCCATATTATTCTAAAGTAAGGGCACAGATAATATGGTAAGGCTATCATAGTGTTGAATGACCTATCAGCGAAAGCCCGGTGGTCCGGGATCTCACTTGTCAAGGTTGTTTGGTTATAACGTGCAACACATGGGAGCTTGCGCAGCGAGATTACACCACAACAAGTTCACCTGGAATCCCGACCTACCGAGGATTCCATATGGATGGTAACCCTAGTGTCTATGGAACAAATCCTCCCCTAACGAATGGTGGTGCATGTGATCTAGACTTTGAGATCACGAGCACCTTGTGCCGATTGGTGTTTAGTTTGACACTAGCCCTAACTGCAGTTCTTTTGATGTCAATACGATGGTGATTGGTGCATCAAGGTGTAATCAAAGACTATGGTGGATTAGCGGATTCATCACTCCGGGTATGGGAAAGAAAGTTATCCTCGGGCTGGGTGTAATTGAAATTATATGGCAATGACACTAAAACCGTGGGCCTGGCCATGGGATTGGAGTTGTTGCTTTCATCTAGTTTATAATATGGTCATTGGGTCCGTAAACTTAATAAATAATATCGACCAAGGTTAACACTATTTCTATGCCTTCCGCCTCGCCGAGATAACGATGATGAAAAGGATCGAATTGCACGGTAACCATATCATTGACAGGTAGCTATTTTGCCCAATGATCTATCGGGTGGCCATTGATGCCTTGCCTAGGGCCTAATTTTTTCTTGGTCTGGTATTAGTGAGGACGATTAATTGGTGTTAATCGCGATACTATACCTACCTACCCGATATGATGAGGAGCCTATAGGGTCACACACCATAGAAGACAATTTAAGATCCAAGAAGAAAGAAGGGCATTTTCCGTCCTTTTTAAAGGTGAAGCCAGGGTATTTTGGTAATTTCACGTTTGGCAAAATTAAATTTCTGAGGTCTTAGCCTTTATTTAATTTGTTAGAAAATTTAAATAAGTGAAATTACGTTTAAATGTGTGTTCGCACATATTTAAATATATTATCACTATTGTTAAATGTTAATATATATATATTTAAATATATATTAATTGATTTTAATTGAGATAATGATGGAAAATAAAATAAATCAAATTGGGAGTGTTTGGCAACATGGGGTGTTTGGGTTGGAGCCCAAGCCTATTCCGTATGGGATTAGGGCAAATTGTTTTTAATATAAAAAGAAAAATGTGTAATTTTTTAAGTGTTATTTTTATTTCAATCGTTTCATTGAAAGAGAAAACCTCCAAATTCTAAACACTCTCACTCACCCGCCACTTTGCTTTTGCAAAGAATCAAGGTTCTTCTTTGGTTTGTTCTTCTTGATTTCTTAAGGCCAAGGAGGATCTAGCAAATCCCTCCTTGGTTCTTGTTGATTGTCTTTGTGTGGACCTCTACAGTTCGATCCTACACTTGGATCGGTAGCAAACACGTTCAGAGACAATATTGGTGGAGCCTCCAAACGTGCGTATTGTTTCTAAACACAGATTATTAATTTCTGCAGATTCTGGCTTTAATATGAATTGTAAAATTATACCCTTGATCTTGCTCATGTAAACAACCTCGTTATATTAATTTTTTGTTTTCGGGCGCGTATACGGGACCGTTTACTAACAACTTCAACCCATCATCATACAATCAAAAGCACTTCTCATAATTCAAATATATCCAACAACAAGCATAATTCATCATCAATCTCATCTCAATTTCTCAATAATCATAAAACATACATAATTAAAAGAAATCTCTACTCACTTGATTTTCTTAAATCTTAACTTGGTTAGATTTACTTACCTTGAATTTGAGCAACTCCGACACTATAATCTCTCTTTTTGATAGAATTCCCTTTCCTCTTAAACCCTTTTGGATGCTTAGGGATTGAAAAATCCACTCAAAAAATACCCAAAATCTATGAATTTCCTTGGAAATCTAGTGAAGAAAATTTGGGGAGAGAATTTGAGTAGAGGGAATGGAATGAATGGAGGGATAGAGTGGCTAGGGTTTCTACTCTTGAACTCTTATTACATAATAATATACATATTAGTTTCCCATTTTGCCCTTGCACTTTCTATGAAATTCCATCTATGTCCCTTAGTCAATTACAATAATGCCCTCATTTTTATTACATTCTCCATGAAATTCTATCTCTTTTCACTTCCCAATTTTCCAACTAATTTTGAGTGAAAATACCATTTTACCGCTAATGAAAGTTTAAGGGATTTTCTTCACATTTTTCTCAAAATAACTTTAACAAAGGGCTAACCAACCAAAAATAACAACATGCAAGCTCAAATGAGAAAAAAAATCAATAAACATTCAAGCAATACAACAATAATTTAACTACATACCCTCAACGTTGGCACCACCCCCCCGCACCGGAGGAAACATTGCAAGGTTTTCCTCGCAAGCAAGAAAAAGTCAGATGCTACGACTTCAGGTATATTTATGATTGAGATTAACTTATCTCCCATAACATCTTGGGTCATTGACACAGGATGTGGTACTCACATTTGTACTGATGTGCAAGGACTAATGCAGAGTAGAGTGCTCACCAAGGGAGAGGTGGACCTCACGAGTTGGGAAATGGAGCACATATGGGTCAGCATTGGTTCAGTAGGGACTTATTGTTTATCTTTGCCCTACGGGCTTGTTGTTGGAACTTTTACATAATCCATTATTACGTACCTTCTATTTCTAGAAATATTATTTCAAGATTCGCTTTGGATAATATAGGGTATCATTTGAGATATCTAATGGATTGTTGTCCTTTAGTTTGAATGGTATTCTATTTGGAATTGCAAGGTTATATAATGGGTTATATGTTCTTGATTTAAACAATAAAGATATTCTCAATGTTGAAACCAAGAAAGCTAAACATAGCGATCAAAACCCCGGAAGACATATCTTTTGTACTGTAGGATTGGGTCATGTTAATAAGACTCGCATTTGCAAAACCTCAAAGGGATGGAGTTTTGGACCCTTTTGACTTTTCGGGTCATTTTGAGGTATCTGTAGTCATGTCATTAGGCAAGATGACTAAGTCTCCTTTCACAAGATAAGGTGAAAGGGCTATTGAAGCCTGATTAGGCATCATCCATAGTTGATGTATGTGGTCCATTACTGATTAAAGCCCAGGAGGTGGATATTCATACTTCATCACATTTCTTGATGATTTCGGTAAGATATGGTTATGTCTACCTTATGAGACATAAATCTGAAGCCTTTGATAAGTTCAAAGAATTCAAGAATGAAGTATTGAATATGTTGGGCAAAAGTATTAAAGCTTTTCAGTCAGATCGAGGAGGTGAATACTTAAGCTCGGGGGTTTTGAATGCAGAAGGAATGTGGGATAGTATCACAACTCACCCCCTCCATATACCCCAACCCCAAAACAAAATGGGAGTGTCCGAAGGAGGAATATGACATTACCCTTGACATGGTTAAGTCCATGATGAGTTTTAGTGATCTACCTCTCATCAGGGGTTATGCCCAGAGTGCGACTCACGTTTTTGAAGGGCAGGTGTGCCGTCAAAGTCTATAAATAAGACTCCATATGAACTATGGAGTGGGCGAAAGCCCAACTTGTCTTATCTAAGGATTTGGGGTTACAAAGCTCGTGTTAAGAAATTGACTTCGAACAAGCTGGGCCCAAGATCCTGTAAAATTGTATTTGTGGGGTATCCAAAGGAGACCAAAGGATACTATTTCTACCACCCAAAAGAGCGCAAAATTTTTATTGCTCGGTCTGGTGTCTTCCTAGAAAAGGACTTTTTCATAAGAAGTACAAGTGGGAGAAAAGTAGAACTCGATGAAGTTTTGGAACGACAAAATATTCTAGACAAAGGACGGGATGATGTGCCACAGAAAGTGGTTGAACATTATGAGGAGGTTACTCCACAACTTGTGGATCAAAGTGAACCACTCAGGTAAAGCACAAGAGCTTACGTAGATGCAGGAGAGTACGCCATGAGCACGAGAGATACCCGGTTTATCTCGTGACTCAACATGGTGCGTACTAGTGTACCAAGCGATGAACCCCAGAACTACCCTAGGGCAATATATTGGATCTAGATTCCGTTAAATGGTTTGAAGCCATGAAATCTGAGATGGACTCTATGTACCAGAACCAAGTAAAGTCTTTGGTGGAACCACCTAAAGAGGTAAAACCCATAGGGTGTAAATGGGTCTTCAAGAAGAAGATTGACATGGATGGCAAGGTGCATACTTATAAGGCACGACTGGTTGCCAAAGGTTTCAAACAAATTCATGGAATTGACTATGAAGAAACCTTCTCACCAACTGCCATGATTAAATCCATTCGGATTATGCTTGTGATTGTTGCATACCATGACTATGAGATTTGGCAAATGGATGTCAAAACAGCATTTCTGGATGGAAACCTTGAAGAGGATGTGCATATGACACAACCCGATGGTTTCTTTCTTGATGGGCAAGCTGATAAGGTATGTGATAATCCGAGGATTATATTGTTTTATTTAGACTTTTTAACCAGATTTTGGATACTTCTTAGTTCATTTATGCCTGAGTTGCTACTTAATTTCACATATTTTCCATTTCAGGCCAAAACATGTATTTTGAGTGAATAATGAGCAGATTGGAGTTTTTGGACCCAGAAGCAAGCCAATCTCAGAATTTGGGAAAGTTCTGAAGTGGAGTTGAAGCACTATGAAACTTGTTCCCATGGGAAAGCATCGAAGATCAAAGATTCAAGCAAAGAAGCAAGCGAAGGGCAATTCTATAAATTCAGAATTTTTCAAGAAGGTTTGTCACGGCGAAAGAAGCTAGGCGCGAGATTCCACTTTAGCTCGTCACTGCGGCAAAACTTTTTCTTCGCGAATTTTTTTTTTCTCCAAAACGCACAATTTTATTTTAGAAAAGTTTTAGGTTTTTGGGAAAACTATAAAAGAGAAACTTTGCCATTTTGAGAGGGGTATGTCTAGTTTCTTCTAAGTTCATCTTTGTTTTAGAGGAGTTTTGACATTTTGGGGAGAGAAAGAAAGAAGATTTGAGCTTTAATCTTGTGGATTCTTCAACTAGGGGAGATTTTTACTCTTTTCTCTTTGTTTCAATATGTTGACTATTGTGTTTACTATTTTTCTTGCTATTTATGTTAATTTAGTTATGAACTAACCCATTTTGGGTTAGGTTTTTGATGTAATTCAAATTTCTAAGGATTAATCAATTGATTATTATTGCTTTTATATTCTATTTCATAGATTGTGTGATTATTCTTGTTTTTATTGATTTTATTTGTTGAACATGATGAGATTGAGAAATGAATCATGTTGAGCTTCTTGGGTAATCACCATTGTAGTATTGAACGCTAGAGATAGGTTTGAGAATCAATGAAATCAATCTAGGATTTCATTAGCTTAATGAACTTGGAACTATTAATCTTCAAATTGTTGGGTGTGGAAGTTTAATAGGGAAAGGTAGGAATTCATAGCCTGAGAAGGTATGTTTGACAACTTAGCGAATTCGATTTACAATCCGTGCATGTAAGTGTAGAAGTAGCATAGTTTGGGGAATTAAGCCATAGAGTCCGAATGAAATCAAAACCTTGACCGTTTGCTTTACTTGTTATTAATCTTGCTTTTATTAATTAGTTATTGAATTACATAGTAGATTTTACTTTCAGTTTAGCTTTAGATTCTCCCATAAATCCAAACACTTTCGGTTCCTTCAACTTGAAAACAAATAGGAAAATCAGTGCTTAGCAATCAATCCTCATGGGAACGATACTCACTCATCACTTTATTACTTTTTACGACTAGTGCACTTGCTATATTGCGTATTGTAAAATCAACACATCAATATGCAAGTTGCAAAGATCTATATATGGACTCAAGCAAGTTTCTAAGAGCTGGAACATTCATTTTGTTGAGGCTATAAAAGAATTCGGTTTTAATAAGAACAAAGATGAGCCCTGTGTTTACAAGAAAGTGAGTGGGAGCACAGTGGCATTCCTAATGCTGTATGTCGATGACATACTTCTGATTGGGAATGATATACCAAACTTGCAGTTGGTAAAGACTTGGTTATCGAAGTGGCGTGCTATCGTAGGCACCCAAAATTAAAACCCTAAAAAATACACGTAGTAGTGTGAGTAGGGATCATTCCCACGAAGAGTGTCTAGCCAAGTTTAATGTTACGTGAACAAGGCTGGGGGGTTTTGAGTAAAACAAAAATAATTTCAGGAAAAACAATTCAAATTAAACTATCGAAATCAATCAAATAACGAAACTTGGTCTAAGTCAACATCCACCATCGGAATCTTACAACTGATCATCGATACAAAAATAAATCAATTCATACCCTGAATATTCACCGTTGGAACTATTTTCCTATCTCTCCTTAGTTGTAATTAATTAAGAAACAAGCAATCTAATTAACCTTACTACTAAACAACCCTAGACAAGCGCTAAAGATTTAATCTAGTAGTGACCTTAAGACCTAGAGATCGATGAAGCTAAACAACACAAACTCAAGCGGTTGCATTTAATTCAGTCAAATGTTCTTCTTAAGACTTAATAATTCCTGACGCAACAAATTCTTAAACCCTAATTACTTCACAAGTTAGAGGGATCAACCAATTACAGATTTGATATCTAACTTAGCAGTAGATTGCAACAATTAATAAACTAGTAGGCCTCCTAGTAATTAAATGCAACAATCATGAAAATATGCATAAAAGAACATCCAATACTCAAACATAAATTGAACACATAAAGAAAAAAAACCAGATTGATCTCACAGTTTATTGATTCCGAGGTCTTGTTTCCTTCGACCAAGTTATAAAAGTTTAGCCGTCATGGCTATGAAGAACTCAAAAGAAAAACAAATTCCAATAGAGAGAGAAGAGAGAGGCATGTGTGATATCTCTCCATCTGATCTCTCTCCCCTTTTAAACATATCCCATTCAAATTGAAGTATTTGAATTCTACTAAATCTCCTCAAAATATTCTAATATCCTAAAATAACATTTATCCTATCTGATTCTAATTAATTGAAAATAAAATAATAAAGTCCTAAAATAAAATAGGAAAGTGGTGTTTCCAGCTTTAATTTGCGTGCAACAGGTCTTCAAGACTTCCTGTAATAATCTGCCTATTTGAATTGCATGACAAGGCGGAATGTTCCAGAATGTCAGTAGTGCAGGTACATCAACGTCAAGCCCGATTATAACCTTGATGCAGCGAGTGTCTCTCTAAACTCAAAACATAAAAGTTGTAGATCTCTTTCTTAGCGTTCCACAAAATTTTGAATCATCTCAATCAGAGCTCAGATGAGAGAGTTATGTGCAGATTACGAAGTGATGTTGAAACTGTCCGAATTCACCTAATTAGTTCCGTTTTGCAATTAACGCCTCCATTTGCATCCTAAATCAAAATAGAATAATAATGAGTACATTTAGGCAACAAATAAGTATAAATGACTAGACATTAAGGGGGGTAAATATGACATTTTGCATTCTCATCAAAGTGCTTCTCCATGAAGGACTTAGGGAAGCAGCCTACATCCTTGGAATAAAGATCTATCGTGATAGATCGCGTAGGTTGCTTGGCCTAAGTCAGAGCGCATATATTAACAAAGTATTGAAAAGATTCAATATGGAAGAATCCAAGAAAGGATTTCTTCCGATGTCACATGGTGTTTATCTCTCTAAGGAAATGTGTCCTAGAACACAAGATGAGAGAGATAGGATGAAGAGGATCCCATATGCGTCAGCAATTGGATCCATCATGTATGCCATGCTATATACTCAGATTGATGTCTCATGTGCTTTGAGCACTTGTAGTAGATATCAATCAGATCCAGGTGAGCGTCACTAGATGGCTATCAAGAACATTCTTAAGTACCTAAAGAGGACTAAGGATATGTTCTTGGTTTATGGAAGGGAAGATGAGCTCATTGTAAGAGGATATAGTGATGCTAGTTTCCAAACGGACAAAGATGATTATCGATCACAATCAGGGTTTGTATTTTGTCTCAACGGGGGTGCAGTGAGCTGGAAGAGCTCCAAGCAAAGCAACTCATGAACTGGACTCTAGCAATAGAGGTTAAGAGTATATTGCATTATCAGATGCGGCCAATGAGGCAGTCTGTATTAAGAAGTTCATCACTGAACTTGATGTGGTTTCCACGATTGTTGATCCAGTAGACATCTATTGTGACAACAATGGAGTAATAGCTCAAGCTAGGAAACCATAGTCTCATCAGAAGTCCAGACACATACTCAAACGATTCCATCTCATCAGAGAGATAGTTGAGAAGAAAGATGTGCAGATCAGTAAAGTGCATACTGATGACAATCTCGTAGATCCACTGACAAAGCCTCTATCGTAGCAGAAGCATGAAAGGCACTTGAGATCATTTGGTACTAAATACATGAATGATTGGCTATAGTGCAAGTGGGAGATTGTTAGAGTAGATGCCCTAGAGCCAATCAATTATTGTAGAATTGACTCTTTGTAATAATGTTCATTGATCAATAAAAGGCATTTTACTCTATATCGCGTAAATCATCATTGTATGTATTGATATATGTCCTTAGAATGGTAGAACCGTGACGAGGGTATCAAGTGTTTCAAATTTTGATAGTAAGAACCCTATGAGCACATATGGTGGCCATTCTAGAAACATCCATAGCCTCAGATATTCGAACTAAGGGCACAAATAATGGTGGTAAGGCTATCATAGTGTTAAACGACCACCCGCCGAAAAGGCGGTGACTAATCTCACTTGTCAAGGTTGTTTCGTGACAACCTGGTGCACCCACATGGGTGCTCTGTAGGCAAGTTCAGAGGGTGACCCACCGGGAGGATTCCATATGGATGGTAACCCCAGTGTATATGGAACAAATCCTCTAACGAATGGTGGTGCATGTGATCCTTAGACTTGAGATCACCGGAGTGCCTTGTGCATCGATTGGTGCCGTTTGACACTAGCCCAATGTAGTTCTATCCAGAGCTGTCAATACGGTAGTGATTGGCTGCATCAAGGAGTGTATCAAGACTATGGTGGATCGACAAAGGATTCATCACTCCCGTGTACGGGGGGAAGTTATCTTACGATGCAATTCAGTAAATTACAATGACACTAAAACTGTGACCACAATGGGATTGAGTTGTTGCTTTATCCAGATTATAATTTCGGTCATTGGTCCAGTAACTGAATACATACATACATATCTAGAGTAACTGAGGTTGACACTATTTCTCTACCTCGGTAGGATTGGATTTTATAGTAACTATATCGTTGACAGGTAGCTGCTTCGCTGAATCCGAACCTATCAGGTAGCCATGATGCCTTACTAGGGGCCAATCTTGATCTGTGTGTAGTGAGACGATTAATTGGTGTTAATCGCGATACTACACACCACCGATATGATAAGAAGCCTACGGGTCACACTTATAGAAGATAATTTAAGAACCTGTTTATAAGAAGGGCGTTTTCATCTTTTTAGGCAAAATGGTATTTTGGTAATCTCATAATGCAATTAAATTTGCTGAGGTTGTATCCTTTATTTAATTTGATATTAAAATTAAATAAGTGAGATTACGTTTAAATATGTGTTCGCATATATTTAAATAAATTATCATTATTGTTAAATGTTAACATATTATGTATATATTAATTGAATTTAATTGAGATAATGATAATTAAAATTAAAATATCTAAATGGGGCTGTTTGGATACAAGGGGTGTTTAGGTTGGAGCCCAAGGCTATTCCATAATGGAATAGGGCAAAGTGTGCACTATATAAGTGCAACACTTTGTGAATTAAATTGATTCTTTCATTCAATCATTTAGACTAAAATTCCAACCCCTTTATTCTCTCTTCCACGCCAGTTTGCATTTTTGTTTGAAATCAAAGTTTGCTTGATTTTTTCTTAGTTCTTAAAGGCTAAAGAGGATCTAGCAAATCCCTTTTTAGTTCCTTGGGGTTATCTTCGTGTGGACTACATTGGTTCGATCCTACTCCTGGGTAGGTAGCAAAATACGTTTAGAAACAAGTTGGAGGAGCCTCCAAACGTGCGTATGATTTCTTAAACTCTAAACTGAAAATCTGCAGATTCTAATATTATGTATAAACTATAAATTTGTGCCCTGATCTTGGTTCTAAGGAATTATCTATGATGTAAATAATTTTTGTTTTCTGCTGCCATGTATGATCGTTTCCTAACAGCCATTAGCCACCACCACTAGCTACCGCCTTCCACCGCTTGGAGTCGTCAGAAGTCACTGGAAATCTTTAATGACTTCTTTCTACTATCATATTCATACAATATATTACTAAAAATACAAGTATACTTATCAAAATAGTTGGGCCCAAAAATTTTCTTTGCTTAATATATACATTCTTTACATAGTACAATATCATTTGTACCCAAAGACTCTCAAAACAGTGGACAATGTAGCCAAGTCTTCCCGCTTGCTAATGTCCCTCCAACCACGTCCTCACCTATGTCCTACAAAAATATAGAAAACAACGAGGTCTTACTCTTGTCACTTTCTCTTATTCAATCTCTCTTGTTCTTTCTCTGTTTCTAGTTCTCACTGTTCTTTTCTTTCTTTCTATTCTTTCTTTCTCTCGGCTCTTTCTTTCTTTCTGCTCTTTCTTTCTCTCTATTTACATCACCCATGAGGGATATCATGATAACATGCATGGATGAGATGCATATGAACTAATGCAAAGCAATGCATTTTCTCTCTTTTCTTTTCTTTCTATTGTTTTCTTATTCTTTTCTCACGTTTTCTCATTCTTTCTCATTCTTATTCTTTCTTATTCTTATTCTTCTTCTTTCTTTTATTCTTTGCTGATCGGTCTTGGTTGAGGCATGGATTCGGAACCCTTGGCCATATGAGTGTACTCTCTCTCGTGTATAGCCCTCATCCACATATATTCTCACGAGCTATACGAATTCTTTTTCTCATTCTCATTCCGCTCTCTCATGGCGAAGACCGTTCTCTCACGGCGGTTTACATACGGGTAATTCTACACTCACGGGTTCCCCATCGCATAACCTATTCTTTTTTCTCTTCTTTAGCACTTTTTTATTGATTTTATTCTCTAGTGCTAATTCTTTCTTTCTCTTTCTTTTCTTTATCTTTATTTTTAGAGTGTTTCTTTCTCCTTACTCATATTTCTGTCTTTGATGATTACACATATAAACATATGCATAAGGATGGCTCATGCCTATAATATATCTTATATGCACTTATGAAATGCAAATATGCTATGTTGCATAAAGTAAGGTTCTCTACTTCTACTCATGCTTCTCTTAGGCATTTCATCAAACAATATGTGTGCATACATAAACTCTACTCTAACTATAAGTCTACTTCTTTCTTAACATCCAAAATTGGAGTTCAACTCCTTAAAATCATCACACATCCTGCAAAGAAAACACACTTCAAATATTCCTCTCAAATTCTTCTAACTCTATCCATACTTCTATTAAATTTTATCAACACAATCCACCCTTCTCATGGTGGAAATCTCTCCATAAATCAACATTGAACTCATTCATGAATCCATCAACTCATTTTAAACATAAAAATTCAAGCATTAATCATATACAAATTTCTATGTCATCCAATCATACAAATCACAATTAGGTGGATTTACTTACCTTATACTCAAGTAAAATCCACTTAAGCTCTCTACTCTTGAGGGCTTGATATTTTCTCTTAAACCTTAAACACAAACTTAGTAAGGATCCTACTCTTACACTACTAAAAATTCACACCTAGAGTAAGGATTCTTACCTTTAAGTGCTTAGGATCAACTTGCAATAACTTCTAGTCAAAAGCCCTCAAAAAATCCTTGGAAAATTGAATGAAAGCTTGAGAGAATTGAAGGATGGAAGAGGCGGTGGAAAAGAAAGAATGAAAGGGTTTCTAAAGCTAAACCCTTAATATCTCATATTTTCTCCACTCTTTCCCATTTTACCCTTACTCTTTCTTAGGAATTCCAACTTTGCCCTTTAATTCTTTGCAAATGCACCCCATTTAAACTATTCTCCATGCAATTTCCTTGTATTTCACTCCCCACTTTTCCTACTAATTAGGGGTAGAATGGTCATTGTGCCCTAAAGGAAGAATTGTCTAGAAACTCATAAGAATTTTCAGCCGAATCTTCGTCGCAGCGACGAGTCTTCTTCGCCGCGGCAAAGTCTACCTTTCACAAATTTCAACAAGACTTCACCAATTTCAGGGCATTCAAGCAATTTCAACACATACACACTTAACTAAGGGCACAAAAACAACTTTAAGGGCAAAATGAGCAAATATGAGTTATGTACCTCAAGCTTCTACAATTCTCCCCTTAAAAGAATTTCGTCCCCAAAATTCAAACAAACAACTCTGGGTAATGGTTTTGCATGTCTTGCTCGGTTTCCCATGTAGCTTCTTCAACTTTATGATTTCTCTAGAGGATTTTCACTAACGGAATACTCTTATTTCGGAGCTCCTTAATCTTTTGGTCCAAAATCTAGGGGCTAGCTCTCCTCCCCTACAAGATTTTCTTCCACATTCACATCATCTGCGCTCAATATATGGGAGGGATCACTTACATACTTCCGTAGCATCGAGACATGGAAAACATCATGCACCTTATCCATGCTGGGTGGTTGGGCCAATTTGTAGGCTACTTTCCCCACTCGTTGCAATACTTCAAATGGACCAATGTATCTCGGTGCTAGCTTCCCTTTACTTCCAAACCGCATCACCCGTTTATAGGGGGAAACTTTCAGGAAAACTTTATCACCCATTTCGAACTCAACTTCTTTTCTCTTCAAATCGGCATAACTTTTTTGTCTATCTTGGGCTTGTTTCATTCTGTTTCTGATTAGCTTTACATCTTCAATCAATTTCTGAGTCATCTCTAGCCAATAGCTATATTCAACTCATCTTTCTCACCTATCTCATTCCAATGTAGTGGAGATCTATATCGTCTACCATACAAGGCCTCGTAAGGCGCCATTTTAATTGTAGACTGGTAGCTATTATTGTAAGCAAACTCTACTAAGGGCAACATCTCATGCCAGGATACTCTATAATCCATACAACAAGCTCTCAACATGTCCTCAAGCACTTGATTTGTTCTCTCTGTCTGCCCATCAGTTTGAGGATGGTAGGCAGGGCTAAAAGCCAATCCAGTACCCCTCCCAAGTTCCTCGTAAGCCTTATCGCAAGCGAGACAAATGGAATCTCTATATGATACTATCGTCTTGGGTACTCCATGCAGTTTCACTATCTCTCTGATGTAAATCTGGGCTAGTTGATCCAAAGTAGTGCTCTCCTTTACTGGAAGGAAATGGGCGGATTTTGTCAATCTATCGTCTTAGGTACTCCTTGCAGTTTCGCTATCTCTCTGATGTAAATCTAGGCTTGTTGATCCGAAGTAGTGCTCTCCTTTACTGGAAGGAAATTGGCAGATTTTGTCAATCTATCAACAATCACCCAAATAGCATTATATCCTTTCTAAACTCTAGGGAGACCTGTAATAAAATCCATCGAGATACTCTCCCATTTTCACTCAGGAATACTAAGCAGTTGGAGCAATCCTGATGGCCTTTGGTGTTCTGCTTTCACTTGTTGACATACTAGGCATTTAGCGACAAACTCCGTAATATCTTTCTTCATACCTAGCCACCAATAGCCTTTCTTTAAGTCTTGATACATCTTGGTTGCTCCAGGATGAGCAGTGTATGGTGTGACATGAGCCTCCGTAAGAATTCTCTCTCTTAACTCATTATCTTGAGGAATACATAACCGATTCCTAAAACAGAGAACACCATTTACCAGATGGAACTCTGGTCTCTCATTCTCATGCACTCTCTACAATATCTTTTGACACCACTCATCAACCCCTTGCTTTTCTCTGATTTCTTCCAGTTAAGGTAGACTGAATCTCTAACCTGGCAATCCCTCCTTGAATCACTTCAATCTATTCTTTACACAACTCATCTATTAACTCTCTCTGTCTTGTGAGTCGGGACAAATAAGCTTTTCTGCTCAATGCATCGGCTACTACATTAGCTTTCCATGGCTAATATTTAATCTCACACTCATAATCTTTTACCAGCTCTAACCACCTTCTCTATCTCATATTCAACTCCTTCTGAGTAAAGAAATACTTCAAACTCTTATGGTCGGTGTAGATATTACTCTTTGCACCATAAAGGTAATGCCTCCAAATTTTCAATGCAAAGACTACCGCTGCCAACTCTAAATCATGCGTAGGGTATCTTGTCTCGTACTCTTTCAATTGATGAGAAGCATAAGCTATCACCCTACCTAACTGCATCAACATGGTACCAAGTCCCTATAGTGAGGCATCTGTAAAAATGTCATAATCTACACCCTCCTGTGGTAACATTAAAACAAGAGCTGATGTCAACTTTTCCTTCAACTCTTGAAAACTCTTTTCACAAATAGCTGACCATATAAAAGGAGTTCTCTGTTTGGTAAGAGCTGTTACGGCTTAGCCAACTGGGCAAACCCTGTTACAAATCACCGGTAGTAGCCTACTAGTCCCAAGAAACTTCTCACCTCTTTTACCATTTTCGACCTTTGCCACTCAAGGATTGCCTTCACTTTAAACAGTATGGCCCAGAAATATCACTTGATCCAGCCAGAACTCACACTTGGAAAACTTAGCATGCAACTTCTTTTCTCTCAATCGTTGGAGCACCATTCTTAAATGCTCCTCATGCTCTTCTCTCGACTTAGAGTAAACCAGGATATCATCTATGAAAACCACTATGAATTGATCCAACCAATCATGAAATACTCGGTTCATCAAGTCCATAAAAACTGTTGGGGCATTCGTTAACCCAAAAGGCATGACTACAAATTCATAATGCCCATACCTTGTACGAAAAGCGGTCTTAGCTATATCTTGCTCAGCCACTCTCACTTCATGGTACCCCGACCTCAAATCAATTTTTGAGAACACTGTCGCTCCCTTCAACTGATCAAACAAATCATCTATACGAGGTAGCGGATACTTATTCTTCATTATCACCTTATTCAACTCTTTGTAATCTATACACATCCATAATGATCCATCTTTCTTCTTCACAAAAAGAATTGGAGCTCCCCAGGGAGAATGACTTAGTCGGATAAAACCTTTATCTAAAAGCTCTTGGAGTTGCTTTCTTCAATTCCCCTGAAGCTCTGAGGGCCATTCGGTGGGAGGGCTTTCGATATCGGTGCTGTTCCTTGTGCCAATTCAATACTAAACTCTACTTCTCTGTCCGGAGGTAAACCTGATAAATCTTTCGGAAATACATCTAATAATTCTTGGACTACTGGCACTTTCTGAATCACTAGTTGCGGAACATCACTACTCTGCACCACATGAGCAATATACCCAACACACCCCCTTTTTTAACATCTTTCTAGCTTTCATGCTACTAATGAACATACTCAACTGATGGCCCTCTCCGAAACTAAACTTATCTCCATTATCAAGATTAAATCTTGCTTTCTTCTTTCGGGATAATCCAATTTCTACTCCATACTTCCCTAGGAAGTCTATACCTAAAATCACATCGAAATCAGGCGTATCAAACACTATTAAATCAACTAACAACTCTCTTCCATGAATCACTATGGACTCTCCCGGAAGCATCTCATGGGTCAAAACACATCAGGTAACTCTATCCTAATAGGTTGGTCTACCACAACAGATTTCAGACCTAATCTTTCTATCATCCTATGAGATATAAAAGAATGAGTGGCTCCAGAATCAATTAAAGCATAAAGAGGAACTGTATGAAATAATAACCGACTAGTTACAGCTGATGGACTGGCCTCCACTTCACCCTGTGCCACGGTAAACACCCTGGCATTCATACCTCTAGAAGCTTGTGCTGTAGGTGGAGGAGGAGCTTTACAATCCTTCATTAGGTGCCCTGGCTGCCGACACCTATAGCAAACATTCGGACCAAACTTTTTTAAACACTTCCCCAAATGATTCTTCCCACACTTAGGGCATGGAGTGACTCCAGCAGTTCTAGGCCGCTTGCTTTGCTTATCGCCCCTATTTTTTCTTTGGCTGGAATCTCTTTTTGTTTCTCATGTCTCTAGTTCTCACAACCTCAACTTTTTCTTTCTGTGGAGCAAGGGACGTTTCATTCGGTACTATTATGGATGGCCATTCTGACCCCAGCTTGTTCACATAAATCTCTGCTCTCAAAGCCTGCTCTAATGCTTCACTATAGGTATGAGGGGGCTCGACTCCTGCCATGACATCACGGGCTATTTTTGGCTTCAACTCGTGAACAAACTTCTCTCTTCTCAACTTAGGAGTACTCACAATTTGGGTGCAAACCTCACAAGGGAGTTGAATCTAACTGAATACTCTTTCACTGTACTCGACCCTTGCTTCAGATTAATAAACTCTTGTATTTTCTCATGAACCCAGTCAACTGTTCGATACTTGGCCTCAAACACTCATCTAAAGTCTCCCCAAGTCATAGTTGTAATATCATGAGTCTCTTCCATTAATTCCCACCAGATTCGGGCATCTCCCCGAAACATAAAACTTGCATACCAGATCTTCTCCCGGTCTGTCATAGGATACAAGGCTGTCACATGCTCAACAGACTTAAACCACTCCTCTGCCACTAAAGGCTCCACTGTACCTTTAAATTCTGATGGCTGGTGTTGGCTCGGAAGTCCATAAATCGATTCAAACCGATTCTGTATTGGGGGAGGTACCAGCCTTTCTCTTTCGGCACTCGTGGTCGATACTTATACAAGGGTTTCAACTCTTCCCTAACTCTCTACTAAAACCTGCTGTATGATACCCCGAATCCTAGTTTCATCCAAGGAAATGGGCGTAGGATCTGGCAGATTAGAGGATTCCCCTCTAACCCTTGAACTCTAACCCCTTGATCGGGTTCCACGTCTCATCTGCAAAACAACCATTCTCACATCAACTTCAATAACACGCTAGTAAGGAAAGAATTTAACTTCGTCGGCTAAGGAACGTCGTGGCGGCAGGAATGACACATTGTCCCATCCCAAAATCACTGCTCTGATACCAAAAATGTAATGACTTCTTTCTACTATCATATTCATACAATATATTATTAAACTACAAGTATACTTATCAAAATAGTTGGGCCCAAAAATTTTCTTTGCTTAATATATACATTCTTTACATAGTACAATATCATTTGTACCCAAAGACTCTCAAAACAGTGGACAATGTAGCCAAGTCTTCTCGCTTGCCGACATCCATCCGACCACGTCCTCACCTATGTCCTGCAAAAACATAGAAAACAACGGGGTGAGCACAAAGATGCTTAGTAAGTAAATCCTCTACTCCACTATCCCCGTGTATCACTCTTCAATTCTTTCCTTACTCTTGTCACTTACTCTTATTCAATCTCTCTTGTTCTTTCTCTGTTTCTAGTTCTCACTGTTCTTTTCTTTCTTTCTATTCTTTCTTTCTCTTGGCTCTTTCTTTCTTTCTGCTCTTTCTTTCTCTCTATTCACATCACCTATGAGGGATATCATGATAACATGCATGGATGAGATCCATATGAACTAATGCAAAGCAATGCATTTTCTCTCTTTTCTTTTCTTTCTATTCGTTTCTCATGTTTTCTCATTCTTTCTCATTCTTATTCTTTCTTATTCTTATTCTTCTTCTTTCTTTTATTCTTTGCCGATCGGTCTTGGTTGATGCATGGATTTGGAACCCTTGGCCGTGTGAGTGTACTCTCTCCTGTGTATAGCCCTCATCCGCATATATTCTCATGGGCTATACGAATTCTTTTTCTCATTCTTATTCCGCTCACTCACGGCGGAGACCGCTCTCTCACGGCAGTTTACATATGGGTAATTCTACACTCACGGGTTCCCCATCGCACAACCTATTCTCTTTTCTCTTCTTTAGCACTTTTTTATTGATTTTATTCTCTAGTGCTAATTCTTTCTTTCTCTTTCTTTTCTTTATCTTTATTCTTAGAGTGTTTCTTTCTCCTTACTTATATTTCTTTCTCCTTACTCATATTTCTTTCTTTGATGTTACACATATAAACATATGCATAAGGATGGCTCATGAATCCATCAACTCATTTTAAACATAAAAATTCAAGCATTAATCATATACTAATTTCTATACATCATTCAATCATACAAATCATAATTAGGTGGATTTACTTACCTTATACTCAAGTAAAATCCACTTAAGCTCTCTACTCTTGAGGGCTTGATATTTTCTTGTAACGCCCCGCTTGAGGTACGTTGTTATTGTTTCCTCTTTCGCCCTTAATCGAGTTGGTTTTTTGTTATATTTGTTTGTTTGAGTGTTATGTTGAATGTTGCCCTGAAATTGGTTGAAAACGAAGAATTTGAATTTCTGGGCATTGGGCTTAGGCCCAGGGCGAAGAATCTTCGCCGCGGTGAAGAGAGGTTGAAGCCACGGGGAAGGCTGGCTGGACGTTTCGCGCGGCGGCAGTTTCTTCGCGCGGCGAGGCCCGAATAAAATGTTGATTGAGTTTTAGATATTTTCTTCCCCAAGGCCTATTTGACCTTTATACCCCTCAACTAAAGCGGGGAAAAGTGGGGGAGTTAATTGTAAGGATTTTCCATGGAGAATATGTTGATATGGGGGTGAGATTGTAATGAATCAAAGGATATGGATGGAATTTCCAAAGAAGAGTAAGGGCAAAATGGGAATGAGTGTGTTTATATTTCATTAAAAGGAATTAAGAGTTAGCAAACCCTCATTCTTCTTCTCCAAAAACGCAACCCTTCATTCTTCTCCTCTCAACTTCTCTTTTCTTTTGTTCAAGGAATTTCAAGGGTTTTTGAAGTGATTTGGGGTATAGAAAACAACCTAAGGCTTCCTAAGGTAAGGATTTCTCCTTAAGTTGTGTGATTTGTGGATTTTTAGTTCATTTTGGTTTTTTGAGGGTTTTCATTCTTTTGGTTATGAGTAGAGAATAGCCAAGAAAACCAAGTGGAAAGAGGATTTGGTGAAGTCTCTCCATAACAAGTAAGTAAAACCCAACCCAAGTTGAGATTTATGAAATTTCTTGATTAGGGTTTTGATAGACTTGATGCATGTATGTGATATACATGTAATATAGCATGTATGAAGGATTAAATAGAGATTTCTATGCTTTGTGATTGTTTATACCTTGCAAATTTGAGAAATGGGTTGTTGGTTTGGCAAGGTAGTTGAGATGGAATTTAAGGGGTATTATGGAACCCCTTTTTTGGAAGTGTTTTGTTTGACAGTTATTATGGCTTTGTGAAGGGGTTTTCCCCATTTTGGATGGTTAGGAAAAGTTTTAGATTCATGGCTATGATAGGGGAGTTTTATAGTGCACATGAGTTGTTTGATGAAATGCCTAATAGAGGTTTGAGTGTGAGTAATGAACCTTAATTCTTGCAACATTGCATGTTGGCATTTCACAAGTGCATTAGTAGAGATGAATCATCCATGTGCATTGTTATATGCATTGACAAGTGACCTAAGAAAGAGTAGGAAACTTTGTGTTTAGAAATACCCTATGAGTAGAGAGCTTAGTGGGTAAAATTACTCTAAGGGTAGAGAGCATTGAAAAATGCTACAATAGAGTGAATTAGAAGAGTAGTATAGTTGGGATGATGCTTTGTGATCATCACCCGGGCCGTTATGGGAATCGGATTGATGCTTTGTGATCATCATCCGAATGGCCTAAGAGATGGGTCGATGCTTAGTGATCGTCACCCAATGAGTAATAGAAATGGGTAGATGCTTTGTGATCACTACCCGATTAATTAAGAGATATGTAGGTTGATGCTTTGTGATCATCATCCAATGGCTAGTAGAAGCGGGTTGATGCTTTGTGATCATCACCCAATAGTGACTAGAGATGGGTAAATGCTTGGTGATCGTTACCCAAATTTCATGAGGAACGGGTAGGTGCTAGGTGATCTCCACCCCGATAGTTAGAGAACCCAGGAGTTAGTGCTTTGTGATCCTCACTCGGTAGTCACTAAGAGCGGGATGGTACGTGTGAATTCCACCCAATAGCCATAGAGAGTGAGATGGTCTTTGTGTGAACGCCATCCGGCTGTACCTCCGGTAAGATGAGGCCATGATGTTATTAGAAACAGAAACAGAATCAGAAATAGCATAAGGAAAGAATTAAGAGTCACACACGGGGACAGACAGTTAGAGAGTTTTACTTACTGAGCATCATTTGTGCTCACCCCGTTATTTTCCTTTGTGGATGCGAGGGTTCTAGGTGATGTTGCGGTTGGGAGGGGCGTCGGCGCGCGAGGAGCAATAGCTACTTTGTTCCCCTATTTTGTCTTTTGAAATGCACTTTTGTAAACAGTAACCTTTGTGTATAAAAGACATGTGAATTGTAATGAAAAGAAACATTTTTGGGCCCAATTCTCCATTGTTAATTGCATGCATTGTACTAGAGTGTTTCTTTCTCCTTACTTATATTTCTTTCTCCTTACTCATATTTCTTTCTTTGATGTTACACATATAAACATATGCATAAGGATGGCTCATGAATCCATCAACTCATTTTAAACATAAAAATTCAAGCATTAATCATATACTAATTTCTATACATCATTCAATCATACAAATCATAATTAGGTGGATTTACTTACCTTATACTCAAGTAAAATCCACTTAAGCTCTCTACTCTTGAGGGCTTGATATTTTCTCTTAAATCTTAAACACAAACTTAGTAAAGATCCTACTCTTACACTACTAAAAATTCACATCTAGAGTAAGGATTCTTACTTTTAAGTGCTTAGGATCAACTTGTAACAACTTCTAGTCAAAAGCCCTCCAAAAATCCTTGGAAAATTGAATGAAAGCTTGAGAGAATTGAAGGATGGAAGAGGCGGTGGAAAAGAAAGAATGAAAGGGTTTCTAAAGCTGAACCTTAATATCTCATATTTTCTCTACTCTTTCCCATTTTACCCTTACTCTTTCTTAGGAATTCCAACTGTGCCCTTTAATTCTTTGCAAATGCACCCCCATTTAAACTATTCTCCATGCAATTTCCTTACATTTCACTCCCCACTTTTCCTACTAATTAGGGGTAGAATGGTCATTGTTCCCCAAAGGAAGAATTCTCTAGAAACTCGTAAGAATTTTCAGTCGACTCTTCGCCGCAGCAAAAAATTTCAGGGCCTACGTCGCCACGGTGACGAGTCTTCTTCGCCGCGGCGAAGTTTGCCTTTCACAAATTTCAACAAGACTTCACCAATTTCAGGGCATTCAAGCAATTTCAACACATACACACTTAACTAAGGGCACAAAAACAACTTTAAGGGAAAAATGAGGAAATATGAGTTATGTACCTCAAGTGGGCGTTACAAAATCACTAGAAGTCATATAGAGTTGTTGATATGGCCATTTCTGGCCGAAAACTGCCAAATGGCCTTAGATCTGGCCATTAACGGCCCAATCCATCCAATGGCAATATGGCCAAAAACGACTATATCGATGACTCCTGACTACTGTCGGTGACTCTTGAGGACTTCTGGCAGCGCCTGGAGGTGGTTGACCAAGTACCGGTGGTGGTGGCTGGGTGGCGGTGATGGTCTGTAATTTGTTTTAAATATGAGGGCATTATTGTTGAAAAACTTAATTAAACAAGGGTAAAATTGTAATGGTAGATTAATGTAAATTGATTTTAAAACAAGGGCATTATTGTCCAAAAATTTTATTAATAAAGGGTAAAATTATAGCAAAAATAAGATTACCATGTAATCCTACAATACCTAAGAAAATGGAGGTTACCAAATTACCTCCAATATTACCAACAGTAGCTACTATTTGATTTGAAAGATTAGCGGAATCTTATATTACTTGACAATGAAACATGGTAATCAAGTAATATAAGATGACATTACCTTAGTAATCCTATATAGTCCCCAACCAAACACACCCTTACGTTGTGTTTTGTTACAGTTGTGGGCAGATAACTCCTCTTATCTATCTTTGATTCCAGACATTCCTTTGTTTGGGTTGATGGTAACATAAGATTACAAGAATTTTTCATTCCCAGTAATCAATACTTTTGGTTATTTTGGAGGTTATCAAATTACCTAGTCCAGGGGTGTTAATCTTTTTTTACCAGGGTTATCATTTTTTTACCAAATTTTCCCTTAAATAAAAGCCATTTCGGACAAAATTACCCATAAATGTCTACCAAATAACAATTACCCAAACCCTCTACATTTGAGAATTTAGTTAAAACACCCCAGCCACAAAAAGTTTAAAAGTTAACGAAATATCCCTAGCCACCAAAGACCACCGCCAACCACTGGCAATAGTCAGAAGATTGATGCACGACCGGCGGGATCTGCCTAGTCGTGCGTCGATCTGGCTGTTTTAGGCCATATCAAAGGTCGAAAACGGCTAGATAATAGTCAGAACAGATCTAGCCGTCTGTGGCCATTTCCAACCAGATCCACGATGATCTGGTTGTTTTTGGCCTTTAGTCTAGCTAGAAATAGCCAGATTGGCATGGATCTGGCCATTTTCGACTAGATCCACGACAATCTAGCTGTTTTTGGCCATCGATTAAGCTGGAAATAGCCAAAATGGCCCATGATTGGCCAAATCTCTCATGTCATGCGCCGTTTCGATGACTACCGCCAGTTGCCGGTGGTGGTGGTGGCAATCTTGGGTGGTTGGGGGAGGTATTTTGTTAAAATTTAAACTTTGTTGTTAGGTGTTTTAGCTAAAATCTCAAATATAAGGGGTTAAAAGAATTTATTTAAATAATAAGAATAATAAAATAATATTTTAATGATATTAAAAAGGAAGGGCAATTAAGTAAAAGCTTCTACTGAAAATATTTTATTTTTCCCAACCAAACATCTTAATTATTTATACCCACTAATCTAACCAAACATATTGATATAACATTTCCCCATGATCTTCAAGGCAATGTATGTCACTGGTAATACTACCTTTTTAGCAATAAAACATTCCACGAACCAAACGTACCCTTAAAGATATTCTCCTTAAATATGAATCCTAATTAAATAAGTATCCTTATTTATTTAATTCCTATATAAATACATATTCTAATTAAATAAATATTATTAATTATTTAATCCATATGTTTTAATATATTTAATTTAAATTAAATATATTCCTTCATATTAATTAAAATTAATATAAATCCAATTTTGCTAAAATTCCTCCAATATAAATATTAGATAATGGCATCAACCCTAGCAAAATTACCAAAGTGCCTTTTTTGCCTAAAATGATGAAAATGCCCCTAGACTCCCAAATTACTGAAATACCCATTTTGGCCTAAGGACAAAATTGTCCTTCCATTTCTGATTCTTACTTAACTACTTTCTATGGCTCTTTATTTTGCTGGCAGTGTCCCAATAACTAAATAAGCATCAACCAATTAGTGTTTTTGTACACTAATCAAGATTGGCTTCTAGTAAGGCATCATGATTCCCCGGTAAATGAAGAATCAATGATTTAGGCTTACCTTTTCTACAGTATGGTTACCATGCAGTTCGATCCATTTCATCATCTTATATCTCATCAAGGTTTGAAGTACATAAATAGTGTCTATTTCAAATATTGACCTTGACATGTTTATATTTGGTTGTCGAATCTACGACTATATAAAATCGGGTTCGAGCACCAACTCGATTCCACCGTCGGCACAGTTTTGAGGTCATAGTTCTTAGCCAAATATCTCACTGAGATAAGATCTCTTGTAACCAAGAGTGATGAATCCTTTGTTGATCCACCATAGCCATAATGTACTTCTCGATGTAACCAATCACCATCGTTCTGGTAATCCCTAAAAGAGACAACGTTAGGCTAGTGTCAAATCGCATCGATATTTACACACAACGCCTAGTGATCTCAAGTCGAAGGACCACATACATCACCAGCTGTAAGAGGATGTATTCCATAGACACTGGGTTTACCATCTTGTATGGAGTGCTCTGATATGTCAGTCCAGTGAACTTGCATAAGCAAGCACCCATGCGTTGCACCAAGTTGATGCCCATAACCTTGACATGTGAGATCTATCACTACCTTTTGATAGGGTCATTCAACGCAATGATAGTCTCTCTGTATAATCTATGTCCTTGTTCAGATTTATACTATGACTATGGACGGTTTTAGAATGGCCACCATTTGTGTTCATAGGATTCTCACAATTAAGATTTATAACACTTAATTCCCTCGTCACTGGTTTCAATCTTTCTAAGGACATTTACTATTTTCTTTACATGCAACTATAAATAGATGCTATAGTATATCAGCTTAAATAAGCAATGCCTTTTATTTATACAAAGAATATTTTTACAAGAATCAAAATGTTGGCTCTAGTGCACCTGCTTTAACAATCTCCCACTTGCACTATAGCCAATCATTCATACGTTTGATCCCAAATGATGCTATGTGCCTATCACGCTTCCGTTGCGATAGAGCTTTCATCAGTGGGTCTACAATGATATCGTCAGTAGGTACTCTGCTAATTTGTACATCACCTCTTTTCACGATTTCTCTAATGAGATGGTAACGCCAAAGTATATGCTTAGATCGCTTGTGAGATTGTGGTTCCTTAGCCTGAGTAATGGCACCATTGTTGTCTCAGTAAAGCACGACTAGGTTAGTAATGCTCAGAACTACTTCAAGTTCAATCACGAACTTCTTGATCTAGACAGCCTCTTTGGCTGCATCACCCAATATGATGTACTCGGCTTTCGTTGTAGAATTGATAACCCAAGGATTATGCTAGTTTATTTAAGCTTTTAGGCCGGATTTTAGATACTTCTTAGTCTATTTTTGCCTGAATTGCTACTTAATTCCTTACATTTCGTGTTTCAGGTTAAAATTGAAATTTTGAGCGAATAAAGGCAGATTTGGAGTTTTTGGACTCAGAAGCAAGCGGAGGGCAATTCTGAAATTTCAGAATTCTTCAAGAAGGCGTGCGCGAAGGTTCTTCTTGCCATGAACAAAATGGGCGATGGACGCACTAGATTCAGCTCCTTTGTCGCCGCGGCGAGAATCTTTCTTCGCCGCGGCGAAGTCTGCGTACTCCAGTTTTTGTAAAATGCACAATTTCGTTTTTAGGCTAAGTTGTCAGATTTTGGGCGAGGTATAAAAGAAATACTTAGTCTTTTTGTTTAGGGCGTTCGTGGAGAGATAGACAGCAGTTTTACATTTTCTTAGATTCATTTTTTTTTGAGTGATTTTGGATTAACAAAGTGTGAAGATTCGAGGTGAAATCAGTGGATTCATCAATTAGGAAGATTCTTTTCTTTTTCTCTTGTGTCCATGATGTTGAACTTGGAATTTTTCGTTTCTTTTAATTGTTTTATTGATTTAGCCATGAACTAACCTATTTCGGGTTAGGGTTTTGATGTAGTTCGGATTCTAATGGGTTAGAAAGTTGATGATTATTAATTTCATATGATTTTGCTTTGATTGTGTGATTATTCTATATTTATTGTTTGTATGTGATGAACATGATGAGATTGAGAGATAATTCATGTTAAGCTTCTTGGGTAATCACCATTGTATTATTGGATGCTAGAGATAGATTCAAGAACCAATGAAATCAATCTAGGATTCTTGTGCTTAATGAGCTTAGATTTATTAACTTTCAATTTGTTGGGTGCGGCAGGTTAATAGGGAAGAGTAGGAAAACATAGCCTGAGAAGGTATGTTGGACACCTTAGAGAGTTCGATTTACAATCAATGCATGTGACTATGATTTTAGTTTAATTCTTTAGGTTTAACCCATAGAGTCCGAATGAAGTCAAAACCCTACCCGTTTGTTTGAATTGATTTCATCCCGTTTTAAATCTTGCTTTCATAGTTTAATTTAATTTTAGTAAAATTTTGTTTTAGTTATAGTTTAAATTACTCCCTTAAATCCAAAAGAATTCGATTACTTCAACTAGAAAACGGTAGTAAACTTAGTGCTTAGCAAAAATCCTCGTGGGAACGATACTCACTCATCACTCTATTACTTGTGCGACTAGTATACTTGCTACATATTGCATGTTGTAGGAAACACGCATCAAGTTTTTGGCGCCGTTGCCGGGGATTGAGTTTTAAGTTAACATTGAGTTTTTCTATAGTTAGCTAGATTGAAGTTTTAATTTTTGTTTTCAATTTTTAGTTGGTTTGTGATCTCACTTTCTTTCGTAATTATGTGCACGGTTAATGGCAGTGGGTCGAGTATTACTAGGCCTACGGTGCAAGCCAACAACTTTGAGATTAAGCCGACAATCATTCAGATGATCTAGTAGTCGGTAAGGTTTAATGGTGATTTGAAGGAAGATCCGAATCAGCATATTGCGAACTTCTTGGAAATTTGTGACACCTTTAAGTCGAACGGAGTGTCAGATGATGCCATTAGGTTGAGGTTATTCCTATTCTCATTGGGGGATAAAGCAAAGGGGTGGTTAATGGCACTACCAGCGAGGACTATCACAACTTGGAATGATCTAGCACATAAGTTCCTGACCAAGTTCTTTCCTCCAGCAAAATCAGCAAAACTGAGAAATGATATCACATCATTTCTTCAAAATGAATCTGAGTCATTGTATGAGGCTTGGGAGAGGTACAAGGAATTGATGAGGAAATGTCCACACCATGGGTTGCCAGTTTGGCTTCAAGTCCAAACTTTCTACAATGGATTGATGGGTAACGTGCAAAGCATGGTGGATGCACATCGAAGGAGCTTTGCAGAATAAGACACCAGAGGAGGCTTATGAGTTGCTTGAGGTTTTGGCAAGCAACAACTATCAAAGACCAAATGAGAGAGCAATACCAAGAAAATCTACGAGTCTTCATGAAGTTGATGCCTTCACTGACCATCTCATTCCAACTCATGGCACGGTGAAACAAGTTGGGAAGTATGCAGGGTAAACTCTATTCAAGCACCTCAACTAACTTGTGATTTTTGTGCAGAAACCATGTGAGGCGAGTGTCAAGTAGGGAACACATTTGCTTTGTCATCTTCATCATCGGAGCAAGTGAACTACTTGGCAGGAAATCAGAGGCAACCAAACAACCCATATTCCAACACATACAATCCAGGTGGAGAAATCATCCAACCGAAGGCAGGGGCAATCAGAACCAGCAAAATAATCAATGGAACCAAAGGACAGTGCCGAATAACCAACTAGGGGTGAATAATCAACCGGGAGATCCAAGAGTGACAAAGTTGGAAGACATGTTTGGGAAATTCATACAGGAGACCACGGGTTTTATGAATGAGACGAGGACGAATTTTAGAAATCAAGGGGCGTCCATTCGAAATCTTAAGGTACAGATGGGCCAATTGGCCGAGAAGCTAAATGAGAGACCGTAGGGATCTCTACCAAGCAACACGGTGACTAACTCACGTGAGCAAGTAAATGCAATTTCGTTGAGAAGTGGGAGCGTTTTAGAAGAGGTGGAAAAATCAAGGAAAGAGGAAACTTCATCAAAGAAAAATGAAGAATCTGATGAGCAAGTTGATAAAGAAATCATTGCTGAAGAGAAACCACCCAACCCAAGGAAAGATGAACAGAAGTAGGAAGAGGGGAAAAAGAAAAGGAAAGAGAAATTGCCATTCCCCGAGATACCACTAGAGTTGGCACACCACACACCACCCGCACCTTTTCCTCAAAGACTCAGAAAAGAAAATCAGGATAAGCAGTTTATTAAATTTCTTGATGTTTTTAAGAAACTGCATATTAACATTCCTTTTGCAGATGCATTGCAACAGATGCCGAGCTACGTGAAGTTCCTTAAGGAAATCCTATCGAACAAAAGGAAGCTAGAAGATGAGGAAACGGTGATGCTTATGGAGGAGTGCAGCGCCATTCTCCAAAAAGAAGCTGCCCTCAAACTCAAAGATCCAGGGAGTTTTACTATTCCTTGCACTATAGGAGATATCACATTTGATCGAGTTTTATGTGACCTAGGTGCCAGCATTAACCTTATGCCTTTTTCTGTTTTCAGGAAACTAGGAATTTGTGAAGTAAAGCCGACAACCATATGCTTGCAACTTGCAGATCGATCAATAAAGCATCCTAGGGGCATTGTGGAGGATGTGTTGGTTAAGGTGGACAAGTTTATTTTTCCTGCGGATTTCTTTGTGTTGGATATGGAAGAAGACAAAGAGATTCCTTTTACCCTGGGACGACCATTTCTGGCGACCGAAAGAGCTTTTTAATCGACGTTCAAGAAGGGAAGTTGATCATGAGGATGCAAGATGAAGAAATAACATTTAATGTCCTTGAATCAACGAGAGCTCCACCTAATCAAGATTCGTGTTTGAAAATCGATATGGTAGACCAAGCAAAGACTGAAACCTTCCAACTGAACAATCCTAAGGTAGAAATTAAGAGCTGCATTGTCAAACCGAATCAGTTCGAGAGTGAGGACCATAACGGAAGAGGTTGCACAAAATTTCGAGATAAGCCATAGTCGAGATTGTGTTTTCACAAGGAACAAATCTCTCAACTCAAAAAGGGTGAGGGAAAGTCAAGAAAACAGAAAGCAGTCGGTGAGAAGAGTCGAACCACCAAAGTAATGACCAAGGGATAGAAATGGGTGGTGAAACTCTCAACAAGGCCACAGTGTGGAAAAGATCATCAGCAAAAGAAGCTCGAGCACAAGGGAATATTTCGGGATGTGATGTACTTGGATAATCCGGACTGACGTGAAAAATTGAGAAAGTCGAGCTTACCAACTATAAACAAGCGCTTCTTGGGAGGCAACCCAAGTGTTTTAAATTTTTGTTCTTCTATTTTTTATTTCAGTGTGTTTGAATGTGTTTGATTCTTTTTAATTTTTGTGTTTTGGGTGTTTCAGGTGAAGTTTTCAGCAATTGCAAGGAAAGAAAATGCTCCAGACTTCGCCAGGGTAAAGAAGTATTCTTTGCCGCGGCGAAGCATATTGTGTAAAAATAAGTTTTGAAAAGTCCCAGACTTCGTCACGGTGAAGATTGTTCTTCGTCGGGGTGAAGTAACCTGAAATATGTTACAGCTACTGTAAGTTTTCACCCCGGTGAAGAATTTTTCTTCGCCACAGCGAAGCAGGTTGGACGAAATTTTCATAAGGCAGGCGATTAGCCATGGTAATGTTTCGCCCCGGCGAAGTATTTTTCTTCGCCGCGGCGAAACCTGGGTTTCAAATTAGGGTTCTATGAACAAAGAACTTTGCCGCGGCAAAGACTGTTTTCTATAAATACTCACTTTGAGTTTTCATTTTTCACACGACTTTTCATATCCTTTTGAGAGAAAATTTTTCCAATTTCAATCCTTTGCCTCCCAAGTGCTTTCCCAACCAAAGTTTTCACTCCTTAACCCTCCTAAACACCAAAACAACTTATTTCAACAACAAATTTTTCGAAACTTTCACGAAAATTTCAGGTTCAAGAAATTTGAGGCTTTCCAATCTGGGCTGATTCTAGGTAAATTGGTGGCGAATAATCCTTTGTATTGGTAAGATCTCGAGTTCCTTAAACTCATTTTCGTACAATTTCAAGTTTTAATTTGTAGATCTGAAAAATTGATGATTGGATTGAGTTGCGAATTTTTGGGTGATTGTGAGTTCGATTTTGTTGAGGAATGGTTGATTGTGCATCTTGTGATATTGAGGAGTGTGGGTTTTCAGTTTTGGAGTGTTTTGTTGAATTTGGAGAAATCGTAGTTTGGGGGTCTGATTGCGAATTTTTGGAAGTGTTTTCAATTGTCTTTTCCAGGTTTGAATTGTTTGTTGAGGGGACCTTAGGCTTGAATTTTTGGGTTGTGCTGTTATTTGAATTATAGAAAATGGCACCCAAGGTTAAGGTTCCATACAAGGGCAAAGGAAAAGGAAAGAAAGTGGACAACCGCTTTGTGAGTGAAGAGGCCCAGGAACGATATCAAGGGGCTATCCAAAGAAAAGATAAGGGCTTTATTCCTAAGCGCGGATTGACCGCGAGTCAGGCGTTGGATTGGAGTCGAGGGAGAAAGTGGGAACTGTTTATGAGTGCTTCTACACAACCGGCTGTAGAGCCGCTAGTAAGGGAGTTTTATGCCAATCTCCCGGATTGTGAAGAGGGTATCGCATTTGTCAGAGGGATTGATATGCCGTTTATAGAAGATGTGATCAATGAGTTTTGTAACCTGCCTAGGCTTTATTAGGATGAGTACGCAAGGTTTAGGGCATCATAGTTTCAGGATAGTATCATTCTTTCGGTCATTGCCAAACCAGATGCAACTTGGGCAGTGTCGAAGAAACAAAAGAAAACCATTAAGGGAACTTCTTTGACACCGATGGCACGACTGTGGCAGTATTTTGTTAGTGCAAGGTTGATGCCGGAAACGCACTATAGCACGGTAACTTACAAGAAGGCATTATTGCTTTATGCTATTGCCATAGGAAAGAGTATAAATGTGGGACGAATTATCTTTAACAACATTCAACATGCCGCCAAACCAGGGCGATCAAGTTATTCTTTCCCACATCTCATTACAGCCTTGTGAATTAGAGCTGGAGCCAAGGTGGAAGGAAATGAGCAATGTATTCATGCTGCCCCTATCCTCGATTCAAATTATTTTCAGAAGCATCTTGAACGTCCAGAAGCTGAACAACCAAGGGCAGGAACAAAACGGCAGAGAACCATACAAGGCCCTGTCACATCCTCTAGCTCCACAGCTACACAGAAAGAGATGATACAGCAGATGATGGGTATGATGAAACGTATGGGAAAACGTCAGGAATGGTTGGGTGCACACCCAGATGATGTATGAGACGCGAAGAGTAGCTTTAACAAGCTCAACGTTGACACTTCAGGATTCCAATGGGCCGACTGGGATTCAGATGAGTGGATGGGCTCAGAGTCGGAAGAGGAAGAAGAGGACGAAAAGGAAGACGAGGGAGGCAAAGAATGAGCACCGGAACACCTGTTTTGTTTTTCTTTATTTTTATTTGTTTTTCCTTGATTTTGTTTTTCATTTCAAACATTAAACTCAGTTTATATTTTTGTTTTGGATTGTGGTAGTTGTTTTAGTTATTTCATTTCCTTGTAATTTGTAGTTTGTGCAAGGACAAGATTAGGTTGTAATACTTTCATATTAGTCTATAAATTTTTCTAACTTAGTGGATACCACAGTTTCAATTGTTTTGACAGATGTTGGGTGATGAAAAGGTCACAGATCGGGTGTGCACTGTGGAGCGAAACTTCACGGATTAATCAGGGAACTATCTCGTACGTTTTTTATTTTTGTTTTTTTTCTATTCCTAATTTATGCGTAATGGGACATTGGGGACAATGTCATCTTTTGTTTGGGGGTAGGAAAACTAGAAAAAATTTTCTTTTGTTTATTTTACTTTTGTTTGATTGTTTTTGCCAATGATGAATTGTATAATCAATGATGCGAATTGGATTGTTGCTTTTTTATTGTTGAGAAATGTTAAGCATTGCTTCAAGTTTAGGTTTATTGACTGAATTTTGATTGAGGTTTGTTGAGTGGTTCAACCACCATTTTCTTTTTTTTGGCATGCTTAGATTCATTTTATGTACTTAGGTAAAGTTTTGATAATGTTGGTGGACTCTAGAACCTAGTAGAGAAGTGCTTGAGGCGAAATTCTAGGATTAGACATGGTTGAGGAGATGATTTAGGCATTCTTTTTGGAACGTTTGAGCCTTTCTAGCCGACCCAGGAATGAAATTGTCCCTAATCACCCGTTTGAGCTGTATGAATCATTATTGCTTTATTTTTCTTGGCTAACCAAAAATTGTCCGATCCTTGTACCCTAAACACTCTGTCGTACCCTTAGGAGAATTCGATCATAATGCAAACACAAAGAAAATGAAGAGTTGTACGAATTAAGTAAAATAATAGTTTGGGGGTCGTGAGAAGGGCAATAAAAACAAAAAAGGTAGTTCACCTCAATTCAATTTATTTGTTCTTAATTTCTATATATATATAAAAAAAAAAAAAAAAAAAAATTCTTTTGCCAAGTTTAAGGGTATCTCGGCTAGAAACCAGTAATCGCCTTAAAAACTGCCTAGCAATACTTGACGACCTCTGGTTTAACAATGCCACGTACACCTTAGACGCACTTCCCGGCCGCGCATTTATGGTATCAGAAATAAGAAAGATACAAGTTTAAGGGGTGTAAATTAGTGGATACGTTGATTGGTGGTTGAGAAGAAATGGAGTTCGATTTGATTTGAGTGTTTGCATGAGGAAAACCGAGTTCTCTTACTTTGTATTTCCTATCCTTTTTCTTGGAACCCACTTCTCGAGCCTAGTGTTACAAGCTTATAAAGACCTACTGATTCTTATCTTTGTCTAGTCCTCATTAGTGGAGAGTAGTTCGATATTTAGGCTTATGGAGTCTGCCACCATTTGATAAACTTTGCATTCCTGATAAAATAATCCGGGAAGTCGGAAGGTGGATTGAAGTAGGGATTACCTACTCGGGGGACCAATTGAGAAAGAAAGTTGATGCAACTTATAACTTCTTGGAGTGTTAAACATTTTTCTATTAATAATTTTGCAGCAACTTTTGAGATTGGTATAAATTCTAGGCAGTTGTTTTGTGAGTCAAGTCTTTTGTTTCTCTTATTTAATTTTTGTCATTTGCTGTTTTGTGTTTTTGAACGTTTGTGTTTTTCTTTTATCTTGTTTTGTACCTGATGCTCGGGGACGAGCATGTCCTTAGTGTTGGGGTATTTGATAATCCGAGGATTATGCTAGTTTATTTAAGCTTTTAGGTCGGATTTTAGATACTTCTTAGTCTATTTTTGCCTGAATTGCTACTTAATTCCTTACATTTCGTGTTTCAGGTTAAAATGGAAATTTTGAGTGAATAAAGGCAGATTTGGAGTTTTTGGACTTAGAAGCAAGCGGAGGGCAATTCTGGAATTTTAGAATTCTTCAGGAAGCTTCGCCACAGTGAAGGTTCTTCTTCGCCGCGGCAAAATGGACCAGTGACGCACCAGATTCAGCTTCTTTGTCGCCGCGGCGAGAATCCTTCTTCGATTACTTCAACTAGAAAATGGTACTAAACTTAGTGCTTAGCAACAATCCTCGTGGGAATGATACTCACTCATCACTCTATTACTTGTGCGACTAGTATACTTGCTACATATTGCATGTTGTAGGAAACACGCATCAAGAATCCACTACAGTGTTTTGTTTTGAATTTTTTCAACTCACTATGGCCTCATTTAGACAGAACATGTAACCTAACTATCATCTAAAGTCATCTTTGTCAGTTTGAAAGCTGGCATCAATGTATCCTCTTACAATGAGATGATCTTCTCCTCCTTAAACCAAAAACATATCCTTAGTCCTCTTCAAGTGCTTGAGGATGTTCTTGACTGCTATCTAGGGCGTTTTACTTGGATCTGATTGATATCTACTACAAATGCTTAAAGCACATGAGACATCAATCCTAGTACATAACATGGCATACATTATGGATCCTATTGCCGAAGCATAAGGAATAGATCCCATCCCATCTCTCTTCTCTTGTGTCCTAGGACAGGTACCCTTAGAGAGACACACGCTGTGAGACCCCATTCATCTTGGCCCATGGGCTATCCCACAACTACCCTACTGCGGGCAAGGGGCTTTCCACATGTGACCCGTCATCTTGGGCCTCCATCAATCCGGATATCCCCACCCTTGCAAGTGGGTAGCCTGATGGTACTCACCTCTCTTGTCACAAGTACTTAGCCTGCAGGTCTTGTGTTCGAGGTGTGGGGAAGGCGAAAGAAACCCACTTGCAAGGGTGGGGATATCCGGATTGATGGAGGCCCAAGATGATAGGTCGCATGTAGAAAGCCCCTTGCCCGCAGTAGGGTAGATGTGGGATAGCCCATGGTCCAAGATGAGGGGGCTTTCACATTAAAAAAGCTAGCCTGATGGTACTCACCTCTCTTGTCACAAGTATTTAGCCTGCAGGTCTTGTGTTCGAGAGGTGGGGAAGGCGAAAGAAACCCACTTGCAGGGGTGGGGATATCCAAATGAGTAAGGCCCAAGATGAGGGGGCGCATGCCCATGAGGCCGCAGTAGGCCAAGACTGGGATAGCCCATGGTCCAAGATGAGGGGGCTCTCACACATGCCATGTGACATTGGAAGAAAACCTTTCTTTGATTCTTCCATATTGAATCTTTTTAGTATTTTGTCAATGTATGTACTTTGACTTAGGCCCAGCAACCTACGAGATCTATCACAATATATCTTTACACCAAGGTTGTAGGTTGCTTCCCCTATGTCCTTCATGGAGAAGCACTTGGATAACCAAATCTTTACCATATGCAAGTTCGGTATATCATTCCCAATGATTAATATGTTATCGACATATAACACTAGGAATACCACTGCACTCCAACTGAATTTCTTGTATACACAAGGCTCATCTTTATCTTGTATAACACCCAATTCCTTAACGGATTCATCAAAATGAATGTTCCAGCTCCTTGATGCTAGCTTGAGTCAATAAATGGATCTCTCCAACTTGCATACCATCAAGAACGAAACCATCGGGTTGCATCATATAGACGTCCTCTTCAAGGTTTCTGTTCAGGAAAGCAGTTTTGACATCCATCTGCCAAATCTCATAGTCATGGTATGCAGCAATCCCTAGCATAATCCTAATGGACTTCGGCAATCGCTAACATTTCTTCTTTCCTTTCTTGCCTTTCTTTTTACCTTTTTGAAAGATATTGGCAGATCGCGAATTTGAAGCCTGAACTTGGTGTGCCTCTCAATGTTTCCCTTTTATAATACCCTTAGCTCGCTAAAGGTCATTCATCAGATCACCAAACAATACTCCTTATGGTTCAGTTCATAGTCCAACTTGAACTGACTGAGGGAGTGATTTAATGATGCGAGGACTATATAAGTCTGAGTCTCTGGATCTATAATAGAACAGAGTATCTCCGCCTTATTCAGACAAACCATCACATTCAAATTGTGCTCTTGAACGGGCTGCATGGCACCTTGCCTTAGATTGATAAATCTCTGGATAGCTTCTCTCCTAGCCAGCCTAACTTGGTCACCGAACATCTTATGTAGGGTTTACATAATCTTGGTAGCATTAGGAATTGACTGAAGACATTTTTGCAAAACATTAGTCATTGAAGCTATCATATAGGTCCTAGCGGTCTCATTTGCATCCCTCCAAAACACCCAATACGCTTTGGTTGCCTCGTCAAACTCCTTTACTAGAGGACTGGGGATGCCAACACACTTGATCTTATCATAGGCCAACACGAGATCCAGTTTTAATTTCCACTTTACATAGGTTTTTCCATTTAGCATGTTCTCATGCAATATTGAAGCAATGGGATTCATTTTCTAAAATTAAACAATAAACCATTCATCAAATCATAACATAATTAACTTTAGAGTAAAATGCATGATGCATATGCAGTTACCCAAAATAATCTGCATTTACCCAAATGATGCTTTAATTGTAAAGTTAATTAAAATTCTTTTAGGGATAATGATTAACAATCCAATTAAATTAGAACATTTCTAATTATTATTACTCCCACAATATCTCATATTGTAAAAATAATAATCATCATTTTTATTTGGCCCTTGAATAATGAATTTCATCATTTAGGGAATTATTTTAGAAAACAAGTTAAGTGATTGACTGTTGTTTTAACTAGTTAATGAGCCCAAAATGAACATAACCTTTTTAGAAGGAAAATGTCAAACTGAAACTCAAAAACCATTTTATCCTTCCGAAAATTCAATCTCAAAATTCAATCAACATGGCCCTCCTTTAGAGAGCAAGGTCCTAAAACGAACCTAAGCAAGGAAAAGGTTGATCCAATTGAATGAAACCACAATTGAGGCCTTAGGATTGTCAAATAATCCTTCTACCACTTAAACATTTAAGCTTTCTAGGTTTTTATATTCATTTATCCAATTAATGAAAACATTAAACATTTTAATGTTGCATGTAATCATTGTTAGAGTAGGTGCCCCAGAGCCAATCATATTGTTGTATATTGACTTTATGGATCATGATTATTCAATCTATAAAAGACATTGCTTATATTATGTAAAGCATATTCCATATGTATGTATTAATATATGCCCTTAGAGTGGTTGTCGTGAAGAGGGAATCAAGTAGTGATAAGTCTTGATTGTGAGATCCCTATGATCACTTATGGTGGCCATTCTAGAAATGTCTGTAGCCCTAGTATTATACTGACTTAGGACATAGATAATATGATAAGGATTTCAAAGCATTGAACTGTTGGGAAACGATCCATATACGCAGTGGAAAACAAAAATCATAATACACGGATTGTTCCAAAGAGTCAAGATCAAAGGTATAATTTTATAGTTTATATTAAAGTAGAAATCTGCAGAAAAATTAATCATGAGTTTAGAAAACATACGCACGTTTAAAGGCTCCTCCAAATTTGTCTTTGAACGTTTTTGCTACCGACCCAAGTGTAGGATCGAACCGACGTAGTCCACATGAAGACAATCACAAAGAACTAAGAAGAGATTTGCTAGATCCTCCTTAGCTTTAAGATTAAAGAAGAAAATAAATGTTTTGTTTTTCAATCAAAAACAAATCTGCTGTGGGAGAGGAAATATGGGCTGCTGTGTTTTTCTTTTTCAAAGAGAAAAGTGAATAATGAATTAACACTTACCTTTTACAAATAACTCTTTTCTTTTATATTGAAAACTTAGTTGCCCTATTCCCATATGGAATAGGCTTGGGCTCCAACTCAAACATCCCATGTTAGCAAACACTCCAATTAGATATTTATTTTATTTCATCATTATCTCAATTAAAAATCAATTAATCTATATATATATATATATATATATATATATATATATATATATATATATATTAACATTTAACAATAATGATGATTTAATTAAATTTATGCAAACACATATTTAAACGTAATTTCACTTATTTAATTTTTCTAATAAATTAAATAAAGGCTACGACCTCAGCAAATTTAATTGCGCTGTGAAATTACCAAAATACCCTTTCGCCTAAAAAAGATGAAAACGCCCTTCTTTCTTCTTGACTCTTAAATTATCTTCTATGTGTGTGACCCATAGGCTCCTTATCATAGCAGCAGTGTATAGTATCGCGATTAACACTAATTAATCGTCTCACTATACATAGACCAAGATTGGCCCCTAGCAAGGCATCATAGCCACCCGATATATTCAGATTCAGCAAAGTAGCTACCTATCAATAATATGGTTACCATAAAATTCAATCCTTTCATCATATGTTATCTCGACGAGACGAAGGCATAGAAATAGTATCAACCTTCGGTTACTCTCGATATTATGTATTCAGTTTCTAGACCAATGACCTATATTATAATCTGGATAGAGCAACAACTCAATCCCACTGTGTCCACAGTTGCAGTGTCATTGCCATATACTGAATTACGCCGTGAGATAACTTCTCCCGTACCCAAGAGTGATGAATCCTCTGTCTATCCACCATAGTCTTGATACACTCCTTGATGCAACCAATCACCATCGTATTGATAGCTCTGAATAGAACTGCGTTAGGCTAGTGTCAAACTGCATGCACAAGGTGCTCTGGTGATCTCAAGTCTAAGGATCACATGCACCACCATTCGTTAGAGGATTTGTTCCATAGACTCTAGGGTTACCATCCATATGGAATCCTCTGGTGGGTCAGTCCAGTGAACTTGCTGCGGTGTATTCGCCTACAGCAAGCACCCATGTTTTGCACCAGGTTGTCACCAAACAACGTCGACAAGTGAGATCAATCACTGCCTTTCGATAGGGTTGTTCAACACTATGATAGCCTTACCGTATTATCTTTGCCCTTACTTCAGAATAATACTAGGGCTACCTACATTTCTAGAATGGCCACCATATGTGCTCATAGGGTTCTCACTATCAAGATTTGAAACACTTGATACCCTCATCACGGTCCTACCATTCTAAGGACATATATCAATACATATTGCAATAATAATGATTTACGTGATATAGAATAAAATGCCTTTTATTGATTAATGAACATTATTACAAAGAGTCAATTCTACAATAATTAATTGGCTCTAGGGCGTCCACTCTAACATGAACGACACTACCAGAAGGTGCTGATAGGTCTCACATGTATTTGGTGACAACTTGGTGTGATGCATGGTGCTTGTTATTCACTACTGTACCGGACTGGCCCATTAGAGGATTCCATATAAATGGTAACCCCAATGTCCATGGAACACATCCTTTAACTGATGGTGGTGCATGTGGTCCTTAGACTTGAGATCACCGAAGCTCTATGTGTAACTTTTGGTGTAGTTTAACACTAGCTAAACATAATCCTATTCAAGGATACCAGTATGGTGGTGATTGGTTGCATTGAGAAGTACATCATGGCTATAGTGGATTGAAAAAGGATTCACCACTCTTGGTTGCAGGAGAACTTATCTCAATGAGATTTTCGGTAAGAGACAACGACCTTGAATCTGTTGCCATAGTGGTCGGAATTGAGTTAGTGCTTGGTTAGTCGATTCATCCGATAACCGAATATGAATATGTCAAGGTGGTTTATACTTGAAGCTGGCATTACTTCTATGCTTCAAACCATGATGAGATAATAGATTATGAAAGGATTTGATTGCATGGTAACCATACTATTAACAGGTAGCGAATACGTTGAATCCAAATCTATCGGGTGGCCATGATGCCTTGAAAAGGTCAATCTTGGTCTGTGTGTAATGAGATGATAAAAAGGGTATTGATCACAATTTTACTCACTATCAACATGATGAAGAGCCTACGGGTCACACACTCAAAAGGCAATTTAAAGAATATAACGACTGAAGGTCATTTTCATCATTTATTGACAAAGGGTGTTAGAGTAAGTGCCTTAGAGCCAATCCTATTTTGTAAATTGACTCTTTGTAATCATATTTTATTATTATTAAAGGCATTTATCTATATCATGTGATCTGATTATATTCATATAAGAAAATGGTGTATGTCCATAGGATGGTAGAATTGTGACGATGGTATCGAGTGTTTGAAATCTCGATCGTGAGAACCCTATGAGCACTTATGGTGACCATTGTAGAAACGTCTGTAGCCCCAGTATTATCATGACCTAGGGCACAAATAATACGATAAGGCTATCATAGTGTTGGACAACCCTATCGAAAGGCATTGATAGATCTCACTTGTCAAGTTTGTTTAGTTACAACCTAGTGCAACACATGGGTGCTTGATGTAGGCAAGTTCACTGGACCAGCCCACCAGAGGATTCCACATAGATGGTTACCCAATGTCTATAGAACAAATCTTCCAAAAAAATGGTGGTGCATGTGATCCTTAGACTTCAGATCACCGGAGCGCCTTGAGAATTGATTGGTATAGTTTGACACTAGCCTAATGTAGTCCTCTTAGGACTATTAGAACGATAGTGGTTGGCTGCATTGAAAAGTGTATCGAGACTATGGTGGATTGACAAAGGATTCATCACTCCCAAGTACGGGATAAATTATCTCATTGAATAATTTGATAAATGGGAATGACATTAAATCTGTGGCCACGGTGGGATTAAGTTGTAGCTCAATCCAGTCTATTCCAATTGTTGGTCCAATAACCGAATACTGAGATATCAAGGATATCCGAGGTTGACACTACTTTTGTGCCTTGGCCTTGATGAGATAATAGATGATGAAAGGATTGAATTGCACGGTAACCATATCGTTGATAAGAGGCGGTTTCAATGAATCTGAATCTATCAAGTGGCCATAATGCCTAGTTAGAGGCCAATCTTGGTTTGTGTCAAGTGGGATGATTGATTGATTGTCAATCGTGATACTATTCACTACCGATACAATGAGGAGTCTTCGGGTTGAAAACATAGAAGACATATTAAGAACATAATTCGTGAGAGAGGTATTTTCGTCATTTATGATGAAAGGGTATTTTCATCATTATGATGAAAGGGCATTTTGGTAATTTCACAATGCAATTAAATTTGTTTAGGTTGTTGCAAATAGAATGGATACTATCTAATATTAATATTGATAATATGAAATTCAAATTAGTTTTTAAATTTGAATTGAATTGAATTTAAATATAATGAATATTATCTAATATTAATATTGATAATATGAAATTCAAATTTTTGTTTTTAAATTTGAATTGAAATGCCATGTTTAGGTTGCAAGGGGAATCTATTCCTTTGTAGAATAAGTTGTTTGATATTTCAATTCGAATAGATGGCTATTCCAAGTCGGAATAGGATTTTAGTGAACTATTTAAGTGCAAATAATTAAATCGTTAAGTGATTTGAGTTGCGAATTGAAACCTTAGCCACCTCTCTCTCTCTCTCTCAAAAACGCCACCCCTTTTGTGAGAAGAAGAATTTTTCTCTCAAAGAAAAATTCTATAGAAAATAGTTCCTATAGTTGAGTGATCTTCCTAGCCTAGAAGTCTCTCAATGACAATAGTCTTGTCCTCGTGTGGATACCATGAGTGCACTTCTACCTTGAAATGGTTTGTGAATCCATCATCAAATCAAAGGAGCCTTCTAGATTGGTATGATATATTATACTTGGTTTGATGTTTTTATGTTAAATAATGTAATCGACGTAAAGATTATGGGTTAGTGTTAGCAGATCTTAATAAAAATTTTAATTTTCACTGCCATCAAGAGATATGTTAACCTACAGTGGTATCAGAGCCATTTACGCTTGATTACATTATTTTTCGTAGCGATTGATGTATGTCAATGATGTAATTGTGATTTTAAATTGCCAATTAAAATCTAGAATTTTTACTAACTTTTTTGGTTGAGATTTTGTGTTTGGATTTGCATCTATTTTGTTTTTTGTTTCAGGTCAAAAGAAATCAAATAAAACTTGTTTCAATGTTGGACTGATCTGCCCTTAATGGGTTATGAGTAAGGGTAGCAGCTGTGCAAAGAAGGAGCAACAACGCGCAAAAGCACGCTACCCCACGCGCATGGCATTTGGGCGCATTGTAGTGCACAGAGCACTGCTGCTGCACGCTACTTGGTGCAGGGAGGGGCCACATGTCTTGGCATGCGGCCTTGGTTGGTGCTACAAGAAGCAGCATGGCAGTGGCATGCTGCCTGTCCTAACCCTTTTTGCCCCGTTTGCTGGCCCCGTGGTGGCCAAGTGTCAACTAGCACTTGGTTTTTCAGCCAAGTGATCATACTACTGTTGTTGTGAAATCCTCAAGTATATGGAATCATGCAAGTAATAAAGCTCAAGTAATGAGTGTCGAATCCCAAGAGAATTACTACTACCAAGTACCACACTAGCCTGTCATATTGCTATTTGATTAGTCAGATTTTCAGAATGATTCATGTAATGCCTATTTCAAGGTACGTAGTTTTATGCCCTAATACCCTTAGTTGAATTTTGTAAAGTTATCTTGAACAAGTGTGAAGGAAATTCTTTAAAACGTTGTTAGGGGTAAAATGGTCATTTCACTCTCAATTAGATGAAAGAGTGGGGAGTGAAAAGAAATAGAATAACATGGAGAAGCTAATAAAAATAAGGGTATTTTAGTAATTGACTAAAGGACATAGATGAAATTTCATAGAGAGTGCAAGGGCAAAATGGGAATACATGTTTATATTATTTGATATAAGGCTTTATTTGAAGACACCCTAACAAAAAATTCAGCCCTTGTTCACGCCACCTCTAACCCATTTTCTCTCAATTTTCTTCACTAAATTTCAAAGGAAAATCAAAGGATTTGGTTTGGATTTTTGGAGATTTTCAATCCTAAAACATCCTAAGCTAAGATTCTAGCAAAAGGAGTGTGATTAAACTTTAAAGTTTTAAATTTTTATGGTTTCTATATGATCTAGGTCCAAGAGGAAGAGATTTAGAGCAAAAGGGAAGTGATCTCACATATTCAAGGTAAGTAAACCTAGTTTGAACCTTAATTTGAGCAAGACTTGTGTTGAATGAATTATTGCATGTTTGTATGTGATGATATGAGAGAATTATTGGCTGTTTTTTATGTTTAATGATGTATAAATTCTATCCATGAGAAGTAGTGTATGGTTATGTGATGATTTGGTGAAGTTGTGGAAGATTTTGTGTTGAAATTTTTGGAGTGTATAGAAGTGAGAAATTTGGCTAGGTTTGATACTAAATTTAGTGAGTTTTTGGTTCATAATTTGGTTGAATTAGAGAGTTGTGGAAGTGCAGCCAACATGGTAGTTGCATGTGCATATGAAGTGTTTGATAAAAATCCAAAGAGAAATTGCATGCATGAGTTGGGTAAACCCTAGTGAAGAAAGGGTTAGAGAAAGGCAAGAATTGAAGTTTGATAATAATTGTAAAACCTCTCCCTAGACGAGTATTTCCTAAGTATCCCTTGGCCATTGAGAACCTAGAAAACGCACGCCTAGGAAAGAAGTTTATTGTAAAATCCTATTTAAAGAATAAACTTGTAGTTTAAAAAAATATATCTATTTTTATTTTAATTTAATTTATAAACTATAATAAGTTCATTGTACAAGTCAAAAATATAGTTTCCTTTCTTGGAGTACATTATGAAATCTATAGTAGTACTTACGAGAACATACACACTTTTACAAAATTTACTAGCAATTTGATTTCCTTTATTAACACAAACATATATTTACTACATTATGAGATATAAACATAATTACTACACTAAATACTAGCAAAACCATTCAATAGTCATAATTAAAACATCCCTTCATGCTCATAGCGTCCCTCGGAATCCTCTCCCAGCTTCATGCCTTAATCCTTACCTGCAAAACATTTTAAAACATTTCGTGGGGTGAGTGCTAATCGCTCAGTAAGGAATATGGCCATTTAAAAACTATTAAGGTTCATTATACAAGTATATAACTTAGGACCTTCCCTACCTACAAAACATAACTTTCATTCTTTGACATAACAAGTTCATAAAACATATCATACACTTTGGACTTTTGTCATAAACATAAGTCATAACATAACCATACATAATATAACATAGAACATATATGACTTATGAAATATTCATGTAAATGGCATGCTTATTTCTTTTGTCTTTATACTTGATGGTTTCATTAGTCTTTGTTATCCGATCAGATTCATTTGAACCATTACCTTGTTCTTGGTCCTCACCTCAAAGGACTCATGGTTTCCATAAGAATTTCATTCCTCTGATCTTGGTTTATACCTCAAGAGACTCATGGAATTCATTCTTTAACATTTCATAACTTTTTCATAAGACAACTAAATAAGCTATATGCATTACCATTATGAATGCAAACATATGGACTAACATATCCCGTGCTCAATCATACTGTATTCTCCTACTAAACTTCTTAACTTAATTCATTCAATTTATCATACAATACAAGGAATTTCAGTAGTAAGATTATTCAGGGGTTTATTAGAATTAGAAACAATTGGGAATTTCCATGAAAAAGGTGGATGCCATATAGTTTGTCACTTTTCAAGCAATTTTTTCCTTATCTTCCAATTCGAATTGATTTTTGGCTCAAACATAAAAGTTTTAGGTATATTTTTCCAATTTTTAAAACTTCAAGAATCAACTCAATCGGACTTCTATAACTTCAGTTATGACCAATTCAGTGAAGCATGTACAGTATAAGTCCTAAAAAGCCAAATCCGAATTCTATTCATTTTAACCATGTCACCTTCATTTGCACATTCACAGCATTTGCCATGTCATTCTAAGTATAAAAGGCCATAAAAACCTCCCTTTTTACAGAACCAAAAAGTGCCAAAACATCGTCCAACTACAAATCTCTTAATTGGCATAATCATCCTCCATATGCACACATACACCAATCAACACACCCATTTAAACAATCCATAACCAAAACATAGCATCACACTCATATTAACATAAATAAATGTAAGTTCCATAAACCCTAGGTGTCATCAATTGCAGTCATAAGGGATATTTTTTTCCTTACCTTAGTATTCAAAGCACAAAGACACTCCTCCTTAGCTCCAAAGGTTCACCCTTTCTACTTTATACACATAATCACTTATGAATTTCTCTTTTAACTAAAAGATCAGAACAACTAGGGTTTTGAAACTCACCTTAAACTCTGAATTGAAGTTCTTTAAGTGTGGATGGTGATCTCCTTTGAAAATCAACTTGAAATCCTATGAAAATTTGAGAATAAAATGCTTGGATTAGTGGCTTTTATGGTGGATTTGAGAGATGAAGAAGAAGATGATATGTTTGGGGTGAACAAGGCCGACTCCTCTCTCTTTAAACCTTGTAAATATTTATTCCATTGTTGTTCTAATGTGATTGGTCAATAAAAGTTAGATATAAGGGTCATTTGGCATAAATTTTTCATATAAGGGCGTTTTGGTCATTTCCACCACAACATAAAGATTAGCACTCATTTAATGCCATTTGACTTCTTTAAAACACTTAACAATTAAGAAATCCCATTAGATAAATGACTAACTTACCCTTGGTGCACTTTTATGGATACTTATTACATGTGGATTTGTATGAAAAGACCATTATACCCTTAGTTACCGTTTACACCATTTAACCATATCAATCAACTTTATGACCATTCTACCCTCATTTCTCTTCAATGACATCACCCCTTACACTTTATAATGGCCACATCTCGAAATACATGTAAATTGACCATTTTACCTCTCCATTCAAAAAAGAAAATTACTTGAAAGGTAAATTTCATACCTTAGGGCATCAGAATAATAACGCGGGGTTTACAATAATCAATGGAATTAGTTGTGTCATGGGTTTTTAACATATTACATGTTTTCACAGGGGAGAATGATTAGGAAAGGTTAGGGAGTAAATGGAGGTAAATAGGTAGGGAAAAGCCTTAAAGTATGCATGTTACCATGGTTGCCCTGTCAAATCCATGGCCTTCTGAGTAATTTTTGGGCACCTTACCTATCGAACTGGTTGAGACCTAAACATAAAAGTTGTAGCCCTTTCTCTAAGCTTTAAAATGAGACCAAGACCATAGCAATACCATTTCTATAACTTGAGAAATGTCTTCTTGAATATGACATGTGCAGAATGACTACCTCAAAAGTGCTTCCACTTTATTAGTTTATTTTTATTCTAATAATCTATGATTGATTCCAAGTATGAAAATGATGGTTAAAGGGTTGTGAAGCATATTTGAATGAGTGGTCTTGGTGATTATTTAATGATTGTATGAACATATACATTTGATGTAATGAATGACCATGGAGGCTATGTGTGATATGTTATATATTACCTAAGTATGAGTTTGTGTATGTATAAACAAGCCTAAGGATGATATGTTTCTATGAATTTGCTATGCATCCACGAAATGGTCATGATGAAATGATATGTTCATATATGGAAAGTGTATGTTTTTAAAGAATGCAAGTGTAGAATTTCCATAGCTTGGAAATTCATGTTAAAATGTGTATAGTATCTCTTTCTATAGCATGCTATGATATAAGGTTTTTGCGATAGGGAACCCGTGAGTGATAAAGATGCCCACATACACGCCGCCACGAGTGAGCAGCATCAACAGAGAGATATAGTATTTGTACAGTCGGTGAGTAGTGTATGTGAATGAGGAATGTACCCAGCAGAGCATACCTACATGCACGTCGCCATGAGCGAGCAGCCGCAGCAGAGAGATACCGTACTTGTACAATCCGTGAGTTGTGCATGTAGATGAGGACTGTACCCACTCACATGGCTAGGGTTCCAAATCCATGCATCAACCTAGTCCAATCGGCAAACCAAAAAGAAGAAAGAAAAGAAAGAGAAATAGAGAAGAGAAGAAAGAGATACAGCATAAGAGCAACTAAAACAGAAAAGAAAAGAAAGTTCTTTTCTTAGGAAAGTTTATTATTCTACATATGTATTATGCTACTTACATGATTCAGTATTGTTATGTGCTCGACGATGTACAATTTTATTCATTGTCTTTGCACGTTGGTAAGTAGCAAATCAAAGTATCAGAAAAGAATGCAAAATATCAGAAAAGAATGTAGAATACCAGAAAGGAATGAAGAATATTACCAAAGAAAAAAGTAAGAAAAGGAAAATCAGAACATGAGTAATGGAGGAAACACAATAGTGTAGTTTGGTTTACTTACTGAGCAATTAATCCTCACTCTGTTATTTTACTGTTTTGCAGGTACTAGATGATTTACGACCGGGTGGGACGTCAAGAAGCGGAGGAGTTTGGTGTAATAACTACTTCTTACTCAAATACTCATAAAAATATACATAATAAAATACATGTATAATAACATAAGTAGTTGGGCCCAAATTTTTCTTTTATTAAACATATACATTCTTTATACAAAATTAGTATCATAAACAAAAACTATCAAAAACTATGTAGACAGGTAGCCATTCCTCCTCGCGTGCCGACGTCCATCCGACCGTGTCCTCACCTAAATCCCTGCAAAAACATAGAAAGACAATGGGGTGAGCACAAATAATGCTCATAAGTAAACCCTCTAGTCATCTATCCCCGTAACTCTCTCTCTCTAAGTCTTTCCTTACAATTCTCATTTACTTTCTCTTTTATACTTCTCTCTATTTTCTCTTTCTGTTTCTCTCTCTCTCTGTTTCTCTTTCTTAGAACTCTTTTCTACTAACTCTCTTTAGTAAGTCATGGCCCCATCTTACAGGGGGCACGGCCGAGACTCACTCCCACTCTCCGTGACTTCTACTCGTTCTTAGCCGATCGGACTCGGTTATGCATGGATTCGGAACCCTTGGCCATGTGAGTATATAATCTCTCTCTCAGGTACTCTCGGGTATAGCCCTCATCTGCATGCACTCTCACGAGCTACACCACTTCTCTCTCACATACTCATGCCGCTCTCTCAATGCGGTGTACATGCGAGAATACTTTACCCATTACTCACGGGTTCCCCATCGCACAACCTACTCTATTCTCTTTTTCTCTCTTTTCTCTTAATAAAGCTCACACTCAAAGTTCTCTACTCTTTTTATACTCTTTCTCTAATGCATATGGATGATTCATGCTCATTAATGCACTCATGAAATGCACAAATACAATGTTGCATCAAGATAGTCATTCTACACAGGTCACACTCAAGAAGGAATAACTTGAGTTATATATATCGGATTGCTACGATTTTAGTCTCATTTTAAAGCTTAGAGATAGGGCTACAACGTTTATGTTTTGGTCTCAACTGAGTTCAATCTTTAAGATTCCCAAAAATCACTCAAAAAGTCACGGCTGTGACAAGGTAGTTTTCACTTAGGTTTTTCACTTAGGCATTTCATCAAACATAATGCATGCATACTTTAATTCTATTTTTGATATATCTCTACTTCTTTCTTTAACCATCCATTCATGGAACAAAACTCCTCCACAATAAATCTAAACATGGACAAGAAAAACACTTCAAATATTCTACTTAAATTCTTTCTAAATGTAACCAAACTTCACTTGGTTACCACAACTTCATTTCTACTTCTCATTGCTCAAATCTTCTCATCAAAAGCCATCAACTCATCAATAATATCATTCTCAACAATCAATCTCAAGCTCATAAACATAAGCATGCATATCAGTCATTTGATTGCTTGAACCTTAACTTGGGTTGAATTTACTTACCTTATGGGTAAATGACTTCTCTAGCACTTCTCCTTCCCTTTTGTATCTTGTCTTCTATCTACAACTTTAAACAGTAACAACATAAGACTTTAACAAATCATAAGCAAATTCTCATCTAAACAAGAATCCTTACCTTAGGATGCTTTAGATTAAATCTCTACTAAAAACTATCCCAAAAATCCTTAGAAATTCTTGGAAGATTGAGTGGAGGATTGAGAGAAATTAGGGAATGAGAATGGCAATGGAGATGGTGAAGAATGAAGGGCTTTCAACACTTAAACCCTTTTTAGCTCAACTTACATACAATCATTCCCATTTTGCCCTTGCTCTTTCTTGAAAATTCCATCTATGTCCCTTAGTCAATTACAATAATGCCCTCATTTTTATTACATTCTCCATGAAATTCTATCTCTTTTCACTCCCCAATTTTTCAACTAATTTTGAGTGAAAAGACCATTTTACCCCTAATGAAAGTTTAAGGGATTTTCTTCACATTTTTCTCAAAATAACTTTAACAAAATTCAACTAAGGGCCAACCAACCAAAAATAACAACATGCAAGCTCAAATGAGAACAAATCAATAAACATTCAAGCAATGCAACAATAATTTAACTACATATCTCAAGTGGGGCGTTACATTTGGCGGCACTGTTCAAGATTACTTTATGCTTACTAAAGTATATCAGTATTTTGTGTATATATTTATATGAATTAAAAATTAGAATTTTCGGATTTAAATTATGTATATATGTTTGTAAAAGTTATTTAGTGGATTTTATCTTATATTTCTTAAAGAATTACTAGCTATACAGAGTATGACAATTCAATGAAAAGTAAAACAAACTAGAAACAAAATAAAAAACAGAATTTTATTATTACTTTGGTAGGAAATCAATATGACTAAACCTAGGGCATAGATTTCACACCAATTTAATTCCTATGCATTGACAAATATCGTTAACCCAATTAAGCTTATTCTAAAGGCCAAACTCCTTAATATTTCACTAACTTTCTCTCGAACAATTAACAAATTAACTCCTAATTACTAACCCGAATTATCTCTAATCAGATTTAAGCAATTAGAGATTATTAAGTTCTATGGAATTTACCAGAGCCTCACAGATCACGGTAACCTATCTCTAGTGTTCGCTCAATCTATGGTTTTATTACCTTAGACTAATTAGATTTCATCTCTCAATCTCAACTAACCCATCAAATCATTCAAATCTAGGGCCCTTAAGAATTGAAAGCTTTAAGCGCAATAATAAAACTTGGAACAAAACTTAATAAAAATTAGCAACAAATAATTCAATGCATATTCATATAATTGGCTACATCTTAGCCGTAGAAAATTAAATTAGTTCATACTTTCAATAATAAAAGCAACATTGTATTCATAAACATGAGTATAAGAAAGAGTAGAAAAACTTCTCTAATTGGTAACCCAAAATTGCAGGAATTTGCAATCTCTAAAGAGCGACTAAACTTCTCTCCCTTCTAATCTCCCCTAAAATCAGCTAAAGACTTATATTTAAACTCCTAGGGTTTTAGGGTTATAATTCCCACCATCCTAATCACTTTAGAATTCTTAAAACAGGAAATACACGTCATAAATTTAATGTAGAAAATTCCAGAATCATAGTTGTGCCACGGCACTGTGCCTAGGCATAGTTGATTCTGCCCCAAAACTTGCAATCTTGAAAATACAGTTATTTTTTAGCATGATAACGTTCGAATCTAGCCAAGTGTAAAGATATGAATTGTATCCCTTTGAATCAACTTTCCAGCGGTCCAAGAATAATCTCAATCCAAAATCTACAGCTCAAGTTATTGTCAAATTACTGACACGTGTTCAAACTAGAGTGTTTTCCAGGATTTTCACTTCAACTTCAAATCGCCATAACTTCTTCGTTTCAGCTTTGAATCATGAACCGTTTGATTCTTTTCGTCCCACATTCCATTGTCAATATAATCTTAATCTGAATGTCATCTTTAAGAACTTATAACCTGAAAACACTCAAAATGTACTCATGATCCCATAAAAGACATTTATCAAATAATTAAGTTAAATTGCATAAATTAAACCTAATTTCTCATAAACCACTAAGTACACACGTATTTTCAAGCTCTTATCACAACCCCCAACCAGCTTCTTGCTAGTCCCTAGCAAGTTAAGCGACAAAACAAGTCTTTTAGCTTGAAAATTAAAAACAAAATAAAACCTATATCTAAACTATCCTAAATCACTTCCGTAGATTGACACAGTTGCATTTAACGTATGCAACAGGCCTTTAATCCCCTAGGCAGCCCTAGTTGGATGAGTTGTAGTCTTGTGAGGGTTTCCAGCGATGATACCCACAAACATCCAAACCTAACCTCACCGAGATTTAAAACTAAAGACTTAACAAACATTTTAGGATCCATACAAATAATCATCTCAAAAATTGTGTCAATGTGAACAAATCGAATAATTAACAACATGCAAATACAAAGAATAAGTGAATTTCAACTACACTTATGTTATTGACTCTCTCATAATCATTCACAAACCATTCATCCAAAAACGTGGATGATTTTATGCATAGCTTTCATAGGCAAAGTAAGAGAAAAAAAAAAAAAAACAAATGTACAATCAAACTCCATAGACACACTTTTCAAACCACTCTCCACTAATGTAGAATCCAATCACTACCTTGGATCATTAGGTCTTAATCATGGTTATAACATTAGGCTAGGGTAATGGTTTATGAAAGAATAGAAAGGAATCTTAACAAAATGTAAGAGACTTAATATTTTACAGTATATGACCATGAAAATCTCTTCTTTGCTTCCCTTCTTGTTCACGCTCTACCCTTTCACATTGATTGAACTCTTCCTTCCAATATTAACACAAATCCTCATGTAATGTACCTTATTTCAAGTTCTTCTCACCAGCTACTTCTTCCTAATTTTCTACAGTTTTTTTATCTTTTGAACTTTTTCTTTTTCTTTTTTTCATAGGAAGATAGTAACTTATAAACACAATCATCTACCCCACCTTGCTTCTATTAAAATTTTTTAACCCCCAACTTATCTCATTGCATAAACTCAGGTTGTGGTCTAGAAGATGCATTTTTTTTTTTCACCACACTTTCTTTTTTCATGAGTTTTTTTCTAAGGTCACCCCAAATTAAGTCTCTCACAATAAGATGGGTCGGAAATTGTTTTAGGCTTCATCGTCAAGGTGAGATATAGTAGGTTTACAAAAAAAAAAATAAGGCTTACCAAGTGTATAATAGTAGACTCAAAGGGTTAACTAGGGATAAAGTAATATAGGTTGGCTTGAAAGGCTCAATCGTTCCGAAGAAAATTGCCTAAATCATATCCTAAGCAATACGGATTCTAGGATTTTGCCTCAAGTGGTTATCAAATGAGCTTTAGAGTTTATGGAAAATTTTCAAAAAAAAAATATTATTGCCCATAAAAACACACATAAAACGTCTCTAAGTTTCTAAATTACTCAACCAATCAAACCCATTCCCAAGAGAGTCATAACTAAATGCAATTGTCATCTACTATCATCTTTACACTATGCGAAAGTTAATAAAATCCCAATGTCACAAATTCACAATCATGGTCTTATCATTGACTTATGTATGAGTTCCAAAACAAAACAAAATATATTGACTCTTTGACCCTACAACACAGCTAAAAGAATTCCGCCCAAAAACTTTTAAAGAGATAATTAAAAACAAAAGATATTCAAAGATGTCCATCGAATGAAACTAAACTTGGCCATAAAAAAAATAATATTTCTTACCCCCAATGTTAGAGATGAACATTGTCCTCAATGTGCAAAGAGAACAACTACAATACCCATAGTGTTCAAGATGAATGTGGAGATAATCGCGCGAAGGCATGCATAATGTTTGCCATGTCCAATAGTCATTGGAAATCTAGTAAAAACAAACAAACTATGCGCCTTTCTTGGCCAATTTAGTGTGCATAAAAGAAATTATGGGTGAAACATAAACAACTTACATATCAAATCAAACCTAAGTTATCACAACTTAACATATTAAACGAAAATATAAAATAAATTCAAAACAAAAATCAAAATTAAAGTAAAGAGCTTGGGTTGCCTCCCAAGAAGCGCTTTATTAGAGTCGTAAGCTTGACTTTTCGAATCCTTCAATCTAGATCATCAAGGAAAATCCAAGCCCTTCTATCCTTCAATCTACCATACACATAAGGCTTCAATCGTTGTTCATCTACCCTCTCAAATTAAGCCTCCATAATCCTAGAGTTGACTAAACAATTTTCTAGGGGTGAGCTAAGGTAGTTTTCTTCTAAGGTTTTCGCTACTTTGTCATCAAGGATGCTAATCTCAAAGCAAGTGTCTAACTTGGATGGACATTTCATCATGTTAAAAACATTGAACTCCACTTGTTCATCTTCCACCCTTTAGATTAGTTTACCTTAGTGTACATCTATTAAAGTCCTACTAATAGCTAGAAAAGGCCTTCCTAATATTAAAGGTATGTTCCAGTCTTCTTCCATATCAAGAACTACAAAATCTACCGGAAAGATAAATTTGTCTACCTTTATTAGGACATCCTCCACCACTCCCCTAGGATATGTTATGGATCTATCCACTAATTGAATATGAATCGTGGTTAGCTTCACCTCTCCTAAACCAAGTTTCCTGAAAATAGAAAATGGCATCAAGTTAATGCTAGCTCCTAAATCACATAAAGCTTTATCAAAATAAAAACTACCAATTGTGCAAGGAATTTTTAAATTCCCTAGATCTCTTAATTTTAGTGGTAGTTTCTTTTGAAGCAACGCACTACATTCCTTAGCGAGCATGATTGTCTCATGTTCATCAAACCTCCTTTTGTGTGTAAGGATCTCTATTAAGAACTTAGCATACTTTGGAATTTGCTACAACATATCTACAAAAGGAATATTTATGTGTAACTTCTAAACAAATCCATGAACTTACCAAATTGTTTGTCCAATCTTTGTTTCTGTAGTCCATGAGGATATAGAAGAGAAGCTTCATCTTTCTTCACATTTTGGGCTTTGTTCTCAAGTTTTGGTTTTGTGCCTAGGCATTGTGTTGAGGCATTCTTCATTCTAGATTCTGTGCCTAGGCATTGTGTTGAGGCATTGACGGTTCTGTCCAATTTCATGTCTTTAGCATTTTCCTCAGTTTCTTCAGCTTTTCTTGATTCTTTTAGCTCCTTACCTCTTCTCAACATGATGGCATTGAGTTGTCCCTTAGATTCTTCTTGGTATCACTTAGCAACGTTCCTTGAACTCTTCCCACTAAAATATTGTGAATTTACCCCATTTGAGTTTCAAGATTTCTTATGGAAGTGGATTGATTTTGCAACAAAACTTTATACTTTTGAAGTTGAGCTTCATTCTTGTCAAATCTTTTGCCCGACCCCTCCATGAATTTAGTGAGCACACTTTCCATATTAGATTTCTTCTCTTCAGGTTGGAAGCCCGGTGATGGTTTGTGCTCATTGTCGTTACTCCATGAAAAGTTTGGATGATTTCGCCATGCTGGAGTGTATTTGCTAGAATACGGATTCCCTTGCCCTCGTTGAAAATTGTTAACATAGTTAGCTTGTTCCAGTTGAGCAAATGGATTCCCTTCTTGACAATCCTTGGACAAATGACTTCCTACACAAAGTTCACAAGTTAGAGAAGATGATTCAATAGCATTTACCTTTACCGCAACTCTCAATTACTTTTAGATTGCTAAAAGTTGAGTAGCCAAAGCGATGTAGCCATCAACTTTGTGCACTCCCGCTGCATCCTTGTTGAATTTCTCTCCGAAAGCCTCATGTAGTTATTGCTTGCCATCACTTCAATCAAATTATAGGCTTCCTCTGGTGTTTTTTTATTCAAGGCTGCCCCACTTGCAACATCTACCATAGCTTGTATATTTGGCATCAACCCATTGTAAAATGTTTGCACTTGCAACCATATTGGTAACCCATGGTGAGGAAACCTCCGTAAGAGATCCTTATATCTCTCCTAAGCTTCATAAAGTGGCTCCATATCTTGCTAGAAAAAATTTGTAATGTCGCTCCTCATCTTGGTGGATTTGAGTGGTAGGAAATCTATCATAAGGAATGCTTGGACTAACTCATTATTTCAATGATTATCACCTATTGTCAAATCATCCATTGAATTAGATTCTTTTGTGCTAGCTTGCCTCCCTACTTTCTCAACTTCCTTATTGTTCTGTCGATTTCAGAATCGTAAGTATCAAGATCAGCGATCAGCACCCTTAGAATGTAAACTCTCTAGGATCTAAAAATCAACTGCAAAACAAAATAAAAAATAAATTAAAGCAAAAATAAAACAAATCAAATTAGCAACTATATAGCTCAAATTGATATTGATAAAAAAAAAAAAAAAAAAACAATTCCCCAGCAACGGCGCTAAAAACTTGTTGTGAAATCCGCAATGTACGGAATCGTGCAAGTAATAAAGCTCGAGTAACGAGTGTCAAATCCCAAGAGAATTACTACTACCAAGTACCACACTAATCTATCATGTTGCTATTTGATTAATCAGATTTTCAGAATGATTCAATGAAAAATAAAACAAACTAAAAACGAAACAAAAACAGAATTTTATTATTACTTTGGTAGGAAATCAATATGACTAAACCTAGGGCATAGATTTCACACCAATTTAAACATATGCATTGACAATTATCGTTAACCCAATTAAGCTTATTCTAAAGGCCAAACTCCCTAATATTTTGCTAACTTTCTCTCGAACAATTAACAAATTAACTCTTAATTACTAACCTGAATTATCTCTAATCAGATTTAAGCAATTAGAGATCATCAAGTTCTATGGAATTTACCAGAGGCTCACAGATTGCAGTAACCTATCTCTAGCATTTGCTCATTCTATGGTTTTATACCTTAGACTAATTAGGTTTCATCTCTTGATCTCAACCTAACCCATTAAATCATTCAACTCTAGAGCCCTTAAGAATTGAAAGCTTTAAGCACAGTAATAAAACTTGGAACAAAATTTAATAAAAATTAGCAACAAATAATTCAATGCATATTCATAAAATTGGGCTACATCTTAGCCCTAGAAAATAAAATTAGTTCATACTTTCAATAATAAAAGCAACCATTGTATTCATAAACATGAGTATAAGAAAGAGTAGAAAAAATTCTCTAATTGGTAACCCAAAATTGCAGGAATTTGAAATCTCCAAAGAGCAGCCAAACTTCTCTCCCTTCTAATCTTCCCCAAAAATCAGCTAAAGACTTATATTTGTACTCCTAGGGTTTTAGGGTTATGATTCCCACTATCCTAATCACTTTATAACTCTTAAAACAAGAAATACACGTCATAAATTTAAAGTAGAAAATTCCATAATCATAGTTGTCTCACGGTGCTGTGCCTAGGCATAGTTGATTTGCCCTAGAACTTGCAATTTTAAAAATACGGTTATTTTTTAGCATGATAACATTTGAATCTGGCCAAGTGGTAAAGATACTAATTGTAGACCTTTGAATCAAATTTCCAACGGTCTAAGAATCATCTCAATCCAAAATCTACAGCTCAAGTTATTGTCAAATTACTGATGCGTGTTCAAAACTTAAACTTGAGCTTTTTCCAGTATTTTCACTTCAACTTCAAATCGCCATAACTTCTTCGTTTCAGTTCCGAATCATGAATCATTTGATTCTTGTCATCCCACATCCCATCATTGATATAATCTTTATCTGAATGTCATCTTTAAGAACTTATAACCTAAAAACACTCAAAACATACCCGTGATCCCATAAAAGACATTTATGAAATAATTAAGTTAAATTGCATAAATTAAACCTAATTTCCCATAAAAAATTCTCATAAAAAACTAAGTACATGCATATTTTCAAGCTCTTATCAGATGTGCATGCAAATGCATGTCAAATTTGGAAAAACGGGACAACCCACATAAAGATGCAATGGGCCATATTTTGGGCTTTTTCACAAATTTTTTGATATATGTTGCTGATGTTGGGAATGTTCTTAAGGCCCAATTGAGTGAGGCCCGAATCCAATGGGTCAGATTACAATTTTTTAAAAGTTGTTGGACCTAAAAAATATTGCTAAACTTTAAGGGGTAACGATAATTTACCAAAACAAATCAGAATATAATTTTGATCAATTGATGCATGATTCTTGTATGTGAATATGCATTGTGTATGGTGCATAAGCCTTTGGACCTAGTTTAATTTTTGGATTATGTAATTTTAAAATAGGGTATGTGTGCCCTACCTTTCTCTATTACCTTCGATGTATTTCTTTCTCTCATCTCACTCCCATCGAATGTAACTCGAGGTTTCTTTTCAAATATGTAAAATTAGAAATGCAATTTTAATTTGAAAGTTGTGTAATATTCAAGAAGAAGCGAAGGTAGGAAGAGGCGAATTATTTGAAGAATCTGAAGTTATAATTAAACCTAGGTTGACCTACCAATTCCTCTAGTCTCGAGGAATTGGTTTTAGTTAAGGCTATGCACCAACACATTTATTTTACGCCTAGTATGCATGCTAATGGTGTATGTTATGACTATAACATGCTAAACAAAATAAAACAAGTGAGACACACAAAATAAAACCCCTCAATAAAGGATATTAAGTCAGTAATTAAAATGTCTTCCATCACCATGGATTTAATCAAACCACTGTTCATCGGAACCTAAAAGACCTTATTAAATAATAATAATAAACATGATAATAACTTTTACTTATTCTACACTTGTAGATTTATTAAAATGAGCAATATGAACCCATCATCACTACGACAAATCATCGAACTAGGAAACAAATGGAATGGTGACAATTTCGTTGACTAGTCTAGAAGTGTAAACAATATACTTAAGTCAAGTGATAGATTATACACCATTGAGTAGGCTTTGTCACCAAAGCATGTTGATAGTTTTATCCATTAGACTGGGTATGTATATATGAAGCATACACATGATGATAAAGTAGAAATGACAATATACATTGTGCTTGCATCAATGACACCATTACTGTGATTGTAGTGCCAGAATACAAACTTAGCTTCCATTATTTATACTCTCTAGAAAAATGAGAAGTATATGGTGTCTTAGTCACTATTTAGATGCAAGATGGAAGAGGGTACCAAAATTAGCGATCATAAGTTGACTGAGTATATGAACAAGATTGAGATTTTGGGATATAGACTTAATGAGGTCTAGCAATAGACCTAACATTACAGTCTTTGCCAAATTCTTACTCTCAATTTGTCCATGACTTTATTAAGGATGATAAGAAGAATACCCTTTCCGAGCTTTTGGACATGTTGAAGGCTACTAAGTCAGGCATCAAAATGTTAGAAATATTGACGTTCATTGAAGCTAACTCAAGTGTGAATGAAAAGGCTCAGAAGTCATTGGAAGAAATTATTGTAGATAGGAAGGGTGTTTGTCCTTATTGTGGGAATCTCAACCACTAGAGGAAACATTGCAAGGTCTTCCTAGCAAAAAGGAAGAGAAATACTACTTCTTCATCAGGTACGTTCATGATTGAGATTAACTTATCTCCTTCAACATCTTGGGTCATTGACACAGGATGTGGTACTCACATTTGTACCAATGTCCAAGGACTACGGCAGAGTAGATTGCTCGCCAAGGGAGAGATGGACCTACTAATTGGAAATGGAGCACATGATGCTGCATTAGCTATAGGATCTAATTGTTTGACTTTTCCTATGGGATTATTATGGAACTAATGGATTATTATGATTTTCCCTCAGTTTCTAGAAATGATGCTTCTATGCCCACTTTGGGCAAATGAGAATATTGCTTTTATTACTAATGGATTGTTGTCTTTTAATATAAATAATATTATTTATGGAACTGTTTTATAATAATTTTATATGCGCTCAAAATAGACAATATGGATATTCTCAAAGTAACAATTATGCCACATGTGGCAAGTTGTGTTAAACATACCTGAAGGAATGTGGAACAGTATCAAAACTCACCTCTCTGTATACATCCCAACATAATGGTGTGTTTGAAAGGAGGAATGGGACCTTACTTGATATGGTTAGGTCCATGATGAGTTTTAGTGATCTACCCACATCATTCTCGAGTTATACCTTAGAGACCGTGACTCACATACTTAACTGTGTGCCATCAAAGTCTGTGGATAAGAATCCATATGAACTATGGAGTGGGCGGAAGCCTAACTTGTCTTATCTAAAGATTTGGGGTTTTGAAGCTTATGTCAAGAAATTGACTTCGAACAAGCTAGGCCCGAAATTTAATAAATGTATTTTTGTGGGGTATCCTAAGAAGACCAAAGGATACTATTTCTACCATCCAAAAGAGTGCAAAAAAAATTTCACTTATACTGGTGTCTTCTTACAGAGAGAATTTTTCTAAGAGGTACTAATTGGAGAAAAGTAAATTGGACGAAGGACGAGAAGATATGCCACAAGAAGTGGTTGAACATCGTGAGGAGGTTACTCCATAATCTATGGATCAAAGTGAACCACCTCAAGTAGCATAGGAGCTACGTAGTTTTGAAGAGTATGTCATGAGCTTGAAAGATATGGTTTTCTCATTACTCAGCATGGTAACATATTGGTCTACCAAGACAATGAACCTAGGACCTATGATAATGCTATATCGGATCCAGATTCTATTAAATGGATTGAAGTCATGAAATATGAGATGGACTCCACATACCAAAACCAAGTATGCTCTTTAGTGGATCCACCTGAGGGGTAAAACCCATAGGGTGTAAATGGGTCTTCAAGAAGAAGACTGACATGGATGGCAATGTGCATACTTATAAGGCACGACTGGTTGCCAAAGGTTTCAAACAAATTCATGGTATTGTCTATGAAGAAACATTTTTGTCGGTAGCCATGATTAAGTCCATCCGGATTATGCTTGCGATTGCTGCATATCACGACTATGAAATTTGGCAGATGGATGTCAAAACAGTTTTTCTAAGTAAAAACCTTGAAGAGGATATGTACATGACACAACCCGATGGTTTCGTTCTTGATGGACAAGTTGATAAGATATGCAAGTTGTAACGGTCCATTTATGGACTCAGGCAGCTTCAAGGAGCTGGAACATTCATTTTGATGAAGCCATAAAAGAAATTAGTTTCATCACGAACGAAGATGAGCCCTGTGTTTACAAGAAAGTAAGTGGGAGCGCAGTTGCATTCTTGGTGTTGTATGTCGATGACATACTTCTCATCGGGAATGATATACCAAACTTGGAGTCAGTAAAGACTTGGTTATCCAAGTTCTTCTCCATGAAGGACTTAGGAGAAGCAGCCCACATCCTCGAAATAAAGATCTATCGTGATAGATTGTGTAGGTTGCTTGGCCTAAGTCAGAGTATGTACATAGACAAGGTACTAAAGAGATTTAGAATGGAAGAATCCAAGAAAAGATTTCTTCCGATGTCACATGGTGTCTATCTCTCCAAGGATATGTATCCTAAAACACACGATGGGAGAGATAGAATGAAGAGGATCCCATATGCGTTAGCCATTGGATCCATCATGTATGCCATGTTGTGTACTCGGATTGATGTCTCATGTGTATTAACCACTTGTAGTAGATATCAATCGGATCCAGGTGAACATCACTAGATGGCTGTCAAGAACATCCTGAAGTACCTAAAAAGGACTAAGGACATGTTCTTGGTTTACAGAGAGGAAGATGAGCTCACTATAAGAAGATACAGTGATGCTAGTTTCCAAATAGACAAGGATGATTATCGATCATAGTTGGGCTTTATATTTTGTATCAATAGAAGAGCTTGAAGCAAAGTATTGTAACAGATTCTACAATTGATGCTAAGTATATCGCATTATCTAATGCAGTCGTGAAGGCGGTTTGGATCAAGAAGTTCATTACTGAACTTGATGTGGTTCCAAGCATTACTAATCCAGTAATGATCTACTATGACAATAATGGAGCCATTGCTATGGCTAAGGAACCACGGTCTCACCAGTGATCTAAACACATACTTAGTTGATGCAGTCTAATCTAAGAAATTGATCAGAAAGCGGATGTGTAGATTTGCAGAATACCTACTAACCCACTATTGAAGTTTCTATTGCAGTAGAAGCATGATAGGCACTTAGCATCATTTGATATTAAATACATGAATGATTGGTTATAGTGCAAGTGGGAGATTATTAGAGTATGTGCCCTAAAGCCAATCCTATTTTCTAAATTGATTCTTTGTAATCATGTTTTATAATCAATAAATGCATTTATCTATATCATTTGATATGATTATATTCATATAAGAAAATGGTATATGTTCTTAGGATGGTATAATCGAGACGAGAATATCGAGTATTTAATTAGCACATATGGTGGCCATTCTAGAAACGTCTGTAGCCCCAATATTATCCTAACTTAGGGCACTGATAATACGGTAAGGCTATCATAGTGTTGGACGACCCTATCGAAAGGTAGTGACAGATCTCACTTGTCAAGGTTGTTTGGTGACAACCTGATGCAACACATGGGTGCTTGCTGTAAGCAAGTTCACTAGACTGGCCCACTGAAGGATTCCACATAGATGGTTACTGTAATAGCCACTACTACTCAATAGATTATAATGAAATACATATAAAATAGCATAAAGAAATTGGGCCCAAATTTTTCTTTTATTAAACATATATACATATTCTTTTCAAACATATACATTTTTACACAAAATGTATTACATATACAAAAGTCATCAAAACATCAGGGATAGTGTAACCACTCCTCCTCGCACGCCGACATCCATCCGACAGTGTCCTCACCTAGGTCCTGCAAAACATGGAAAAGCAACGGGGTGAGCACTAAAATAATGCTCAGTAAGTAAATCCTCTACTCATGCTAGCCCCGTAACTCTCTCTCTTTAATTCTTTCCTTACAACTCCCCGTTCAATAACTCTTTGGGTACGTCTTTCTTTTCCTCTTTCTCTTTCTCTTTCTCTTAGAAACTCTTTTCTCATAACTCTTTCATAAATCACGACCCCATCTTACCGGGGGCACGGCCGGGACTCACTCCCACTCTACGTGACCTCTACTCATTCTAGCCGATCGGACTCGGTTATGCATGGATTCGGAACCCTTGGCCACGTGAGTGTATAATCTCTCTCTCTCGGGTACTCGGGTATAGCCCTCATCCGCATGCACTCTCACGGGCTACACCACTTCTCTATCTGATACTCATGCCGCGCTCTCAATGCGGCGTACATGCGGGAATACTCTACCCATTACTCACGGGTTCCCCATCGCACAACCTACTCTATTCTCTTAACTCTTAAAGAACTTATACTCACATTCTATACTAAATCTCAAGCTACTTCTCAAGTGTATAAACAAAGGTGTAGAGCTATCTCATGCTCCCTAATGCACTAATGAAATGCCAACTACAAGATTTCCTCAAAACAGTCATTCTGCACCAGTCACACTAAAACGGCCATAACTTATGCTATACACCTCGGATTACTACGGTTCTGGTCTCGTTTCAAAGCTTAGAAACAGGGCTACAACTTCTCTGTTTTGGTCTCAGCCCAGTTCGAACCGTAAGATACTCCAAAATTACTCAGAAAGTTACGGCAGTGACAGGGCAGATTTCACTTAGGCATTTCCTCAAACATCTCATGTGCATATAAACACCCTACGAAAATTACTACTAAACTTCATTTTTCTAGCCATCCAAATTGGGGAAAAACTCCCTCAATTACTCATAATCCCTGTCAAGAAAAGCACTCCCAAAAAGGATTACACAACATCTCTCAAACTTCATCTCAAACTCCATTCTCAATACACATATCAACAACACTTCTCATATTTAATCATTCCCAAATACTATGACTAAGCACACATCTCATCTTAATTTTCAGTAGGTATACCATGTACATACATAATTAAAATAAGTCTCTACTCAAAGCTTAGTCATAACTCAACTTGGTTGGATTTACTTACCTTGTGCAAAGATGGGTTCCTTAGCACTTTTCCTTCCCTTTGTGCACTTGTCTCTTCTCTACAACTCAAAACAACCACAAGGACAGCAATAACACAATAAGACTTCACTATAAATACAAGAAAACTCACATCTAAAGCATGAATTCTTACCTTAGAAAGCTTTAGATGAAATCTTTACTCAAAACCCCTCTTAAAAACCTTAGAAATCTTGGAAAATTGGGTGGAGAAATTGAGAGAATATGGGCAATGGAAGAGGCGGTGGAATGAAGATGAATAAGGGCTTTCTCTACACTTTACTCTTTTTAGTTCATATTATAAGCTTCATTTCCCATTTTGCCCTTGTCCTTTCTTGAAAATTCCTTCTATATCCTTTGATTCTTTACAACTACACCCCCATACAAACACAATCTCTACTAAATTTCCTTTCAATTTACTCCCCACTTTTCCTACTAATTAGGGGTAGAATGGTCATTGTGTCCCAAAAGAAGAATTCTCTAGAAAACTCAAGAAACTTTGTTTTAGGCTCTTCGCCGCGGCGAAGCATTTTTCGTCGCCTCGGCGAAATAGGGCAGAACCTACCCGTAATGCCACTTCTCCTCCTCGCCGCGGCGAAGCTTCTTCTTCGCCTCGGCGAAGATTGAATTTCCAACTTCACCAAAACTCAACCCATTTCAAGGCAACAATTCAACCAACTCAACACACAAACTCAATTTAAGTTAAAACAATAAACTTTTAACTCAAACAACAAATCTTAAATACGTACCTCAAGTGGGATATTACAGTTACCCTAGTGGTTGTGGAATAAATCCCCCAACGAATGGTGGTGCATGTGATCCTTAGACTTGAGATCACCAATCGCCTTTGTGCATCGATTAATGTAGTTTGACACTAGCCCAACGTAGTCTTCTTAGGACTATCAGAGCGGTAATGGTTGGTTGCATTGAAAAGTGTATCGAGACTATGGTGGATCAACAGAAGATTCATCACTCTCAAGAATGAGAAAAATTATCTCATTGAGAAATTCGGTAGATGGCAACAACATTAAATCTGTGGCCACAATGGGATTGAGTTGTAGCTCAATCCAATCTATTTTGGTCGTTGGTCTAATAACTGAATATCGAGATATCAAGGATATTTGAGGTTGACATTACTATGTGCCTTGACCTTAATGAGATAATAGATGATGAAAGGATTGAATTGCATAGTAACCATATCGTTGATAGGTAGTGGTTTCGCTAAATCCGAATCTATCAAATGGCCAAGATGCTTGGCTAAAGGCCAATCTTGGTCTGCGTCAAATGAGATGATTGATTGATTGTCAATCGTGATACTATTCACTACCGATATGATAAAGAGCCTTTAGGTCGCACACATAGAAGACAGATTAAGAACATAATTCGTGAGAGGGCATTTTGATAATCTCACAGTGCAATTAAATTTGTTGAGATTGTTGCCGAATTTAATTGCATTTGGAAATTAAATTAGTGAGATTATATATATATATTTATATATATTTGAATTCAAATATAATGGATATTATCTAATATTAATATTTATTACTAATATTGATTCAATTCAATTCAAATTTGGTTTTTAAATTTGAATTGAATTGAATTTAAATATAATGGATATTATCTAATATTCATATTTATTATTAATATTGATAATATGAAATTCAAATTTTGGTTTTTAAACTTCAATTGAAATGTCATGTCTGGGTTGCAAGGGAAATTTATTCCTTTGTGGAATGAGTTGTTTGCTATTCCAACTGGAATAGATGGCTATTCCAAGTCGGAATAGGATTTTAGTGTGCACTATTCAAGTACAACTAAAAATTAAATCATTCAGTGATTTGAGTTGTAAAATTGAAACCCTAGCCACGTCCCTCTCTCTCTCAAAAACGCCACCCCTTTTGTGAGAAGAAGAATTTTTCTCTCAAAGAAAAATTCTGCAGAAAATAGTTCCTATGGTTGAGTGATCTTCCTAGCCTAAAAGTCTCTCAACGACGGCAGTCCTGTCTTCATGTGGATACCAAGAGTACACTTCTACTTTGAAGTGGTTTGTGAATCCATCATCAAATCGAAGGAGCCTTCAATGCTGGTATGATATATTATATTTGTTTTGATGTTTTTATATTAAATAATGTAATCGGCGTAAAAATTATGGGTTAGTGTTAGCGAATCTTAATAAAAAATTTAATTGTCGCTGCCATCATGAGATCTGTTAACCTACAAAGAGGTATTTTGGTAAATTTTACGGAGCAATTAAATTTGCTGGAATGGTTGTTTCCTGGAGTTAATCCCGTATTAGATTTATTATGTAAGATTGGTTATTTATTTAAATATATATATTGTTGTATATATATTGTAAATAAATAAAACATCATTATGTATATATTGGTGTATATATGTTTTAAATACTAAAAAATCATTATTAGATGAATAAAATAATAATAGCCTAGTACCGGATTAGTGATTTTATTCAGAAATCATGGAAACTAATTATTTAATTAGTGAAATGTTATATTCGTAATATGCTAAATGAGGGAAATTAGGGTGTGCCTATAAAAGAGCACTTTTCCCCAAATTTCCTCATTAACTCATTTTGACCTCCCAAGAGAAAACTAAAAGGGATTTTTTCTTTCTTCTTTTTCTCACTCGCTTCTTCTTTAAACTTCACAAATCAAACTAGCAATGTGATTATATGTTTATTTATGCCTTTGTGTGGATATCATGGGTTCACTCCTATCCTTGGAGTGTGAGCATTTTTCAATGATCAAGTGGTGGAGCCATCAACGTGGGTAAGGATCTAAAACCTTAAATGGGTTTTTGATGTTCTATAATATGTAAACAACGTATTTCTCATATATGGATTATTGGGGCTTTAGGGTTTTAATCGATAAATTTTTGTTTTCCGCTACCTATTTCTTTGATTAAATCCTAATAGTAGTATCAGAGCCTCTTCTATTCTTTCTTTCTTTCTTTTCTATTCTTTCTTTCTTTCTTTCTATTCTTTCTTTTCTTGCCGATCGGACTCGGTTGAGGGATGGATTTGGAGCCTTGGCTGTGTAAGTGAATTCTCTAATTCTGGGTACAGTCCTCATCCACATGCACTTCTAATGGACTGTATAATTCTTCTTTCTGAATTCTGAGGCCGTTTACTAAAGGCGGCGTGCATGTGGGACTCTGTCACTCACGGGATCCCCATCGCAACAACCTTCTCTTCTTTTTATCTTTTTACACTTCTTTAACTAAAATTTCAGATTTGAATATGTAATGACTTCTTTCTACTATCATATTCATGCAATATATTAATAAAAGTACAAGTATACTTATCAAAATAGTTGGGCCCAAAAATTTTCTTTACTAATATATACATTCTTTACATAGTACAATATCATTTGTAGAAAAAGACTCTCAAAATAGTGGACAGTGTAGCCAAGTCTCCCTGCTTGCCGGCGTCCATCCGACCACGTCCTCACCTATGTCCTGCAAAAACATAGAAAACAACGGAGTGAGCACAAAGATGCTCAATAAGTAAATCCTCTACTCCACTATCCCCGTGTATCACTCTTCAATTCTTTCCTTACTCTTGTCACTTTCTCTTATTCAATCTCTCTTGTTCTTTCTCTGTTTCTAGCTCTCACTGTTCTTTTCTTTCTTTCTCTTCTTTCTTTCTCTCGGCTCTTTCTTTCTTTCTACTCTCATCTCTCTTTTATTTTCTTTTCTTTCTATTCTTTTCTTATTCTTATTCTTTGCCGATCGGTCTTGGTTGATGCATGGATCCGGAACCCTTGGCCATGTGAGTGTACTCTCTCTCGTGTATAGCCCTCATCCGCATGTATTCTCATGGGCTATACAAATTCTTTTTCTCATTCTCATTCCACTCTTTCATGGCGGAGACCGCTCTCTCACGACGGTTTACATGTGGGTAATTCTATACTCACGAGTTCCCCATCGCACAACCTATTCTCTTTTAGCACTTTTTTATTCCTTTTATTCTCTAGTGCTAATTCTTTCTTTCTATTTATTCTAAGAGAATTAGTTCTTTTCTTTATCTTTATTCTTAGAGTGTTTCTTTCTCATTACTCAAATTTCTTTCTTTGATGATTACACATATAAACATATGCATATGGATGGCTCATGCCTAGAATCTTTCTTATATGCACTCACGAAATGCAAATATGCTATGTTGCATAAAGTAAGGTTCTCTACTTCTACTCATGCTTCTCTTAGGCATTTCATCAAACAATATGTGTGCATACATAAACTCTACTCTAACTATAATTCTACTTCTTTCTCAATCATCCAAAATTGGAGTTCAGCTCCTTTAAATCATCACACATCCTGCAAAGAAAACACACTTCAAATATTCCTCTCAAATTCTTCTAAAGCTATCCATACTTCTATCAACACAATCCACCCTTCTCATGGTGGAAATCTCTCCATAAATCAACATTGAACTCATCCATAAATCCATCAACTCATTTTAAACATAAAAATTCAAGCATTAATCATATACAAATCTCTATACATCATTCAATCATGCAAATCACAACTTAGGTGGATTTACTTACCTTATACTCAAGTAGAATCCACTTAAGCTCTCTACTCTTGATGCCTTGATGCTTTCTCTTAAACCTTAAACACAAACTTAGTAAGGATCCTACTCTTACACCAATAAAAATTCACATCTAGAGTAAGGATTCTTACCTTTAAGTGCTTAGGATCAACTTGCAACAACTTCTAGTCAAAAGCCCTCCAAAAATCCTTGGAAAATTGAATGAAAGCTTATGAGAATTGAAGGATGGGAGAGGCGGTGGAAAAGAAAGAATGAAAGGGTTCTAAAGCTAAACCCTTAATATCTCATATTTTCTCCACTCTTTCCCATTTTACCCTTACTCTTTCTTAGGAATTCTAACTTTGCCCTTTAATTCTTTGCAAATGCACCCCCATTTAAACTATTCTCCATGCAATTTTCTTGCATTTCACTCCCCACTTTTCCTGCTAATTAGGGGAAGAATGGTCATTGTGCCCCAAAGGAATAATTCTCTAGAAACTCATAAAAATTTCAACCGAATCTTTGCCTCGACGAAGAATTCCAGGGCCTACGTCGCCACAGCAACGAGTCTTCGTTGCGGCGAAGTCTGCCTTTCACAAATTTCAACAAGACTTCACCAATTTCTAGGCATTCAAGCAGTTTCAACACATACACACTTAACTAAGGGCACAAAAACAACTTTAAGGGCAAAATGAGCAAATATGAGTTACTTACCTCAAGCGGGCGTTACAAAATATCTTAATATTCTCATTTCTTTCTATTTTCTCTTTAACATATTTTAGTGCTTTTTCATGCTCTTATGAAGATGTATGTATGTAGATGGTTTCATGCTTATAATTCTTTCTAAATGCAAATGTTTAAATGCAAGGATGCCATGTAGCATAAAAATAAGTTTCTCTCTACCATCTACAAACTCATATCAATTCATAAATGAATAAAACTCATGCATACACTTCTCTTGGACATTTCATCAAACATATTGCATGCATAATCAAACTGTAATTTGACTATAATTTTATCTCTTTCTCAAGCCACCAATATTTGGAGTAAAACTCCCTTAAACAATTACTAAACCTGTCCAAAACAATACACTCCCAAAAATTCTACCCAACTCTTTCTAACTTCGACCAAACTTCAATTAATCATCATACAACCAAAACCACTTCTCATGGCTAAATTCTATTCATCAATAATCATCAAACTCATCAACAATTCTCAAATCATAAGCATATACATGTATGTAAATCTCTACACACTTGATTTCTCAAATCATAACTTGGGTGAGATTTACTTACCTTTGATATGAGCAATCCAACCCCTTTTAGAATCTTCTTTAATCAAACTGTCTTGTTCTTAAATTCTATGAGCACAAACCATCAAAATTCAACACTTTAAAAATGAAAAATCACTTCTTAGTGCAAGGATCTTACCTAAAGTTGCTTAGGATTGAAAATCCACTCAAAAATACCCAATATCTATGAATTTCTTTTGAAAAAGAAGTGAAGAATTTGAGAGGATTTGGAGGAGAAGTGGCGTGAAAATGGATTGAAGAGTGGCTAGGGTTTCACTCTTCAATCCTTGATATAACATAAAAATATATATAGTTTCCCATTTTGCCCTTGCACTTTCTTTAAAATTTCATCTATGTCTCTTAGTCAATTACCATAATGCCCTCTATTTTATTGCATTCTCCATGAAAATCTATCTCTTTTCACTCCCCACTTTTTCAAATAATTTTGAGTTACCCTTAATGCAAGTTTAAGGCATTTTTTTCACAGTTTCTCAAAATAACTTTAGCAAAAAATCAACTAAAGGTATAAGAGCATAAATTAAATTACGTACCTCCATGTGGGCGTCACACCAGCCTTGTTGGCTATGTGTTTACCCATGTAGCCTTAACCTTCACTTTGTGTTTTCACACAAGTTTTGACACGTGTGTGTTTTTACGCTCATCTATCCTGTTCTTGGCAGCCTCTAATTTGCCTCCAAGGAAATCGCTCTCATTTACACTACGGTGCTCATTTTTTAGTGAATTAAAATCTCACATGTTACTACATGTGTGAGGATTGCTTCAGTGGGCTTACATTAGTTTTTAGACTACTGTAGCATGGGGTTTCAGTCTATTTACAATCAGTCGATGCTGGATCACGTTAATTTGTTGCAAGTTTGTAAATAGGTCATAACAGATTCAATAGTGAGTCAATTGACTCACGGTTTGCACCAGTTGATTTTTAACATGTTGGTGCACATTTAGCAAGTCTTTAACACAACTGCCCATATGTGTCGATGCTCATAAAACTGCTGTTTCGAGCAGCTTACACATTGGAGTAGGTGGGCTTCATGTTGATCTAGAACTTAGTATAATTTTTGTTGTATAGTATAATTATTCTGGAGGCCCAATTTGGAAAGGCCCAACAACAAGGGACTAAACTGAAAGGTTTACAACTTGTTGGGTTTAAAAACAAGGAATAACTTCAAGCCAAGTGATCAAAAATTGTTGTTTTTTATTTATTGTTATATGCATATTCTTCTGATGAAATTGCATGGTGTTGATTGCATTTGCCTTTAGACTTAGTTAAATTTGAGGATTGTAATTTCAATTTAAATAAGGCTTGCGTGCCTTACCTCTCTTTTAATCTCTTATATTTCTCTCTCATTTTACTCCCCTTGAATGTAAATTGAGGTTTCATTTTATTGATGTAAAGTTAAATTAGAATTTATTTTAATTTAATATAATGGTTGAGGACAAGAAGCATTGGATTGAAGAAGGCGGGTTTTTAAATTGAAAGTCTCTTGTAATTTAATTACATAGGTTGACATACAAATTCTTCAGGGCTTGGGGAATTTGGTTTAGTTAAGGCAATGCACCAACATGTTTATGTTTATTGCTTAGTTGGTATGCTAAGGTTGAATGTAATGGATATAACATGTTAATAAAGATAATAAAATAATGAGACCAAGACCAAAACCAAAAACCCGCATAAAAGGATATTAAGTCCATGTTAATGCCTTCCAACATAATGGGCTTAGTCAAACCATAGATCGTTGTAACCTTTTTGATCAACAAAGGGTATGAGTTTATCAATGGGAGGCTAAGTTGCATTAAAGTTTTTCCTTAATGATGTTAGATAAGACTTAACTAATAGTTTGGCTTGTTTGATCAAAGAAGGTTGAAAACATACTAGAGGCACACATAGAGAAATGCAATTTTACAATGTGCAAGATGATATGTAGCATCTACTCTACAGATCCATGAGTTGCACTTGAGGTCAATGGTCGGCACCATTGGATTGTGTAGTTGGTTTGTTTGCCCAATTTATATTTGAGGATTAATGGTTGGTGTCTTTAGCTGATATAAATTGAGCTTGTGGCCTACCTAAATCAACCAATTTTTAACTTGATTCGACCAACAAAGGTTCAAAATGGAATTGATGGGATCTTGGTCCACTAGAAAAGTCAATAGGCCTACCCAAGTTTAGTAGTGAGGGCTATGAGAACTTGAGTAAAATAGTGGGAGAATTTAATTAATTAAAAGACCTTGATTAATTAAATTATAACATGATATTAACTCGCTTTATTTTGCCCTTGTAGACTCACAAAATGACAACTAACATTGAGTTATTGTGATCGTTCATCAAAATGGGAATCAAGTTTGATGGTGATAACTTCGTTGACTAGTATAGAAGTGTTAACAACATTCTTCAGTCAAACGACGGTTTATACACCATCGAGCAGGCTTTGTCACCAGAGCCCACTAATAGTTTCATCCAACTGACTGGACGTTCACATTAGGCTAATGTTTTACTAACAAGGTACATCGTGTTAGCATCAATGATATCATTACTGCAATTGCAATATGGGGATATGGCTTAGATTGGTTTTTTTTTTTTTTTTTTTTTGTTCGATAGAGAAAGTGGTGGCTCCTTTAAACCTTTGCCTACTAAGCATGTTGACACTAGAATGGGTTTTCAAAATTTTTGTATTGACGCACATTAGCACACATTGACACTGGCCTTTTCTTTTTCCGACAGTTTTCTCACCCAAAATCACCCTCGTCACCACTACTGGAATCCCCACCCTCTCCTCTTCAAAACCATACCCTTTATCCCTCTCATCACTTGTCGATCACTGGTCACAACAACGATGTCAATCGACTTTCATTTGCCCTTTTTTGACCATTTCGAGCAATGAAAACTCCAAACACCATCACCTTTAGACTCATTAGTAGACTTGGCAAACAGGTGGGTACGGGCCAGGTAACCATTGGTAACAAGTCAAACGGGTACGGGTCGACGGGTAAATGTTTTAAACAGGTAAGGAAAGGTATCACCTGTACCCGCATGTGCGGGTACATGCGGGTACAGGTTGACTTGCGAGTCCCTCATTTTTCCCAAATATTTTTTTCTTTTTATTTTTAAAGAGGTGATTGTGATTTGTGATGAATCCACCGCCTCTCATTTCCCACAGGAGGCTAAGCTTAGCCCACCACCTTTCTTTGTTAAAGCTTGAAATTATGCTGCCTACAAAAACAACCCACAAAGTAAAAACTAGTAAGAGAGAGAAAGTTCAACAACCCCAACAATATTTCTCTTCCTTTGCTCACAAATCTTGTTTCTCTCACAGATCTTGTTTCTTTAGAATCCCAACAATCTTTATCTTCCTTCTTCCTCAGATGAACCCCCATTCTTTAGACAAATCGCAAAAGCCAATTATAATAATAATAATAGTTATTATAATAATTGTTGAACAAAACACAAATCAAATAAGTACTAGAGGACGAGGCCTGGAGGGAGATGAAATTCGACTGCTGTTAATAATTTGAATCTATAACGCCCACATTGTAACAACCACTGAAAACTAGTGCAATACATGCATAATAACAATAGAAAATTGGGCCCCAAAATTTCTTTTCATTAGAAATCATATGCCTTTTTATACACAAAGATTACTGTTTGCAAAAATGCATTTTAAAAAGACAAGACAGGGAAACAAGTAGCTATCTCGCTTGCCGACGCCCTCCGACCGCATCACCTAGAACCTGCATCCACAAAGGAAAATAACGGGGTGAGCACAAAATAATGCTCAGTAAGTAAAACTCTCTCTCTGTCTGTCCCCGTATATATAACTCTTAATTCTTTCCTTATGCTATTTCGATTCTCGCTCGTTCCTAATAACATCATGGCCTCATCTTACCGGAGGTACGGCCGGATGGCGTTCACACAGCACCATCTCACTCTCTATAGCTATCGGGTGGAATTCACACAGTACCAACCAGTTCTTAATGACTACCGAGTGAGGATCACAAAGCACCAACTCGGTTCTTTCTAACTATCGGGTGGAGATCACCTAGCACCTACCCATTCCTCATGAATTTTGGGTAACGATCACCAAGCATTTACCCGTCTCTAGTCACTATTGGGTGATGGTCACAAAGCATCAACCCACTTCTACCAAATGTTAGATGATGATCACAAAGCATCAACCTACATATCTTTTAACTAACCGGGTAGTGGTCACAAAGCATCTACCCATCTACGACGCATCGGGTGACGATCACAAAGCATCGACCCGTCTCTCTAAGGGCTATTCGGATGCTGATCACAAAGCATCAATCCGATTCCCATAACGGTCGGGTGATGACCACAAAGCATCATCCCAACTATACTACTCTTCTAATTCATTCTATTGTAGCATTTTTTTAATGCTCTCTACCCTTAGAGTAATTTTACCCACTAAGCTCTCTACTCATAGGGTAATTGCATAAACCATTTCCTTACACTTTCTTAGGTCACTTTTCCATGCACAATTAGTGCCTATGGATGGTTCATCACTACTAATGCACTTATGAAATGCCAACATGCAATGTTGCAAGAATTAAGGTTCATTACTCATACTCAAACCTCTATTAGGCATTTCATCAAACAACTCATGTGCACTATAAAACTCTATCATAGCCATGATTCTAAAACTTTTCTTAACCATCCAAAATGGGGAAAAACCCCTTCACAAAGTCATAATAACCTGTCAAACAAAACACTTCCAAAAAGGGTTCCATAACACCCCTTCAAATTCATCTCAACTACCTTGCCAATCCAACAACCCATTTCTCATATTTGCAAGGAATAAACAATCACAAAGCATAGAAATCTCTATTTAATCCTTCATACATGCCATATTACATGTACATCACATACATACATCAAGTCTATCAAAACCCTAATCAAGAAATTTCATAAATCTCAACTTGGGTTGGGTTTTACTTACTTGTTATGGAGAGACTTCACAAATTCTTCCTTTCACTTGCTTAGCTTGACTTTTCCTCTAATCTTAACCAAAAGAAGGAAAACCCTCAAATGCCAAAATGAACTAAAACTCACAAATCACACAACTTAAGGAGAAATCCTTACCTTAGGAAGCCTTAGGTTACTTTTCCACCCCAAATCACTTCAAAACCCCTTGGAATACCTTGATCAAAAGAAGAAGAAGTTGAGAGGAGTAAGGATGGGAAGTTGCGTTTGAGAAGAAGAGAATGAGGGGTTTCTTTGATTCTAATTCCTTTTAATGAAATATAAACACACTCATTCCCATTTTGCCCTTATTCTTCTTTGGGAATTCCATCCATATCCTTTGATTCATTACAAACTCACCCCCAAATCAACACATTCTCTATGAAAAATCCTCACAATTAACTCCCCACTTTTCCGCTAATTAGGGGGTAGAAAGGTCAAATTGCCCTTAGGAAAGAAAATATCTAAAACTCAATCAACAATTTAGTCGGCTGTATGCCGCGGTGAAAACAAACATCATTGCTGCAGGGCTGTCCAATGCCGCCTTCCCCGTGGCTTCAACCTCTCTTCCGCGCGAAGATTCTTCTTGCCCGCCCGAGAAGCACGTGACTGAATTTCTTGTTTTCAATTTCCAATTTCGGGCAAACTTTCCACACAACACTAAATTACCAAAAACCAACTCAAATAAGGGCGAAAGAGGAAACAATAACAACGTACCTCAAGCGGGGCGTTACAATTCTCCCCCCCTTAAAAGAATTTCGTCCCCGAAATTCATGCAAATAACTCTGGGAAGCGATTCTGCATGTCCCGTTCTACTTCCCAAGTGGCCTCTTCCACTTTGTGATTCCTCCTAAAGAACCTTCACTAACGGAACACTCTTGTTCCGAAGTTCTTTAACCCTTCGATCTAAGATCTGAACTGGACGTTCTTCATATACTAGATTCTCTATTACTTCAACGTCCTCTATGCTCAGGATGTGGAGGGGATCACTTACATACTTTCGTAGCATCGAGACATGGAAGACATCATGCACCCTGTCCATGCTAGGTGGTAGTGCCAATCTGTAGGCCACCTTTCCCACTCGTTGCAGAACCTCAAAAGGACCTACATACCTCGGTGCTAGCTTCCCTTTGCTTCCAAAGCGCATTACTCGCTTGTAAGGGGAAACTTTCAGAAATACTTTATCGCCCACTTGGAATTCTACCTCTTTCCTTTTCAAGTCGGCATAACTCTTATGTCGATCTTGGGCTTGTTTCATTCTATTTCTGATTAACTTCACATCTTCTACTAGCTTCTGAGTCATCTCTGGCCCAAGAGCGGTACTCAACTCATCTCTTTCTCCTACTTCATCCCAATGAAGCGGAGTCTACCATACAAAGCCTCGTAAGGCGCCATTCTAATTGTAGACTGATAACTGTTGTTGTAGGCAAATTCCACTAATGGTAACATCTCATGCCAGGGGATACTCTATAATCCATGCAACAAAGCTTCAACATATCCTCGAGCACCCGATTCGTCCCTCTCGGTTTGGCCATCGTCGAGGATGATAGGCAAGATCAATGCTAAACGGGTACCCAAACTCCTCGTAAGCTTGTCCGAAGGTGAAACAAATACGGAATCTCTATCTGATACTATAGTCTTGGGCACACCATGCAATCTGACTATCTCCTTGAGGTAAATTTGGGCCAACTGATCTGTAGTGGTACTTTCCTTTACTGGGAGGAAATGGGCTGATTTGGTTAATCTATCCACAATCACCCATATAGCATTATACCCTCTCTGTACTCTGGGGAGACCCGTGATAAAATCCATCGAAATGCTCCCCCATTTCCACTGGGATACTCAATGGGTGAAGCAACCGACGGCCGGGGTTGGTGTTCGCTTTCACCCGGCCGACAGTTAGGCATTTAGCCACAAACTCTGCAATGTCTTTCTTCATACCTGACCACCAATAGCCTTTCTTGACATCATGATACATCTTGGTTGCTCCCGGATGAGCGGTGTACGGTGTGTCATGAGCCTCTATAAGAATTTTCTGTTTCAACTCCTCATTTGGAGGAATGCACAACCGATTTCTGAAATAGAGGACACCATCTCTCACAAAGAACTCTGATGTCTTGCCCTCACGCACTTGTTGAACTGTTTTCTGACACCACTCATCTGCCATTTGCTTTTCTCTAATTTCCTTTAGTAAAGAGGACTGTACCTCTAGGCTGGCAATTCGTCCCGGAACCACTTCAATATGCTCCTTAGACAATTCTTCTATTAACTCTTTCTGGCTGGTAAGCCGAAAAACATGGGCTTTTCTACTCAAAGCATCGGCTACTACATTGGCTTTCCCCTGGTTGATATTTGATCTCACAATCATAATCCTTGACCAGCTCTAACCACCTTCTCTGCCTCATATTCAACTCCTTTTGAGTGAAGAAGTACTTTAGACTCTTATGATCGGTGTAGATATTACTCTTCACACCATAAAGGTAGTGCCTCCAAATCTTCAAAGCAAAGACCACAGCTGCTAACTCTAAGTCATGCGTAGGGTATCTGGTCTCGTACTCTTTCAATTGACGAGAAGCATAAGCTATAACCCTACCTAACTGCATCAACACAACACCAAGTCCCTGCAAAGAGGCGTCTGTATAAATGTCATAATCTACACCCTCCTGTGGTAACACTAGTACAGGAGCTGATGTTAACTTCTTCTTCAACTCTTGAAAGCTTTCTTCACATGCTGTTGACCAGACAAAATGAGTTTTCTGTTTGGTAAGAGCTGTCAACGGTTTAGCCAACTGGGCAAATCCTGCCACAAATCACTGGTAGTAACCTGCTAAGCCTAAGAAACTCCTGATTTCTTTCACTGTTCTCGGCTTCTGCCATTCCAGGATTGCCTGCACTTTACTCGGATCTACCGAAATCCCTTCCTTCGATACGGTATGACCCAAGAATATCACTTGGTTAAGCCAAAACTCACACTTGGAAAATTTAGCACACAACTTCTTTTCTCTCAGCCGTTGCAATACTAATCTCAAGTGTCTCTCATGCTCTTCTCTTCACTTTGAATAAATCAGAATGTCGTCGATGAAGACAACAATGAACTGATCCAAGTACTCATGAAATACCCTGTTCATCAAGTCCATAAAAACTGCTGGGGCATTAGTCAAGCCAAAAGGCATCACTACAAATTCATAATGCCCATATCTTGTACGAAAGGCAGTCTTAGCCACATCTTGCTCAACCACTCTTACCTTGATGATACCCGGACCTCAAATCAATTTTGGAGAACACTGCCGCTCCTTTCAACTGATCAAAAAGGTCATCTATCCGGGTAGTGGGTACTTATTCTTCACCGTAACTTTATTCAACTCCCTATAATCAATACACATCCTTAGTGATCCATCCTTCTTTTTCACAAACAGGATTGGAGCTCCCCAAGGGGAATGACTTGGTCGGATAAAGCCTTTATCTAAAAGCTCTTGGAGTTGCTTCTTTAATTCTTGGAGCTCAGTTGGGGCCATTCGATAAGGGGCTTTAGATATTGGTGCTGTCCCCCGGTGCTAGTTCGATACTAAACTCTACCTCCCTCTGAGGCAAAGGGCCCGGGAAAGTAACTCTTCCGGAAATACATCGGGAAGTCTCGAACTGCCGGCACCCTCAGAATCTCTAACGGGAAACATCACCACTTTGCACTACATGGGCAATATAACCCGAACACCCCTTTCTCAACATCTTCCTGGCTTTCACATTACTAATCAGCATGCTCAACTGATGGCCTACTCCAAAACTAAACTTATCTCCACTATCAAGGTTAAACCTTGCCTTCTTTTTCCGACAGTCAATCTCTACTCCATATCTCCCTAGGAAGTCCATGCCCAGAATCACGTCAAAATCGGGCATATCGAAAACTATTAAGTCAACGATTAACTCTCTACCCTGGATCACTAAGGACTCTCTTAACAAAATCTCTTGAGTCACAACACTAACCCCATCGGGTAGTTCTATCTTAATGGGTTGAGTCGCTCTAGTAGGTTTCAAACCTAATCTCTCAAGCATCCCATAAGATATAAACGAATGGGTAGCACTGAATCAATTAAAGCATATAAAGGGATCCGCATGAAATAATAACTCGACCAGAATGGCCGATGGGATCGCCTCGTTCCCCTTGTGCCACAAGAAAACTCGCATTCGCAGTACCTCCTGAACCTTGAGTAGTTGGTGGAAGAGGAGCTTTACAATCCCTCATCATGTGCCCTCGCTGCCGGCACCTATAACACACTCTCTGATCCCTTAGACATTCTCCCGGGTGATTCTTCCCGCATTTAGGGCAAGGAGGAAACCCTTCCGTCCGAGGTCGCTTATTCTTCCACTCTTTTCTATTCTGCCTATACTGAAACTTCTTCTTCTGATTCTTCATGTCTTTACCCTTTACATCCTCATGTTTCTCTCTATGAGGAGCGGAGGGTAGCTCCTTCGGTCCTCCTGACGAGGATCCTACCGGGAAGATTTTATTCTCAAAAATCTCCGCCTTCATCGCCCGCCTCAAAGCCTCACTATAATTCCGAGGAGGGTTGGAGCTTGTCATTATATCCCGGGCTATCTCCGACTTCAATCCATGCACAAACTTATCCCTTCGCAGGGCCGGAGTGCTAACTATTCCCGGTGCAAACCTTGCAAGAGCGTTGAACTTCACTGAGTACTCTTTCACAAATCGCTAGTCCCTTGTCAGAATCGATGAATTCTTGGACCTTCTCATGAACTTGGTCCTCTGTTCTATACTCAGCCTCAAACTCTTGCCTAAACTCTTCCCACGTCATTATTCTGCGTCATGAGTTTCTTCCATTAACTCCCACCAAATTCGGGCATCACCCCTAAACAAGAAACTCGCATACCGGATCTTCTCCCGGTCCAGAGCATGGGAAATAAACCTGTAGGCTCGTTTACTGAGACCCGGAAGCCAGCTCTTACTGCTGGATCTGGATGCAGTACCCTTAAACTGCGAGGGTTGATCTTGGCTAGAGCAAGTAAATCGGTTCAACTACGTTACAGCTGGGTTGGGGAGGTGAAGGTTGTCCTCTTTCGCGAGCATAAGCGGCGGTGCTATGCAGGGGGTACAACTCTCCCCACCCCGAGTTTCTGCCATAACTTGCTGTATAATTCCTCGGATTCTAGCTTCATCCAAGGGAGGGGGCGTAGACTCTGGTGGGTTAGAAGGTTCTCCTTCATTCACCACACCTTTACCGCGATTCCGATAACTACGCCTCATCTACAAAATGATCACACTAATAAACTCAAGGAACAATTGCTATAAGGAAAGAATTACTCACACAGTCGGTTAGAGGACGTCGTGGCGATGAGAATAGTACACTGTTCAATCCCAAAATCTTTGCTCTGATACCAAAAATGTAACAACCACTGAAAACTAGTGCAATACATGCATAATAACAATAGAAAATTGGGCCCCAAAATTTCTTTTCATTAGAAATCATATGCCTTTTTATACACAAAGATTACTGTTTGCAAAAATGCATTTTAAAAGACAAGACAGGGAAACAGAGTAGCTATCTCTCTTCGCTTGCCGACGCCCCTCCGACTGCATCACCTAGAACCTGCATCCACAAAGGAAAATAACGGGGTGAGCACAAAATAATGCTCAGTAAGTAAAACTCTCTCTGTCTGTCCCCGTATAAATAACTCTTAATTCTTTCCTTATGCTATTTCGATTCGCTCGTTCCTAATAACATCATGGCCTCATCTTACGAGGTACGGCCGGATGGCGTTCACACAAAGACCATCTCACTCTATAGCTATCGGGTGGAATTCACACAGTACCAACCCGTTCTTAGTGACTACCGAGTGAGGATCACAAAGCACCAACTCGGTTCTTTCTAACTATCGGGTGGAGATCACCTAGCACCTACCCGTTCCTCATAAATTTTGGGTAACGATCACCAAGCATTTACCCGTCTCTAGTCACTATTGGGTGATGGTCACAAAGCATCAACCCACTTCTACCAAATGTTAGATGATGATCACAAAGCATCAACCTACATATCTTTTAACTAACCGGGTAGTGGTCACAAAGCATCTACCCATCTACGACGATCGGGTGACGATCACAAAGCATCGAACCGTCTCTCTAAGGGCTATTCGGATGCTGATCACAAAGCATCAATCCGATTCCCATAACGGTCGGGTGATGACCACAAAGCATCATCCCAACTATACTACTCTTCTAATTCATTCTATTGTAGCATTTTTTTAATGCTCTCTACCCTTAGAGTAATTTTACCCACTAAGCTCTCTACTCATAGGGTAATTGCATAAACCATTTCCTTACACTTTCTTAGGTCACTTTTCCATGCACAATTAGTGCCTATGGATGGTTCATCACTACTAATGCACTTATGAAATGCCAACATGCAATGTTGCAAGAATTAAGGTTCATTACTCATACTCAAACCTCTATTAGGCATTTCATCAAACAACTCATGTGCACTATAAAACTCTATCATAGCCATGATTCTAAAACTTTTCTTAACCATCCAAAATGGGGAAAACCCCCTTCACAAAGTCATAATAACCTGTCAAACAAAACACTTCCAAAAAGGGTTCCATAACACCCCTTCAAATTCATCTCAACTACCTTGCCAATCCAACAACCCATTTCTCATATTTGCAAGGAATAAACAATCACAAAGCATAGAAATCTCTATTTAATCCTTCATACATGCCATATTACATGTACATCACATACATACATCAAGTCTATCAAAACCCTAATCAAGAAATTTCATAAATCTCAACTTGGGTTGGGTTTTACTTACTTGTTATGGAGAGACTTCACAAATTCTTCCTTTCACTTGCTTAGCTTGACTTTTCCTCTAATCTTAACCAAAAGAAGGAAAACCCTCAAATGCCAAAATGAACTAAAACTCACAAATCACACAACTTAAGGAGAAATCCTTACCTTAGGAAGCCTTAGGTTACTTTTCCACCCCAAATCACTTCAAAACCCCTTGGAATACCTTGATCAAAAGAGAAGAGAAGTTGAGAGGAGTAAGGATGGGAAGTTGCGTTTGAGAAGAAGAGAATGAGGGGTTTCTTTGATTCTAATTCCTTTTAATGAAATATAAACACACTCATTCCCATTTTGCCCTTATTCTTCTTTGGGAATTCCATCCATATCCTTTGATTCATTACAAACTCACCCCCAAATCAACACATTCTCTATGAAAAATCCTCACAATTAACTCCCCACTTTTCCTGCTAATTAGGGGTAGAAAGGTCAAATTGCCCTTAGGAAAGAAAATATCTAAAACTCAATCAACAATTTAGTCGGCCTGTCGCCGCGGCGAAGAAACTGCGCCGCGGCGAAACCTGCCCGCCAGCCTTCCCGTGGCTTCCAACCTCTTCGCCGCGGCGAAGATTCTTCGCCCTGCCAAGCACTCATGCATGAATTTCTTCTGTTTTCAACCAATTTTAGGGCAAACTTTCCACACAACACTAAATTACCAAAAACCAACTCAAATAAGGGCGAAAGAGGAAACAATAACAACGTACCTCAAGCGGGGCGTTACACACATTGAGGTACGTAATTTATTTATGCTTTAATGCCCTTAGTTTTGCTTATTTTAAGGTGAAAGATTGAGAAATTAGACTTTGCAATCTTCGTCGTGGCAAAGGAGTATTGCTGCCGCGGCATTGTACACACTGCCCAAATCGTGTTCTTAGAGTTGCAAGCTTCGCCGCAGCAACGTACACTCTGGAATGTTTCGCCAGGGCGAAGAAAAAGCTTCACTAGGGCAAAGAACTTGTTGGCATTTTTGAGAAAATTCTAGAAAACTTCCTTAAGGGCAAAATGGTCATTTTACCCATAATTAGTTAAAATTGTGAGGAGTGAAAAGTAGTAGAAGGCAATGGAGATGAGGGTATTTTTGTAATTGATTAAAGGGCAAAGATGGAATTTCATAGAAAGTGCAAGGGCTGAATGGGAAAGTATAAGTAATAAATGAGATATTAAGGGTTCAAGAATGAAAACCCTACCATTCTCTACCCCTCACACGCCACTTTCATCTCCAAATTCTCTCAATTTCTTTTTGGTTAGATTTTGGTAGATATTCAATCCTAAGCATCCAAAGGTAATAATTCTTGCAATAAGATGTGAGATTAATTTTTTTAAAGTATTGAATCTTTATAGTTTATATGCTTAGGGTTTAAAAAGAAGAGGAAATCTACCAAAGAAAGAGATTCTAGTGTGAAACTACCCAAGTTCAAGGTAAGTAAATTAAACTCTTAGTCATGATTTGAGCAATACTTGAGTATAGAATTTTCTTATATGTATTTATATGCTTGAGTGTTAAGAATTGATGATGATCCATGATTAGAATACCACCATGAGGACTGATGAATGTGTGTATAGAAATTGATGGAAGTTTGGATGAGTTAAGAAAGAATTTGAGTAGAGTTATGGAGTGTATTTTCCTGGCCAAGTTTGAAGTTGTTTTTAGGGAGCTTTGCTTCAAAATTTTGGTGGTTAGAGATTGTTATGGAAATGTAAACACCTTAGTGCTTTATTTGTGCATACAAAGTGTTTGATGAAATTTCATAGAGAAGTACATGTATGAGTATGTTGATTTATTATTTTGATATGACCTTGTAGATGGTAGAGAAAGTAGAAAATGACATGTTTACATGCCATATTGCATTCTTGCGTTTAACATTTGAATTGAGCAAGAACAATAAGAAAAGTCCATCTACATACATACACTCATATAAGAATATTAAAGAACAAAGAAAGAAAGAAAATTACTAAAGAAAAGAAAAGAAATTGAACACTAATTTCTAAAAGAAAGATAAGAGAAAAGAAGGTTGTTGCGATGGGGAACCCATGAGTGACAAGAAGAAGGATATTCCCACATGCACGCCGCCTTCAGTGAGCGACCTAAGAATAAGAAGAAGAATTTGTACAGTCCGTAAGAATGCATGTGGATAAGGACTGTACCCATAAGAATATACCTACATGCACGCCGCCTTTAGTGAGCGGCCTAATAAGAAGAAGAATTTGTACAGTCCGTAAGAAGTGCATGTAGATGAGGACTGTACTCACTCACACGGCCAGGGTTTCGAATCCATACCTCAACCGAGTCCGATCAGTAAAGAATAAGAAAGAATAAAAAAAAAAGAGTAAAGAAGAAAAGAAAAGAATAGAAAGAATAGAAAGAAAGAAAGAAGAAATCAACACAGAAAATAAAGAAAAACAGAATAAGAAATAGAAAAGCAAAAAGAAAAATGCACATCCTATGCATTGTGCATTTGCATCATACCTATGCATGATACCATACATACTATCATGGGTAGTGAGAAGTGAGAAATTAGAAAAGAGAAAGAACATAGAGAATTAGAAATAGAGAAAGAACAAAGAGAGAATCGGGAAGAATAGAAAAGTGTGATGTAAGAAAATAAATTCAGAATGTGAGCAACGAAGATAAAAGGGTGACATAACGGATTTACTTACTGAGCAACTAGTGTTCACCCCGTTGTTTTCAATGTTTTTGTAGAAAATGTGTGATAAGCGATCGGATGGAACATTGAGAAGCGGAGGGGAATGGCACTAATATCCACTATATTTTGAGTTTATGTATAAGATACTTTTGTTGTTGTAAAGAATTTAGTATATAAAAGTAAAGAAAATTTTTGGGCCCACAATCTTTTACTTATATACTATATAATTCTCATGATATATTTAGTAACTTCATATTATATTCTCCAAAGTCTACTAGCTAGAAAGAGTTATTACAAAATCTGACATAATTGTACAAGGAACTATAGAGAAGATAGCGATGAGAGTTTGGAGAGGTTTCTAGAAAAAGCTTTAGTGTTCAAGAAATGAATTATTGAAAGCCGAAACTGAAATTGTCATTCCAAACTTTGAATTGAATTCAAGAAAAGAGAATAAAAATATGTTTATTTGTTTGTTCGGTAGAGAGAGTGATGTAGAGCATTGTTTTAAAAGCCGGACCGAACCGGCCGGTCCAACCGGTTGGACCGTGAACCGGCTATGTGTCCGGTTCGGTTCAATGTCAAAATATTATAAAGCAATAAACCGTTTTAAACCGTTTGAAAACCGGATTTTTGCAGCCAACCGCCGGTCCAACCGGACCGGCGGATAAACCGGTCCAAATCTAAAAATCCCTAATACGCGACAGCCCCTTCCATCGCATTCAGTTCTTCTCTTTCGCTCCTTCTCAGCCTCTTACGAAAATTTTCTCAAGTTTCTTATGAAAATTTTCTCAGTTTCTTACGAAATTTTCTCGATTCTTCTCGTTCTCTCTTCTGCGAAAATTTATCGCCTTACGTCTGTGTGTTGTTATGCATTCTCTGCGAAAATTTATCTCGAAACCCACCCAAATAGCATCTAAGCTCTCTGAAATCGACGACGACGCCTTCCTCGCCGGAAATCGACGACGTTCTTCCTCCCGCCGAATCGACGCGCTTCTTGCTTCGCCGGAAATCGCGGAACAGCGTCGGCGGATCGACGCAGCTCTGGCCTCGATCCAGGTAGCCATTCTTCGATCAAATAGTTGACTTTTTTGAGAGGGTTTTAAGGGTTTTAGAAGAGGACAGAATCACATAAATGGGGAAGGAGATGAAGAGAGGGAGACCATTGTTGTGAGTGGTTCTTGGTTGTGTCTGTGTATGGATAATTTCATGATTCATAGCTTGTGGTTTTTGGATAAGCATTTGGTAAATGCAGTAAAAACTTTTTATAATGATGCAAACTTAACTGGAGCAATAATCAATGCGGCATGGCTTTAGTCATTTGTTCTTCATAAAACTTGATTGTAATTGTAGTATTCTCGTATAGGCTTAGGTGTGGTGGATATGCAACTTTTGACCGTAATCATAGTATTTTGTGTAGGCTTGGTGTAATGGATATGGAACTTTTGAGTTTTGACTATAATCGCAAAATCTCGCTTATTTTTACTAATTAATTCATGTGTAAATGGTGATTAGTTGGGTTGAAGATGACAAGGTGCCGAATAGGAAAGAGATCCTTTATGAACAATTAATTGTTACGAGATTGATCTCTTTTCTTAAGATAGCAAAGCAACTGGTTTACATGAGCACCTCATCACTTTTCATTGCTTAGTGCTGTTTAGTACATGTTTTTCAAGTTTCGCATGATGGTGTAATTTTTTTAGATTAGAAGTCCTGGAAACCTAATCATATTGTAAACGTTTCATTTGTTCAATTATAACTTAGCGATCTTATAAACCTTTTTAAGTTAGCTATAGTATTTATAATGTTAGTACTGTATTATAATTTATATATATAGTTATATACTAAATGAATGAGAGGAAAAAAATGGAAATTATATACATACTATACATATCATCCTATATTTTAGGTGGGATTTACTTAAAATATTTTTTGAAGAGAGAAATACTATAATATACAACAAGAGAAGAGAAAAACTTGAAGATACTAGAAGCTAGCCTTGCTGTTTAATGTATATATCATGATGCGTGATGACATCACCGGTCCAACCGACGGTTTAACCGGTTGGACCGGTTGAACCGTGACCCGGCCGTCAAAGCGGTTTGCTCTCCGGTCCGGTTTTTAAAACAATGATGTAGAGTTGAAAGGAGAGAGGAGGCCTATTGTTTTAATTTTTTTTTATTTTGTGCGAGTACCTACGAGTATCACCTTGCCCAACCGAAAAAATAACGAAGTAATTTTCTAACGGGTATTTATTATGTGTACCTGTACCCATTGTTTTAAAAGTCGGACCGGACCGGCCGGTCCAACCGGTTGGACCGTGAACCGGCTATGTGTCCGGTTCGGTTCAATGTCAAAATATTATAAAGCAATAAACCGTTTTAAACCGTTTGAAAACCGGATTTTTGCAGCGAACCGCCGGTCCAACCGGACCGGCGGATAAACCGGTCCAAATCTAAAAATCCCTAATACGCGATAGCCCCTTCCATCGCATTCAGTTCTTCTCTTTCGCTCCTTCTCAGCCTCTTACGAAAATTTTCTCAAGTTTCTTATGAAAATTTTCTCGGCTTCCGAAGTTTTCTCGATTCTTCTCGGGTTCTCTCTCTGCGAAAATTTATCGGCCTTCGTCTGTGTGTGTTATCGTTCTCTGCGAAAATTTATCTACGAAACCCACCCAAATAGCATCTAAGCTCTGAAATCGACGACGACGTCTTCCTCGCCGGAAATCGACGCGTCTTCCTCCTCGCCGAGACGAGCAAAGCGTTCCTCGCCGGAAATCGACGGCGGCTGACTCTTCCTCGATCCGTAGCCATTCTTCGATCAAATAGTTGACTTTTTTTGAGAGGGTTTTAAGGGTTTTAGAAGAGGACGAATCACATAAATGGGGAAGGAGATGAAGAGAGGGGAGACCATTGTTGTGAGTGGTTCTTGGTTGTGTCGTGTATGGATAATTTCATGATTCATAGCTTGTGGTTTTTGGATAAGCATTTGGTAAATGCAAGAAAAACTTTTTATAATGATGCAAACTTAACTGGAGCAATAATCAATGCGGCATGGCTTTAGTCATTTGTTCTTCATAAAACTTGACCGTAATTGTAGTATTCTCGTATAGGCTTGGTGTATGGATATGCAACTTTTGATTGTAATCATAGTATTTTGTGTAGGCTTGGTGTGGTTTGGATATGGAACTTTTGAGTTTTGACTATAATCGCAAAATCTCGCTTATTTTTTACTAATTAATTCATGTGTAAATGGTGATTAGTTGGGTTGAAGATGACAGTGCCGAATAGGAAAGAGATCCTTTATGAACAATTAATTGTTACGAGATTGATCTCTTTTCTTAAGATAGCAAAGCAATCGGTTTACATGAGCACCTCATCACTTTTCATTGCTTAGTCTTTGTTTAGTACATGTTTTTCAAGTTTCGCATGATGGTGTAATTTTTTTAGATTAGAAGTCCCGAAACCTAATCATATTGTAAACGTTTCATTTGTTCAATTATAACTTAGCGATCTTATAAACCTTTTTAAGTTAGCTATAGTATTTATAATGTTAGTACTGTATTATAATTTATATATATAGTTATATACTAAATGAATGAGAGGAAAAAAATGGAAATTATATACATACTATACATATCAGTCCTATATTTTAGGTGGGATTTACTTCTTAAAATATTTTTGAAGAGAGAAATACTATAATATACAACAAGAGAAGAGAAAAACTTGAAGATACTAGAAGCTAGCCTTGCTGTTTAATGTATATATCATGATGCGTGATGACATCACGGTCCCAACCCAGCGGTTTAACCTGGTTGGGACCGGTTGAAGCAAGTGACCCGACCGTCAAAGCGGTTTGCTCTCCGGTCCGGTTTTTAAAACAATGCCTGTACCCGCAAAAATTACCTAAGTACCGGAGGCGGACTGCGAGTACAGTGCGAGTCAACTCAGCCGATTACTCCCCTACAAAACCCCCAAAGTTCCCAAGTTACTCCACCCACCAATCGCTGACAATCAAAAGCTAGGATTTCGCCCTTTCATGACCAAATTCCAACGATTCCAACAACTAAAACTTAATTGGAAACCACCTCCCGACTCACCGTGATCAACCATTCAAAACCCTCTAACCTTGATTCATGTTTGCTCGCCAAACACCAACCGAAAGTCACCTTGAAAATGAATTTTGATTCACTCACTTTTCCCCCAAAATTGGTTTGACCGATGGTTTGCTACAATAGCCCTGGTCCAACCATAGGTCATACTGGGTGAACTAAGGCCCTTGGTTTTAAGGTTGGCTGAGCCCGACTTAGTGACCGGTTCCCGATCGAATCGGTTAAATCGATTGGGCCGAGCCGGATTTTAAAACAATGCATTCAATCATATTCTTACACGTTACTTTCTATAAAAAATTGCGTACAAACTATTTATAATTGTAATATTGCTCATTATACAAACAATTATATCGATAAGATTTTCTTCAAACTGAATTAATATCATAAATACAGTATTATCTTTTTAACGGTTGGTATGGGAAATAAGACCATCCAAATGAAACGTTAAAAGAGGAACAATATTAGAGTGAGGTAATCATCATAAGCAGCTTTTGCTTTTTCTTCTTTAAAAAGAACAAAGAAAAAAAAAAAAATTGGAGAAAAACATTGGTACATTCACAAAGGACCACAGGAGATTGATGCCACTTCATTAATACTTTCAAACGAAATATTCTAGGAGTTTATCAGTTACAAGCTTACAAGTTACAACAATACAATTTTTGTTTCCCTTTTTCTTTTTTTAGAGAAGGTCTATATACAGCATTTATTTCACATTAAAAAAATTTGGTACAGACACCACATCCTTCACCTCTTTTATCTTTTGAATTCTTTAACCCGAGCAGGTTATAATGAACAACTATTATTGAATGATTCATTTCATCCTCATCCAATCCAAAATTGTATTGGGAGAGAGAGAGAGGAAGCGAAGTATCAACTTACCAGCTTTCTTAGTCTTTTCTCAGCAAGATTAGCCACCTTATTCTGTGGTTCAAGAACGAGAGCATGCTTGAAATCTGCAAATATTAAGAAAAAAAATTTACTTGATTAGATGATGACAACAGTGCTTGTATTCAATTGCTGCGTATGTGTGTGCATTTGGGTGTGTGGAGAAGATTGTGCCCAGATGGATGCACTTGAGAATTCCGGGCATACGGGCATGGCTTTAATAATCAATACATTCTATTTTAATAAACCTACGGGGCCCTGTAATCTTCAGAAGATAAACACAACATACTTGGCACTGCATTACATCCGTTAATGATATGTCTTGGATTAATTTCCTTATACCACTTTGCTTCTCAGTCAAACTTTCGCTAGCAGGATCATCAGGCTTCTTAGTGCCATTGAATCAAACCCTAATATGTCAATTGTCTTGAGCAAATGGATTGAACTTGGTAAAGATGTAGCACTTCAGAAATCCTCAGGAGAACCCCATATTCATGAATAAAGGCTTGAAAGAAGAAAAAAGCTAAAGGCAAGCAGAAAAAGTAAACCTTAGTTGCCTATATCTTTAGATAATCCTGAAATCCTTTTCCAAGTAGGAGCCCCACCAAACCCCATAATATTTGCGAAGTAAGAAATGATAGCTTTTGGTCGTGTAGGTGACAAGAAGGATTCGGACCCCGAACCTTGTGGGAGCAACCACACACTTCAACATTCAACTAACCTTGCAAAGGAATTTGGTGACCTATATAAATGAAGGAAAATACAAGAGGCGCAATGTGTTTATTTTGATAACTCTGGCAACGAGGAAAAAAGTAAAATCCAATATTTAGAATTAAAAATTAGAATTTAACTCAAATTTAAGAGCAGGATTAATAGATGACTCATAAGATTTACATCAAATTCAAGTTTCTCCATTTAGTGGTACTCGAACAAGTAACTTAGAGGACCTCCATTGAGGTAAAAGTAAGAAGCACCATGTCATTAATATACCCAACAAAAAGACCCAAAACCAGTTATTAAAATAGTGGACTTCAATTGGAATAGAAAGCCCAATCCATGGAACATTTGGTCTTACAGGTGAACAAAGGACAAAAATTTGACAAATTTTCCTGTGATTGGGGATTATTTTATGCATACTAAGCCACCTGGCAGAAGTCTCCTCATCCTGTCATATAAGAAAGTTTAAACTATGCCACTTGAACACTTACCTAGGAGTAAGAACCAAGCAAAGCTCCATACCCATTATAGAAAGCCCACAAACAGACCATAATCTCCAACAACCAGCCCACAACACTTGGCGGTCCACACTCCTAAAATAGCTCTGGTACTTGAGAGCTCAAGCTCTATAAATCCACAGGGATTGCCAAGACTAAGATACACTAAACTAGTTAAAAAAAAGTCCATTCACTTGCTCATTTTTGTCATTTACCGACCCTTATTAACTTGAGCATCATAGAGGCCATACTAGTGATCCCATCAATGCCCCTTCCCCTGTAGTTTGTTTTATATTTAAGATTAAAAGCAAAACAAGATCTTCTCAGCTATCGACACAGTATAACTTTTTGCACAAACAATTGAGATATTGCTAAAAAACAATAGTTCTCAACAATTATTTAGACGTGACAAATATTGTTATTATGAACAAGTAGAAGCTTTCTCACCTTGAGAAGCCTCTTTATAGCGGAGAAGTGTCTCCTTGGCCGTTCCACGTCTCAAATATGCCTTCACATTCTGCACAAATGTAACAGAAAGTTTAGTTCATATTAATCAATATCTATCAACATTTCAGTGCAAATGCACACACATTTCACATTGTCCCAAAAATCTAGAAAGTAACAAATATTGTTCACTGATAACCATCAATATAAACTTGAGTCCCAGATTCATTCTATGCAGCTACATATCAGATATAGAAGATTAACAAAACGAAATCCCATAATTTCAAAATAACCATTTAGCCCATGTCCATAAAAGCGTGAATGCATTAAAATCCACAAGCATTACGTTGATATTGACTTTATTTTTCAATAAAGAGCTAAAACAACATTGGGCAGCTACATTAATGTTAAATATTAAATATGACCATATAACCTGATCTCGGTAAAGATATAGTTTCCCTTTAATTTTCTTTAACATTGAGCAGGACAGATTTCGGGTAAAAGTTAAATTATGGATAAACACTAAATCTTTAAGCAAGGGTCTAATGTTGGTAAATGCAGCTTTATGTTGGAGCAGAAAAGGTGATGGTATGAGATGTATTATAAACACTCAAATGCCTGCAAGAAGTTCTGCTCATGAATAATCAATAGCAAGAAAATGCTGTCCTTCGTCCTCCTTTTACCACTTCTCTTCAGGCTCAAATCATCTAGCCCAAAGAACAAAATAACCTTAAAGATGCAGATAGAGGCTTTATTGAGATTGATGCCAAATATAACTTAAATTTATGTAGGAGTTATTTTGTTTCAGTACTAATTTAGAATTGAACAATACTACACATACATCATTCTCATACAACATTATGTGGCAAGATATGATTGGGTGAAAGTTTAATTTTAACTTTAAATTAGTCAATCATATCTTACCACATAATGTTGTATGAGAAATATTGTATGAAAATGATGTATGTGTAGTATTACTCTTTAGAATTTCTCATTTGAGTTGTACTAGGGATACTTAAGTGTGTTGATTAGGGTTTTATAGAATATGTGTTGGTTGACTTTTATATTTGATATGGCTTTTATAAATAGACCTGATTGTTTTCACTCTATTTCCCTTCTTTCACCATCAAACTGTCTATTCCTTCTCAACTCTCTCTGCAATTCTCCACATAATAAATCGTCAATTTATATCCCTTTTCTTTTCTCATCTTCACCCTCTTTCTTCCTTTCTTCTCTCTTGTTTCTCCTACCTATGCAGCATCAGAAATTCACACAATTTGGCATTAAAATCCCACAAGTACTATTTTGACTCCAAATTTCCCGTCTAAATGCCACATAATTGCCATACTGCCAAAGTCCTTTCTTTATAAATCATAGAACTTGTACTCACACACGTGTATGGAGGGAAAGGAAGAGAAACACATACAGAAAAGTATCTTTTGTGAGCATATTAGTAGAAAGAAGTCATTACAGCTGCCTTCCTATTAAAACACGTGGGAAGATGCAGACATTATTCAACAACAATTTCCTTCCTTTCACCTTGAGGACAAGAGTGATTCTCCTTGGGGAGGGTAATGATGAGCAACCAATAAAGATAAGTGTACCACAGGAAGCGTGGGGATAGGAAGTAGAGGAACATGGCCAAATATTTGCAAGGTTGGAAGTTAGGATTTGTTTTACGTTTGTTTTAAAGGAATATTGGTTGGGACAGATGGCAGGTTATGGTGGAACGTAGGTGGAATTCAGTTAGAGTAAAGGGTGATAGGAGAGAATAAAAGGAGTAGTGAAATAGAAAAAGGGCAGAGAATTATAAAGTAAATTGAAAAGAGAGGCTACTGACCCTCGAAGTCAGTATTTGGGAGGTGAGTCAGTCTTTTGATTTTCTTTTCCTGATTGCATTTTGCATTACTTTTCTAAGTTGTTTGCTTACTAAATACTGAGGATGGGACTGTTGGAATCTAAGTAGTGTCTGGTTGTAATGTTTTGTCGAGGTTAATACACAGGATCCTATTGGGTGCGTTTGGTGTAGTATTTTGGATAGGATTTTGAGGATAGTATTGGATTGTTGGATAGGGGAGTATTACGAGGTAAATTTGAAAAATTTATGAAAAAGCCCTTAGGTTTACTAATTTAATTAAAGACCCTACTATATAAAATGACAAAAACACCCCCACCCTGCGATGTCGATTACCGCCGCCTGCCAGCCGAAATCGGCCAGGAGAAAACGTTACGGCGCGGTCGATCGAATGCGATGCAGTAGCATCATTATGGCCTTTTCTGGCCAGATCCACCACGGATCCGACCGAAAAGGCGGATCTGACTGTTATGGCCGTCGGCGGTAAGAAAAGGCCAAAACGACGGCCAAAGATGTGGCCGTCGTTTTCGATCAACGATGGCCAAGATTTCCGTCGTCGGCCGTCGCTGACGGCCAGATCTGGCCGAAAAAGGCCAGATCGGTGTAATTCCGGCCATTTATGGTCGGAATTTAGGCCGTTGTACAAATTCCGGCTATCACCGACGGTGGTTGCCGGAATCTGACAAGTTGGGTTGATGGGGGGGGTTTTGTTAATTTTTTTAAAAAAAATTCAGGGGGCATTTAGTGAAATTAATAACCTTATGGGGTCTACAAGTGATTAAAAAATAGGGTAATATTTCTGGATTAGTGTGCCAAACATTATTTGGAGAATAGGATTTGGAATATGGATAAAAATAGGGAGTCAAACGCACCCATTACTATTTTGGTGAATTTGACTTGTGAGTGCAGATTGTTTGTTAGTAGTTTGCTTGAGTTGCAGGTCAGGTCCTATCACATAACAAACTCCATTTCCCCACCTTGGTCAATAAATAATCACCACAAGGAAAGAACAACAAGAAACAAAGTAGAAGTCAGATATATTGAACAACTAGGAACTGACCTGTTGTATCATTAACAAACAGCGACAGGATATGGAATTAAAGGATGCAGAAATAATTTACCAGTGTTTATCTAGCGCAATTAACATTACAGACATGTCCTCTCACCTTCTTATCAAGTGATATTGCCTTGCTGCAGTCTTCTTCTGCTTGTTGAAAGCTGTATAAAAAAAGAAGAAACAAAAGGGAAGATGATCATACTGTCATTTGGCAGAGCAGGTCCCTGTAGTTGAAAAATTGCAATAGATCTATGAAAATAATTTCAACATTTTAGAAAATTATCATACCATCCTAGTTCTAAGTAAGCTGCCGCCCGGTTGCAATAGTAAGTTGCATTTGTCCCATTGATTTTAATAGCTCCACTGTAGTAACTCACAGCCTTATTCCACTGCCTTCCCTTGAATGCAGCATTTCCCTGTACCAAATTTCTCAGCAATCAGTAAGAACAATGACCAAAAACGAATATAATGAGGGATTTCCATTCATCTTACATGAATGAGTATATTTTTGATAGAATAGACAAAAAATCAAAAGAATAATAACCAAATGATTGGACAAAAACTAACTATAAGCTGATGTCTAATAAGCAGCACCTTTTCTATAGCCTGATCTAAAGTCCAGCAAGACAGATGGTAAGCATTCGTGAAGGTTCCCATGAATACAACTGTCAGTTAAATAAAATATATACTAATATGTCAAGAAGAATAGAGCAAAAAACTAATAGTATCTATATCATAGCTATTTGAACCAAGTCATATATCAAACCAGCTTGACACTCTTTCACATCCCAAAAATCACTCATTATCGAGTCTGTGCCAAATTTCAAAGCAATTTTCTTTCAATGTATAAAATCAACAGGGCCATGAGAAAGCTGATCTCCAGTTTATTGCAAAGTCTAGTCGTGACAATAAGCATCATTTAGCTGTTGCAATCCACTATGAAAGAATGCCCATGACAACATTGTATAGCAGTGATGCAAATCTATTGTCTTATCTCAATTGAGAAAAAATGGAACTAGTCTTATTTCAAACAAAATATGTTCAAGATGTATTGTCTGAATCAAGGATATTGGGTTGCAAACCTGCTGAGATACCAATGGACCCATATTTGAATCAAGATGATGAATAAGTCGCAAATATGATGACAAGAAGAGCAATAGAAGTCTCAAGGGAAAGCTTACTTATTTGACTGAAACTAGACTGGATATCTCTTACACAGTAAGAGCATTAGTCAATATATGCAAAATCATAAGCAAACTTGCAGGGCTGAAGCAGAATTCTAAGATATCTCAAACAAACAGTTGGAGCAGGAATTCATTAGAAATTTCGTCATATTGTGTGTTATTGTGATGCTGATTGGGTAGATTCCAAAGCTTACAAAGCCTCTATGAGTGGCTACTGTACATTTCCTGGTGGCAACTTGGTGACTTGGGGGAGTAACAAACAAAATGGTGCATCAACTTAAGAAGCATACTGTGTGTTCATGGCTCACACTACCTATAAACTAAAGTGACTGTATAATATATTAATGGAGTTGAGAATTGACGATAAAAATGCCTTCTGTTACATACAATGACACCCAAACAACAATTGGTATAGTTAGTAATCCAGTGTTCCTTGAACACACTAAACACATGAAAGTAGATTGACGCATTTCCTGAGGTTATTATAGCAAATGGCAGGAAAAGTTGTTACGCCTTACATCAAATCAGACAATCAAGTTAGGGACATTTTCATGAACATTTTGCATAAGGGGATATTTTTTCATATTTGTTCCAACACTACGCATTGAGAATATCCATTCCCCATTAACATGTAAAAAGAGAGAGAAAGACCCTCAAAGTTGTATAATGATTCAATAAATGGAAACAGAAGTAGAACTAGCATAAAAACAACAATCAGCTAAATGACACTTGAGTTGTGTCTATTTAACAAGTAAATAAAAGTTGTCTATCACTTTGTTAGAAGTTGAATTTGTCCCACATTGCCCCAATAGTGGGCTGTTATGGTGTATATAAGTGATTGGGCTCCCTCCTCCCTTGAGCTAGTTTTTGGGAGTGAGTTCTACCCAAGCCCACTTCATCATAGTATTAGAGCCACGTTTGTTTCTCTCCCCTCTTTGGTTGGGGCAATGATGGGTTTGGAACCCCGACCTTGCACGCAGAGCATGAAGGAGGGTGCTAGAAGTTGAATTTGTCCCACATCGCCCCAATAGTGGGCTGTTATGATGTGTATAAGTGATTGGGCTCTCTTCTCTCTTGAGCTAGCTTTTGGGAGTGAGTTCTACCCAAACCCACTTTATCACACTTACGAAGTATTATCAATTCCAAAGAACATGTGGCATTCACAAGGATCCAAAGCCTTATTAAGAACAAGCAAATCCACAACATGTTCGCAAAAGCAAACATTTGATGTTTGTAATTGAGAATCTGTAGCAATAGAAATAATATTTTCCATGGTAGTAGTGTTTCAATTATTTAAGTTAGCTTTCTAACAAGTTCAACCTCTTCTAACATGGCAAGCATTAATATTTGGAAGATCTACAATTCATGCCTCATAATATGTAATAATTATCATATCTCAACATCTATGAATTTCTGGATGAGGACATTAGTGGATGAAGCACAATGTGAAGATATGTAATAATTCATAACTTAAAATACCAATGTAAGAGGGCTGGGAAGTGGAAGCTCAAAGGACCAGAGCATGCAATTTAGTGCAGAGCCTTAGAATGAGAGAGACAGAAGTGGACAACCAATTAAAATTTATATCCATCTAGGCAGATGATAAATTAAAGAGGATAGTTTTCTAAGTTGTGGAGTAATATTTTTCTTGTATTTCATAATGAGATGTACAATAAATTTATAGCAAAAACAAAAAACTAATCTAGAAAGTAATCTAGGAAGTAAATTGTTACATTCCTATTATAATTCTATTTCCTATTCCTATTCCTATTATAATTCTATTTCCTATTTTACATTTCAACACTCCCCCTCAAGCTGGAGCATATAAGTCATATACACCAAGCTTGTTACAAATAAAGTCAACACGAGAACCTTTGAGAGACTTAGTGAGGATGTTTGCTAACTGGTCGTTGAAACTAACATAACTAGTTGCAATACACCCTGATAGAACTTTCTCTCGAACAAAGTGACAATCAATTTCTATGTGTTTAGTCCTCTCATGAAACACTGGATTTGAAGCAATATGAAGGGCAGCCTGATTATCACAGAGTAACTTCATTTGTGATACTTCGACAAATCTCAACTCTTGAATTAGTTGTTTTAACCAAACCAGCTCACAAGTGGCTAAGGGCATTGCACGATACTCTGCTTCAGCACTTGATCTTGCAACAACCGCTTGTTTCTTACTTTTCCATGAAACTAGGTTTCCTCCAACAAGAACACAAAATCCCGAGGTAGTAACGTCCTATCAGATGGAGAACCTGCCCAATCAGCATCTGAATATCGACAATATGCGAATGGCCCTTATTTTCATACAGTAAGCCTCTACCTGGTGCTCCCTTGATATACCTTAAAATCCGGACAACTGCATCCCAATGACTATCACACGAAGTTTGAAGGAACTGACTCACAACGCTGACAGAAAAGGAAATATCCGGTCGTGTGATAGTAAGATAGTTAAGTTTTCCAACAAGTCTTCGATACCTTCCAGGATCAGTAAGAGGCTCCCCCTGTCCAGGTAAAAGTTTTAAATTAGGATCCATAGGAGAGTCTATTGGTCTGCAATCTGACATCCCTGTTTCCTCTAGAATATCCAGTACATACTTCCTTTGAGAAACAACAATACCAGATTTAGACTGAGCGACTTCTATGCCAAGAAAGTATCTGAGTAGCCCTAAGTCTTTCGTGCAAAGTGTTTGAACAAGTGTTGCTTCAATTGTCCCAATGCCATCTTGATCACTTCCCGTAATAACAATATCATCGACATAGACAACCAGATAGATACACCGCCCTGATGATGTATGTCTATAGAAAACAGAGTGATCGACTCACATCAAATCATACTAAACTCTTAGATAACTGTACTAAATCGTCCAAACCAAGCACGAGGAGACTGTTTTAGACCATATAGAGAACGACGAAGTTTACATACCAAACCAGACTCCCCTTGAGCAACAAAACCAAGAGGTTGCTCCATATAAATATCTTCCGAAGTTCACCATGAAGAAAAAGCATTCTTAATATCCAATTGATGCATAGGCCGATTTCGAATGGCGCCATAGCAAAGAACAACCGGATGGGACGACATCTTAGCAACAGGGAGAAAAAGTGTCAAAATAATCGTCCCCATAGATCGAGTGTATCCTCCAGCCACCAAACGGGCTTTCCGATCAATCTTACCATCTGGACCAACCTTTATAGTGTAAATCCATCGACAACCAACAATCGAATGGCCCGGAGGTAAGGAAACTAACTCCCAAGTATGATTATGATACAAAGCAGACATTTCTTCAACCATTGCCTGACGCCACCCGGGGTGAGAAAGTGCCTCATGAACATTGCAAGGAACAGAAACAGAAGAAATGGTGGAGACAAAGGCATAATATGAAGGATATAAATGATGATAACTCAAAAAATTGTAAATGGGATGAGGGTTGCGTGTAAACAGCATACCTTTACGAATAGCAATGGGAAACTGATCAGCTGGAGACAGGACCGTGGCATTGGAGGAATCGGGCACGGGACTGCGGTGACGAGGATCTCGAGGCGGCAGCGGGAACATCAGGATCACCTGTAAAAGGAACAAGACTATTGGTGACAGGAAGAGTGGTATTAGTAGGAGACTGAGGTATCGAAACAGACGAAGGTGGGAAAGCAACGTATGGAATAGGTAGAACATCTACTATCGGATCAGACTCCACTGGAGGATGAGGAAAAAATGGAGAAGACTCAAAGAATGTAACATCAGCAGAGATGAAGTAACGATGTGTGGCGGGAGAATAACACTTGTAGCCCTTCTGAAGACGTGAATACCCTAAGAAAATACATTTCGTAGACTTGGCTGACAGTTTATCCTGACCAGGAGGGAAAATGTGAACAAAACAGGTGCTCCCAAAGACACGCGGGGGAAGAGAAAATAATTGAGTATCAGGGAATAATATGGAGTGTGGAACCCTGGTCTTGTAAGACAAGAAGGCATGCGATTTATTAAGTAACAAAGCGGTTAGAAGCGTCACCTTAAAGGGGCCGGAAAGGGACATGACTATGTAAAAGAAGAGTGCGAGCAGTTTCAATGAGGTGTCTATTTTTACGCTCAGCAATGCCATTCTGTTGGGGACTATAAACACAAGAAGGCCCGATGAAGAATTCCCCGAGATGTCATGAATTTAGTAAAGGAATCGAGAAATATTCACGAGCATTATCACTTCGTAATATACGAATGGTAGTATTATGTTGAGTCTTAATTTCAGACAAAATGATGAAAATATAGAAAACAATTCAGAACGAGAGCGCATAAGAAATAACCAAGTGCAACGAGAATATTCATCAATAAATGTAACAATATATTTAAATCCCAAAGTAGAGTTAACACGACAAGGACCCCACACATCTGAATGCACTAACTCAAAGGGGGACGCAGCCCGTTTATTGACATGCTTTGGAAAAGAACTACGAGTATGCTTTCCAAGCTGACACGACTCACAACTCAAGGACGATAATTTAGATAGACCTGGGATCATTTTCCGAAGTTTGGAAAGACTAGGATGGCCCAAACGATTATGAAGGAGATCCGGAGACTCAGAGACAATGCATGCTGTAGATGGGATATGGAGATGATAGAGACCCTGTGACTCACGTCCTGCGCCAATCATCCGTCCCGTGTCGTGATCCTATATAACAACAGAGTCAGTATCAAAACGAATAGAGCAATTTAAGGAGCGGGTAAGTTTACTAACAGACACGAGATTAAATGGACATTTGGGAATATAAAGCACAGAGTCTAATGCTAAGGAGGGGAGGGTTTTTGCACATCCAATAGCTTGAACATCGGCTTTAGACCCATTGGCTAAAGTAACAGGAGGTAAAGATCGATTTGTAATGTCCAGTAAGTAAATGAGGGTTACCAGAAATATGATCCGAGGCACCTGAATCTAGGACCCAAGGTCCTAAAGCGGAAGACTGAGAAAGGCAAGCAACTGAATTACCCGTTTGAGCGACGGAGGCAATGGATGAAGAAGCTTATTGGCCACGATCATGTAAGTATTCATCATAATCAGTACTGAGAGTTAAGGCAGGCTGAGCTAGCACTGTAGAGGACTCAGAATGAAGATTTGAGTGATCAGCCTAAGCAATATTAGCAGCTCGAGTAGGTCGACCATGTAACTTAAAACATTTCTCTCTAGTATGCCCCCACCGATGACAGTAACTACACTTGGGCCGATTTCCTCTGCCACTTCGATCGCCCTGTTCTCGAAAAGTTTGGGAGAAACAAGGGACAAGAGTCACCCTGGGAAGGTATAGTAGTAGGGGAGGAAACCCGAAGTAATCTGGCAAACACTTCGTCAAGGGAAGGCACGGTGGATCCAGAAAGAATTTGATCTCGAACAGGTGTAAGATCTGGACCGAGAGCTGCAAGTGTCAGGACCATAAAGAACTTGTCCCGTTGAGCCAAATCTTCGCGTGATTTACCGGCTAGTAAGCATGATTGAATTCGTCTTAAGGAAGCCGTCTTACCAAGGAAATCCGACATATTCATATCCTGTTGTTTGAGATGAACTAGGTTGGACACAACAGAATATAAACGTTGAATGTCATTTGTATAGAGAAGTTTAGCCTGACTCCAAATATCAACACAAGAGCGGTAAGATTTATAAATAGGGTGAAGGGGAGGATCAATAGTTTGCCATAACATACTACACAGCATAGCATCAATTTTAGTCCAGGAAGACTTATCTGACGTAATATCGGCAGCTTTGGTGGTCAAGTGATCCTCCAGACCTTGACCCATACACCATAATTCGACAGAGGCAGCCCATGATGAATAATTAGCAGTCCCAATTAATCGCTCAGTGGTGATGGGAGGAAGAGATACAAAAGAAAAACCACTTGGATTTGAAGGAGAGGCTGTTTTTGAAGAATCCATGGTCTTGAAACTGACGAAAACACAGAAACTTACGCTTGCCGGAAAAACCGAACAGAGGAGGGGCTGCTGGAAAAACGATCGGCTCGTGAGGGCGCGTGCAGCGGCGACCGATGACGAAACCACTCGGGTTAGGACAACGAGGACAAGACGATCAGTCTGGTGTGATTGGACCAGATTCTGATCATTGTCGGAAGAATCAGCGGAGAACGATTCTTAGAAAAAAAATCCGAGAAAGAGAGAAAATTTTTGAAATTTCAGATACCAAGCTTTGATACCATGTGGAGAAATATTTTTCTTGTATTTCATAATGAGATGTACAATGAATTTATAGCAAAAACAAAAAACTAATCTAGGAAGTAATCTAGGAAGTAAATTGTTACATTCCTATTATAATTCTATTTCCTATTCCTATTCAATTCCTATTATAATTGTATTTCCTATATTACAATGAGAATAATTCTATTTCCTATTTTACATTTCAACATAAGTAATGAAATAGGATACCATTCTACTTAACAAGTAAAACTTTACTGAAGAACATTCAATTATACGTGACATTGAACTCGTTAAACAATAAAAACTTTGATAATAAATAAACTTATCATTTGCAAAGGAGGCCACTCAAAGGTAATACGAAGGTAAATGCTCCAACTAACAATGAAAAAGGGGCAAACTCGCGAACTTATGCATGATATGATGGAAAATAGTAGTAGCACATGAAAATTGGACAATGGTACACATTGTTAATATAAAGGACATGTACACCAAAACGTTTTCTATCAATGAAGCATTAGTGTTTATAGTAACATAATGAGATGAACCTACCTTTTCTTTCAAGAACTCAGAAGCATCCATGTTACCATTCGTGTCTGGCAAAGGCACTGAATTAGATGCAATGTTGGCTTGCTCTTGAAGGGAATCATACATATCCAAGACCATATCCAGAAGAAATTTATCAGCTCCATGGTACGAGATAAATGAAATAGAGATTGGATGCTGATCATGCTTTCCTAATGGAATGGCAACCTGGTAATAGCAGGGTCAAATTAAATACAACTAGAACATAGACAATAAGACAAGGGCATAGAAATTATACTAATGAAAGTTGCAGCATAGTGATGAAGAGTTCACCTGACAACAACCAGACATACTTGCAATACTTGATAGCACGCATGCTCTACTATGAAACTCAGTAGAATACCCTTTCTTTGTATTAAGCTTTAATGGATGATCTGCAACTGCGGGAATCACTAATATTCCATCATCCTAGAATAAAAAAAAAATAAGATAATGAGATGGTGAAATGTATGACCGAAGCAACACACTTCAATCTAGTAAGATAGCTTTCTTCATGTCGCTCATCACAATGATGTAACGAGCCCCTAAGATATAACAAGTCAGCTTATTAACATTCTAAACATCCTCAATTTTTACCAAATCAGAAGTGAGATGCTGTAAAACTGTCCATAAGAAAAATAACAGGGGCCTTCCAGAAAATAAAGAAGAGGGATATTTTGTCTCCTTTTTCCATTTTGGATAAGGTTACGAGATAAAGATCATTTTGTTAACCAACAAACAGGTGCTATCAACAAAACAAAGCAAGTTCAACTTCTGGCAGGAACAAAAATGAACTTGCCTAGCCAAATGGAACAAGTTCAAGAAATCTGTTTTCTGATAGATAAAAAACCTCCAAACACCTAAGCCAGCAAATGACCTGATGCAAAAACTTTTTTTCTCAATAATCCAACTTGGCTACATATACATTCTGTAAAGTAGAAACTAAACTAATCATTTCCTAAACTAGATCAAACTACAAACTAGTCAATGAAAAACTTCACATTGGGGAACTAAATGATAGAAACGAGAAAGAAAGACAAATATACTACCCCAGCAGGTCAACAAAAGATAAATATGAACCAGAAGAATGCAAAAGGGAGGGGCTTCTAAAATATCATCAATTAACCCATCATAACATAACTATACAAAACATGAATCCAACAAGTCAAGAGATGATAAGGTGGCATCCTTTATTGTTATTATCTGTTTATGTTCTTAAAAAAAGAATTCACAAATGTGAATAAGAAATTTGAATTAAGAATGTTAGGATCTCACATTGAAAAGGAAAAGAGTGGGCATGTGGCTTATAAGGGGCTTGGGCACCCTCCCTTGGCAAGCCAGTTTTCCAATGAGAGTTCTACCCAAGCCCATGAAAGACCCAACCCAATTGTTGAGTTATTGGAGTGGGTTCTTACCAATTAGTATCAAAGCATTATCCTACGCCCATGTGGACGTCGCCTCCGTGGCAGGCTGACCTTGGGCCTAGGGATGGGCATGGGCCGGGGTGGAGCCGGGGACCCCTGTCTCGGCCCCCAACCCGAAAGCCCAAGGGGATTCACCGATCCCAGTCCAAAGCCCGTTCGGGGAATTCAGGGAATCCCCAAAAAAAGCCCGTTATATTATCTTTTTCTCCAAATTATATACACCAACCAAAAAAATAAATAAATAGCCTATTATGTATTAACGTAAGATTATAGATAATAGCATATTATGTATAAATTATAATGTACAACATATATATGTTATATACATTATATTTATATAGAGTATATACCATACATAATATACCATATATAATGTATAATGTATAATGTCGAATGTATAACTTTTATATATATATATATATATATATATATATATATATATATATATATATATATATATATATATATCGACATTAAATATAATGTATATATGTTATATACATTATATTTATATAGAGTATATACCATATATAATATACCATATATAATGTATAATGTATAATGTCGAATGTATACCATATAAAATGTATAATATATAATGTCGAATGTATAACTTTTATATATATATATATATATATATATATCGACATTAAATATAATGTATATATGTTATATACATTATATTTATATAGAGTATATACCATATATAATATACCATATATAATGTATAATGTATAATGTCGAATGTATAACTTTTGTTTCATATATATATATATATATATATATATATATATATATATATATATATATATGTATGTATGTATAATGATTTATTATATTTAATCTAGTTTTATTTATTACCTATTTGTATATAGTTTCATAAAATACTTACACAATTATAATTTGTCATTGTATAATGTATAATTGATTTTCAAATATTAAAATTATTATAGGTATATATGATTACTTTTCAATTATTAATATATATATATAAAATATACGAGCCGGGGAATTCGAGGCTGAGGCAAAACCTATCCTGGCCTCGGCCCGTCCCCGAATTCCGAGCCAATCTTGGGCCTGATCCCGATCCAAAGCCCAAACAATTTGGGGAAAATCCACCCCGTTCAGGGCAGGTCCCGCAAGGCCGGGCTTTGTGCCCATCTCTACTTGGGCCCAGGCTACTACCCCAAGAAAAAGCATGAAGACCCGAGAGAAAGGGGATCCGCATAATCACCCAAAGGGTAAAGAGGCCGACGTGGACGTCGGTTGCGAAAGCGTAGTGGAATATCAGGATCCCACATTAGAAGGAAAAGAGTGGGCATGTGAGTTATAAAGGGCTTGGACACCCTCCCTTAACAAGCCGGTTTTCTAAGGAGAATTCTACCCAAGCCCATGAAAGCCATAGCCCAGCCCAATTGTTGAGTTATTAGAGTGGGTTCCTATCAAATTTGCACAAAATTTGAGAAGCTTTTATTATTATTTTTTTAAAAATAATGTTTGGAAATTAAAATACAACAAGAACATATTGGATATCATTTTCTTATAAACATCAAATGAAAACATAAAATATCCTCTCTATGATTTTCATATTTTCAACTTCTTAATTATACATATGCTTCTCTCTTCTTTTCTGCCTTCTGTTTTATAAATGAAAATTGCCAATTAAACAATTATTACAAATTTTTCAAGATAAAAAAGTGGAAAAGATGAAAACGAAAAATAAATAAATAAATAAACATGCACTAGATATTTTATAGTAAGTCTAAAGAGGCTCTATCATTTAGAAAATAGACAAATAAAAGGGATAAAACATATAGACAAACAAACATGCCCACTGCAACAAGTGGACTAAATTTAAATATTAGAGAGAGAAAAAAAATTAAAATATATTTTTTAAAGAAAAGTCATAATTAGAAATGAACCATTCATTCCTTTGAACTCAAAGACAACATAACTCAATGAGAATGAAAAAAGGGCGTAAGGGAAGACCAGTAAAGGATATTGCTATAAGTAATACACAATTATTAACCCCAGCTAACATGGAATGAGTTGAGGGAGTGAGATTCATTTAGCGATAATATTCCAAGTAGGTGCACCCCAAAGCATATGAATATCTGATCTTTTCAATGAAACCAAAGACCTTGACTACTCAAACCAACCCTTTGGATGCTTAAAGAAGTTGAATAGTATCCTAAACTGAAATAGAGCGCTAGAATTCTCACTAGATGTCCCAATCTGAAACTTTTCTGATAAGAAACAATGCATATTGTCAACAAAGAGATCAAAAGGTACACATGCAAGTGAACTAGTTGCCTACAAAGGCTTAAAAGAGGAAACCTGTTAGCTAACTAATATTCTTCTTTTGAATGATACCATTGGTGTTAAACTCTCTAAGAGTCAAAGACTAAGCCAAAATTTTATCTTACTTGGAACACCGATGCTCCATATCAATTAGAGGTCTCAAAGATAAAAATAGTAGGCCCGCAGGCACAGGAAATTTTACCACATCATAACATTGACTATAAACAGCAAATTTTGTCTGACTTGTCTATTTACCCTATCCAACCTTGAAAAATGTTACGTTCTTTGATTATGAAACATTCCAGCCAAAAAGCTGGAATTTAACTAGATTTTAGTAGGTCTGTAGCCACAGGAAAATATGTACAATAAGATCAATTTATGAAAGTGGGATAATTTCTTTTTGCAGCACTAGTCTCAATCTGCAGCAAATCAAAACAATTTACTTCATAATTTCCTCATTATTAATTGTGGTATCTAAAGACTTTAAAATTGAACGAGAGCACAACCTAAGACCAACAACACAATTGGAAGCAATAGCTTCATATAGGACTGTTATTGTGAAAGAAAGTGTATATGTGTGAGTGTGTGCGCGCGCATGTGTGTGCGTGAGTATAGTAGTTCTCTAGTTAAGACACCCTGATGTAAATTTTGTCAGCATCATGCTTAAATATCATTGGATTTATCTCATTATTCTGAAATGATATTTTACAAATAAAGGTAATGGTATATAAGCATGGTCTCGATAAAACTTATATAAGGATGTTCTAACTAGAGAATTACCGTATATATATAATTACAATTAGATATATTTTCAAGAGAAAGCATGACAATCATCACCAAATTATAACTTAATACAAGCATGGAAATATTTAAGAAATAACACTAACGGAAAATTGGGAAGACCTTTAAGAGACTTCGAAGGGCTGCTCGCATCTCAGTCCGGACTTTATATAAGAGTTTCATATTGTCGTGTGTTATGCTAATTGCTTGAAGAACACTATCAGAGACACCAGGTCCAAACCTTGGTTTGACTGATTTAATCCATTCTTCATGATTGGTTTTAAATTCATATCTGAAAAGCAATGGTAGATATTATGCATATTGGTTAAATTGAAAAGGGCCTGGATAAAAGTGATCTAGGAGCATTAAACCATTCAAATTCGAAGATTGTGTGAATTGGAAATCTAAAAGATGTGGATAAAATGGAACTCAAAAAGCTAGAAACAAGACTTGGAAAAAGTTCTAGAGAGAAAATACAATGGTTAAGATGATTCTTCCATAGTTTGGACACATGAAATTCAAAACATCTTTAGCAAATGAATTTTGCTATGCATTATATATATATAATTCAACCAGTGGATAGAAAAGTTGAAGAAAAGTGTAAATTGAGATGTTGGTCCTTTGCTATTAATATAAAGTTACACCAAGAAATAGGACATCATTTTGGACACTTAGTGCCAAGTTGTAGTTGACCTTTTAGATCCTCCAAGGGTTAAGTGGTGGCAAACATCCCACTGAAAATTTGAAAAACAATTAAGTATTTACTTTTGAAAATAGTTTTTGGATGTTAAATTAAACATGTTTTCATATATTAAAAATACTAAAGATAAAACTCAGGTTTGTAAATTTTATCTTCGCTTTTGAAATTGTTTCCAAATCAAAAAACAAAAAGTTCTGCCAGCTTCAGAAAATTGTTTCCAAAAATCGCAAACCTATAACCTTCTAATCGAGTTTAATCAAACTCTAGACTTTCAAAGCAAATAAAAAATAAGTTCTAAGAGAGATGATGAAAAGAAGTAATTGCTTCAAGGTAAGATTTATTCTTGCAGGCATCAATTCCTCTTTAAAAAATACAAGGGTTTAAAAAAATAAAATAAAATAAAATAAGACCATAAGTTTTGATTTAGCAATTATAAATTAATTCATTTAATAATTCTAGTTATTTGGCCATAGTTCTACACATTATTAAATTATTTTTGTATCTACTTAAGGCATTCTTTTCCAATTTCTTCATCACAGTATGTGTCACAATCAAATTATTTCTTAGAATGATATTTTTGTTAACAAAGATTTTTAGGAATTAATTACTTATGTGAAAAGTATATTATCTCAATTAGTGAAAGGTATTACATATTGTAAAGATCATTAGAAAGAAAATTCTGTTAAAGAAACCTAGCCTGAACTTAGGAAATATCATGCACTTTACAACCATACTTGTCAGCTTTCTTTCCACAGATTCAACAATTATATCTGGACATAAATATCTACAGTTATTCAGCTCAAATGAATCTCCAGATGCTGAAAAAAACAAAAAAAATTTACAATATATAGAACCTGAAACTACAACGTTGGAAACTTGCATGGATTTCATAATTAACAATAGGATTCTAAACCAGATTTAAAATTTAAAAAAATATATATGATATAAAAGAATAAGAAAAAAGATTTCCAAATTCACTTTTTTGTTAAAATTTAACATAAATCAATCACTGAAATAAAAAAGAATGCCAATTATTCAACTATACCTTTGTAATGAAATCATAACGGAAGAGAGAGCTTTCAAAATAGATGTTCTGTTTTCCAAGTTTGTAGATTTTTCATGAAAACCTTTCAGACTGGGCACCCTGGAAGCAATATACTGACCAAAATTCAAATGGTTTGGAGGCTTGTCTGTGCAATAAAAACAACAAAGCAACTTCAAAAAAAGGTAATTGTTGTTACATTCTTTCTTTGTTCAGGTCAACAGATAATACAGTTTTCATTGTGATGTTTATGAATAAACCATAAAAAAACCGCAACTAAATACACAAACTATATCAGTAGATATCATAAAACCCAGCAACTTACACCCAGATAGCCTTTCAATTGCTTTGCTAATAACATGTAATGTCTTCAGTTTGGGAACCTTAGAAAGCTGGAAGACATCATCAGCAAAAATAAGGCGTCTTGCCCTCCTAGGTTCGACCGCATTTAATTGAAGTAAAACATGTCCAACACGATGTAAAATAGATGGAGTACGTGCAAACCATCCTGAAAGATCACCATGTAATGAAATGTAAAAACACAACCAAGAAAGGCAATCAAAAAATTTTGAAACAAAGAGGCAAAAAAATGAAGTCCTCAAAAATCCCAGAGGCTGTAAGACACCCAGCCATTATCATCTCAAATACCCAAAACCATTTAAAATGCACATACTTCTTATTAATACAGGACAATTAGGTAGATGACTCAGTTTTACAGTCAATATCAGCTTTTCAGCTGAACAAGAAATACTGTATGAAATTACGCAAAATTCATTGCAAATCAAAGAAGTAGGAAACCTCATTTTCATATGAGTTGATCAGAACTCAAAAATAAAAGAACATAAAAATATTACGTACAACATTTAAAAGCTATCAATGAATACCATACCAACAGTGTCAAGAGTTTGCGAATTTGGCAGAACCCCAATCATAGGAACAGCCCCATGTGATGGTCGATACCCAAGGATCCCACAAAATGACGCTGGAATTATCACACACCCAATTGTATCAGTACCTATGAAACATAAGAGTTTCATAGATTAGATGGCATAATTAAGAAGCAAAATAACCTAAATAAATTGTATCCACAAACAAAGTCCAGTGATCAATTTCCTGCAGGAAAAGAAAGGAGCCAACCAGCAAAGCTCACAAGTGAGCATGTATTTTATGAGTCTGTCAATGAATATTCAAGGACAACTAAAGAAACTCAGAATTCTGACATCAAATCAGGAATTACATGGTTTACAGAAAAAGAATACAAAAAATAATAAAAAGCAAACAGCAAACTCAAGCATAACTGATCTTACCAAGAGCGAAGTCAACAAGCTCAGCCGCAACTGACACTGCTGAACCGCTAGAAGAACCTCCGGGAATATGAGATGGCATTTTCAGATTGATAGGGGTCCCATAATGCTTGTTCTCCCCAGTTATCCTAATACAAAAGTGAAAAACAAAACCTCATTAAACTATCCTTCTGATCTCAGAGAAGATGAGACAGTAATGACTTACCCAAAAGCCAATTCATCCATTACAGTCTTGCCAACACAAGTAGCCCCATTCTTCAATAAAAGAGTAACCACCACCGCTGTTTTCTCAGATTCCCCATGCGTCCTCCCCCAGTCTGGACTCCCAAACCCCGTTATATACCCCTTCACATCGAAGCTGCCATAACCACACCCCAAAAAATTACATTTATTCCTCCTCTTATGTACAAATGAACTTTCCACATAAATAAAAAAAAAAAAAAAAAAAAAAATCCTCTATACTAAACACGAAGCACAAAAACAGAGCCATCAACCTCTCTTGCGAAAAACCCTTAACCAATCTTTGTGTCATATTTTACAAGGAAAAGATAAGTCGACAAAATTTTCGTCTTATAATAATTGAATTTCATCATTATCAGAACAGGAAACTAAAGTAACTGTATGTGAAAAGAGAGAGAGAGAGAGGGAGAGAGAAAAAGCAGAGTGTGTGTAAGAAGGCTAACATGTCCTTGATGGCAAATGTGAGGCCGGAAAGCGGCTGTCTAGCAGCGGGGGGCGGCGGCTGAGGGAATGGTAGCAGTTCAAATCTTTCAATAAAAGCACAGAAATCAACTCTTCCATCCGCTTTCACTTTCCTTCTACGGCCCAGTGTCTCCGCCACAACCACGATCCCCACCACGCTCACGCCGATCACCACCCAGACTTTCGGATTCAAAGCATTTGTCTTTATTAAATTCAAGCTTTTTGACATGATTCCAGAGAGGAGGGTTTTGGGGTTTTGATTGCTCTTATTTTCAGAGTTGGTCAATGCTACCGTGCGCCTCCTCTTCGTTACAATTTTTTTTTTTTTAACTTTAATTAACGAGGGGTAATTCTTCCCCACTTTCTAGAAGGTTTGCTGAAAATCAATTTGCTCCAAAGGTTTGGAAAATATACAAATATCTCCCCTGAATTATTTTAAATTTTGATAAAAATCCACCCATTGTTTCCGAAACACATCAATTTGCCCCTACAGTTTCCGAAACAGATCAAAATGGCCCCAAAATGATTGCGACGGCCAATGTTTTAAAACTCAGTCTAGCTTGACCAATTAAACCGATTCAATCGGGACCTGGTCGATGAGTCGAGCCAAGTGAGGCTAATAACCGCTAATATAAGGTTGACTAGTTACACCTGCGATTGGACCGATGCACTGTTGCACCCACCAGTCCAACCGTTATTTAAAAGAACAAAACCGAGTCCCATATAAGAATTAAAATAAACCCTATATCCCTTAAACCCCCAAATACCAACGATTTCCCCCCATTTTTACGCCATTCCCCTCACTTTTGGTCTGAAAATCTTCCACCAGAGTCTCCCCTTCATAATCAATTTCGTCTCTTCACCGTTAAGGCGTGAACTACTCTGTTCATCGTCAGTTGGGGTACCGAGACTCTCCACCCATTTCACGATCTCTTATGTCCTCTCTTCACTCTTCAGTCTTCACTTTTCACCGTCGATCTGCTCTATTCATCATCGATCTCAAAGTTACACCATCGATCTCCTCTTCGTCTTGCCTAGGAACTGTCACCTCTTCCTCACATTTGCTCGATCTCATCATTTCACAGTTCACAGTCGAGCTCTACCTCTCCGACAATCAACGACAGGTTATCTTCGCCATGTAACTGTCACCTCTTCCTCCCATTTGTTCTCTATCTTTTCTTCAAGATTTTGTTGTCTCCACATTTCATAGATGTAATAGCCACTACTATTCAAAAACTTAGTAAAGAAATACATATAAAATAACATAAAGAAATTGGGCCCAATTTTTTCTTTTATTAAACATATATACATACTTTTTACAAACATATACATTTTTACACAAAATGCATAACATAAACATAAGTCATCAAAAACATCAGGGACAGAGTAACCACTCCTTCTCGAACGCCGACGTCCATCCAACAGAGTTCTCACCTAGGTCCTGCAAAACATGGGAAAACAACGGGGTGAGCACTAAAATAATGCTCAGTAAGTAAATCCTCTACTCATGCTATCCCCGTAACTCTCTCTCTCTAATTCTCTCCTTACAACTCCTCATTCAATTTCTCTTTGGGTACTTCTATCTTTTTCTCTTTCTCTTTCCCTTAGAACTCTTTTCTGATAACTCTTTCATAAATCACGACCCCATCTCACCGGGGGCACGGCCGGGACTCACTCCCGCTCTACGTGACCTCTATTCACTCTAGCCGATCAGACTCGGTTATGCATGGATTCGGAACCCTTGGCCATGTGAGTGTATAATCTCTCTCTCGGGTACTCGGGTATAGCCCTCATCCGCGTGCACTCTCATAGGCTACACCACTTCTCTATCTCATACTCAGGCCGCTCTCTCAATGCGGCGTACATGCGGGAATACTCTACCCATTACTCACGGGCTCCCCATCGCACAACCTACTCTATTCCCTTAACTCTTAAAGAACTTATACTCACATTCTATACTAAATCTCAAGCTACTTCTCAAGTGCATAAACAAAGGTGTAGAGCTATCTCATGCTCCCTAATGCACTAATGAAATGCCAACTACAAGATTTCCTCAAAACAGTCATTCTGCACTAGTCACACTAAAACGGCCATAACTTATGCTATACACCTCGGATTACTACGGTTCTGGTCTCGTTTCAAAGCTTAGAAACAGGGCTACAACTTCTCTGTTTTGGTCTCAGCCCAGTTCGAACCGTAAGATACTCAAAAATTACTTAGAAAGTTACGGCAGTGACAGGACAGATTTCACTTAGGCATTTCCTCAAACATCTCATGTGCATAAAAACACCTTACGAAAATTACTACTAAACTTCATTTTTCTAGCCATCCAAATTGGGGAAAAACTCCCTCAAGTACTCATAATCCCTGTCAAGAAAAGCACTCCCAAAAAGCTTCACACAACATCTCTCAAACTTCATCTCAAACTCCATTCTCAATACACATTAAAACACTTCTCATACATGGAATTTATCCAACAACTACAAAAATAGCTACTCATCTCAACTCAATTTTCTCATCAATCATACTATATACTGATCATGCATACATCTCTACACAAAAAGCTTGTTTAAAACTCAAGTTGGTTGGATTTACTTACCTTGTGCAAAGATGGCTTCTTTAGCACTTTTCCTTCCCTTTGTGGACTTGTCTCTTCTCTACCACTCAAAACAACCACAAGGATAGCAACAACACAATAAGACTTCACTATAAATACAAGAAAACTCACATCTAAAGCATGAATTCTTACCTTAGGAAGTTTTAGATGAAATCTCTACTCAAAACCCCTCTTAAATCCCTTAGAACTCTTGGAAAATTGGGTAGAGAAATTGAGAGAATATGGGCAATTGGAAGAGGCAGTGGAATGAAATGAATAAGGGCTTTCTCTACACTTTACTCTTTGTAGTTCATATTATAAGCTTCATTTCCCATTTTGCCCTTGTCCTTTCTTGAAAATTCCATCTATATCCTTTGATTCTTTACAAATACACCCCCATCTAAACACAATCTCTATTAAATTTCCTTTCATTTTACTCCCCACTTTTCCTACTAATTATGGGTAGAATGGTCATTGTGTCCCAAAAGAAAAATTCTCTAGAAAACTCAAGAATCTTTGTTTTAGGCTCTTCGCCGCGGCGAAGCATTTTTCGTCGCCTCGGCGAAATAAGGCAGAACCTACCCGTAGTGCAACTTCTCCTCCTCGCCGCGGCGAAGATTGGATTTCCAACTCCACCAAAACTCAACCCAATTTCAAGGCAACACTTCAACCAACTCAACATACAAACTCAATTTAAGTTGAAACAATAAACTTTTAACTAATACAACAAATCTTAAATACGTACCTCAAGTGGGATATTACAATAGAGTACTGCTTTGACCGCTGCTTTGTTATGTCATGATCTATTGTTAAATTAATCTAAATTATCATTAACTTTTGCAAAACAAATGTTATGTTTTTAACAACTATTTTACATTCAATATGTAGCCAACTTTTATTAGTTTTTAGATTAAAGAAATTGAAAAGAGGTTTCGACAATGATGCAAAACTGACTCTAAGGTACTCAAAAGACTTGTGCTAAAATCTTACGTTTGGTTGGTAATTGATAGGTACGAAGTAGTTAAGCCACATTCTGGATGTTGTTCTTACATTATTTGTGGATGGCTGGCTGTTTTTCTTAGTCTCGGTTGCAATCATCTGATTTGGGCAGTGAAGATAGTAAAGACTAAAGAGTGGGAGCTTCATAATGTAGAATCAGGGTAGTTTCTGAATGAATTTTTTGTTTCAAATTGATGGTGCAAATCATAGTGATTTCTTTGGTATTAGTACACGATCCCTTGGTTGGGAGGTTAATTGCCACAATGATGTTGTGGCTTTATGTGGACATCTTGAAGTACCTGAATTTCTTATGTTTACACAGTACACACACATGTCATGCAAGAATTAATCAAACATATTGAATCTTTAATTTAATTTATGAAGATATTTTCGATTATGATTGATACTAACTTATTTGTTATTTGTGTCGCCAAAGTAAAAATTAAGATTAAAAACAAAGAATATGTCATCATCTAAGTCTTGTCAACAATCTACTTCTATGGATGTTTCACAATCTTTTCGAGGAAGGATATGAGGACATGTTAATGAGGGCATAGATGAAAATAGGAAGAAGATATTAACATGTCTTTACTCTGGCAAGATAATTAGAGTGGATGAATTTATCAAGTGAAACTACATTTAACTGGTATAAAGGGGGAAGTTGAGAAGTGCTCTAAAGTTCCTTTTGATGTTAAATTTTAGATTGAAGAAGCACTAAACAAAATTGGGGCCAAGAATAAACAAAAAGTTGAACTTCGTAAGACTATCAATCCTTATGGAGCTAGCATACAACAATTTGAGAATGATATATTAGGTGCAGATCAAGAGTGTGAAGAGATTTCTCCATATCCAACTTCAACTTCAAGCACTAAGTGAAAAAAATCTATTAGAATAGGTGACTATTTTACTCCAATGACTAAGTCTGGGTCTCAGCCCTCAATTAAGAGTGTTTTAACCGGAAAAGAAGCTAAATGGAGAGTGGACATGGTTGTTGCAAGGTTATTTTATGATTCTTTCATCCTAATTAATGTTATTAATTTAATTTATTTTCAACCTATGATGGATGCTATAACTGCAATTGGTCTTGAATATAAAATCCCAACTTATCATAATTTGCATGTAAATTTATTGAGAGATATTAGGAAAGTGCAATTACTTGTTGATAGTTACAAGAAAACTTGGAGGATGTTGGATGTACTTTAATGGCTGTGGTTGGACTGATGATTCAAATAGGTCGCTGATTAATTTTCTAATGTACTGTCATAAAAGAGTGTGTTTTGTAAAATCAGTGGATGCTTCAGATGTTATAAAAAATGCTACAGCGTTGTTCAACTTGTTTGAGAAAATAGCTTTATGGATTGGACCAAACAATATTGTCCATTTTGTTACTGACGATAAAGCAAATTATAAAACTGCTGAAAGAATGTTGTCTGAAAAATATAACAATATTACTTAATCTCCCCGTGTAGCACATTACATTAATTTGATGCTAAAAGACAAGTTGAGATGAGTCACATAGTTAACCTTTCGAGACGTGCATTTGAGGTAACAAAGTTTGTATATAATCATTTGTTTGTACTAACTTTGCTAGGAAAAAACAAGTTATATACCTTTACCTCATATCACTACAAGGAAAAAAGCCTTTCTTGATGAGGATTCCCTGTCAAGAAAAGGGTACAATGACAGTTTTTGAACTGTCATTGTTGCCCCTATCAAGAAAGGGTTATGACAGTTTTTGAATAGTCAAGGATCTCTTGACAAATTCTTGATAGTTCGATAACTGTTGAAGATTTAGTTGAATTTTAACTAAATCATTGACAGTCTTCGAACTGTCAAGAGTTTTTAACAAAAAAAAAAAAAAATTTGAATAATAATAATAATTTTTATTAATAGTAATTGCGTCATATATAGTCACAACATATCTTAGAATATTATATAAATTGATTGGAAAGTTAACCTTAATACAACGCTAAATCAAAACAACACAAATTCAAATAAAAGAATAGAATAATAATAATAAAAAAAAAAACCACATACATGCATTCCTACAGGATTTTTAGTGTTCATCTCATCACTGTAATCTTGCAAAAAGTACTCAGCAAGACGAGGCGTGTGGACTAAACATTGAAGGGTACTCAAATTGAGAGAAAGTGGGTAAACCTCTACTCTCTTCTCACTGGTAATGCCCTCAAAAATCATCTTTCTTGGCGAATGCTGGGCCTCCTCTGTACCTAAAATTTAGAGATTAACCAGTTAAAAAAACATAAGCTTTGTTACTAATGAAGAATTCATACTAATGCCTACAATATCACAGAAAACAAACATTCTCACTCTACAAATTTGGACAAGCAATTCCATTCCAAAAACTACTAAACCAGCTTTGCACATAAATCAGCATAAAAGTTGAATATGAAATAAAGAGCTCTTTGTAAAGAGTAAAAAATTATCTTGGCAAGGAGGTTGGAGTTGAATTGTCATTTTGATCCCCATTTTTCTATAATAATGGATTACTGTAAAAATTTATTTTGATCTATTATATGATAATTTAAAACTATGTATTCTTTCATAGGCTACTTGGTGAATAGAAACCAAAACAATTAGTCCTAATAACTTATAGATCTAATACAAACATAAAACACTACAATACAAAAAGTTTGGAGAACTTTGAACATGAAAAAATACATGAAAGATGATGCAGATGCCATTAAATTGCAGAAAAAGTAATCATCCAATACATTTGAAATTTGATCAATCAAATCAATGCAATGGATATAAAAGCAATGGTACAAGTAAAACTTATATTCAAATATATTACCTCTTTCCCATCATTTGAAATTACAAAATCTCGAGAAGGTGTTTGCCAATATAGTTCTTAAAGTTTGGTTCTTCTTTTGAGCCTCTTCTTCATCTTTCAGTTCCTTGATTCTATCTTTTGTAAAAGGATATGCCAATGAGCCAAACTCAGCAACAAGAAAGTGCCCAATACTGCTCATTACGTCACCCTCCTTATTCCAGATAATGAGATGGGGAGTTTCTTGAACAGAATTCAAACTCTTCAAGCCATGGCAGGCTGTTTCATTGGAATGTGGAATAGCAAGCCGTGGCATAGTAAAGAAATACCCATGAAAGGATTCTTCATCATTGTCTAAAGAGACAAGTATGATCTCAAACTTGTCTTTTGAGATAATTTCATTGTAGCTTTGAACAAGACAAAGATGCAAAGTAGAGACCAATAATTTTGTCCTCCAATTCATTAACTGTTGCCTGCAAACACTTAGCCAAATATATACGTTGAAAGTAGTAAAACAATATTGAATTTGACAGATATTAAGAACAAAGATGTTGTAAATGGTTGATATGAGAAATTATGGTCTCTTACTGTGGAAACTCAGTCCCTTTACTCTATTACTCTTTGTCTCAAACTTGGTTAACATTTATCTCCAAAGAAATCACCCAAATCTAATCTAAACACGCAAACAAACAAATTCAATCAAAACACCCAAGAGGAATGTTCACTAACTCATACTTATCACGTATCCTACACACCAATTGATACACCTCGAAATTAATAATTCCAACAAACAACAACAGATCTTCAAAAAACATAATCTAAACACTGACACCGTAACAATACTGAAGAGATTGCGAATTATCAGTGAACAAACAAAGGAATTGAATTATGGACAGATCTAGCGAGATCGAGAGCTAGTACTAACGAAAATTGATAAAGGAAGAGCAAATAATTACCTCATATCTGATCAGAACACCATCAATCATGCCTGTCACTGTCACCATCTTCCGGCATCTTTAACGGTGGAAATGCTACGAAGTCTCAAATCTCATCGCCGGCCCCGTACACGTGTGTGCCGTTATCACTGCGCTCCTCCTCCTCTCAGTCTCTCCCCTCCACACGTGTCTCTCTCAACCGTAACACCTCCTTGACTGCCCCAAGCCTCTGCTAAACGACGGTGCCTCCGATTCCGTGGGCTTCAGTTCCTCCGCCGAGGACAAGATCGACGAACTCAACAACGTCGATGAAGGACAAGAAAACGACGCCGTGGATGTCGATACTCAAGATCAAGTTCACGACCAGCGTAAGGTTTCTTCATCTAGCTATTATTTCGATCACGTGACTGGATCAATCAAGCGTGCGTTTAACAAAAGATCAATTGATGAGTGGGATTTTGATCAATGGAAGGAGAAAGAGAGATTCTAGGCGGAAGAAAGGGAAAATTTTCTGGTTTTGGGCAGGAGAAATGGGTTTTGGGCGGAACAAATGGGTTGTTTAAATATTTTGTAGCCCTAAACCAGCTTTGACTTAAAGGGCGAGAAGAATTTGGTTTAGTGAAAATTTAGAGGTGGGAAACTTTGCCTCAGTGCAATTTTAATTTTTTGTTTTTTTAACTTAATCCTTCACGGTTAAAAACTGTCCAGGATTGAAATTATAACAGTAAAAAAAAAAACTGTCCAGGATTGAAATTATAACAGTAAAAAAAAACTGTCAAGGATTTTGTAAAATGGTAAAAGATTATGTCAAATTCTTGACAGTTCATAACTATCAAGAATTAAATTTCTTGACCATTTTTTAAACGGTCAAGAAATTCTGTCAAGGAATACTTTTTTTCTTGTAGTGTATGTTTATAATTTACATCGTCAAGTCATATATATATATATATATATATATATATATATATATATATATATATTTTAATAATTTACTAAGTACTAACATCTATTGTCTATCACTTGAATATGGTTGGACATAAATTATATGTCCAGGTGCAAACCGTTTTGTACAACTTTCATTGCATTAAACAGCCTACATAAGCACAAACATGACTTGCAATCTACGATGATAGATAGAGCTTTTGTGGAGTCTCGATATGCAAAAACTAATAGAGGCAAAGCTTTTATTTCCATGGTTCTAGATAACCGATTCTGGGATGACATTGATATAGTTACCAAAGTTGTGAGTCAATTGATGCATATGCTTAGGATTGCAGACTTAGATGAGAGGCCTTTAATGGGATATGTGTATAATGACATGTACAGAACGAGAATGGGGATCAAGAAGCTGTTTAAGAATAAGAAAAATTTGCAAGCCTTATACAATAATTATTAAGATGCACTAGGATAAGATGTTGCGTCGTGATATTCATATAGCAGCATATTATTTGAATCCTGCTTTTAAATATGACGAAGATACTTTTTTCAAAAAAACCAGAGGTCATGTATGGTTTCCTTGACACTATTGACAGTAAATCAAGTGCATTCAAAATTATATCGAGACCATCTAGAAAGCTTTTCTCGTGAGCTTGCTCTTCAAACTTGCAAAACTACACGTCCAGGTATGTAATAGTTATTAACTTTTTAAGTCTAACTTTTAAGTTATGAAATTGTGTTTATTTCTTATGTAATTTATACTTTTATTCTTAATTAGATGAATGGTGGAGGACATTTGGGTTTAGTGCTCCAAATTTGCAAAAGTTAGTAATCAAAATTCTAAGTCAAACTTCAACCTCTTTTGGATGTGAGCAAAATTGGAGTGTTTTTGAACACATACACACTGGAATAGATTAGAGCATCTACGGTTGAATGATCTAGTTTTCACTCATTATAACTTACGTTTGCAAAATAGGTACAAAGCCTTCGTCATTTTGTTATTAATTATTGTCTCCTCTTTTATTTTCATTGATGTCTTTATTGGTCATGATTTTAACATTTAATTCTATTATTTCAGGAGTTGTTACAAGAAAATTACTTATGATCCTGTTGATTTTGAGAGTACTGATAAAACTGAATGGTAGATAGTTGATGTGGAAGAGGAGGTTGGTGAACTTAATTACGATGAACAGAAACAATCATTATATGTAGAATGAGCTATTCCTATAGATGGTGGTGATCACCCTTCTTATTATGACTCAACATATGCTTAAGAAGGTTGTTTCCAATCTTTTTAAGCAATTTCAATTTGGTAGTAGCTAGTTTATATTTAATTAGTTTAAATGAAAAGATATAACTTATGGTTTTCCTTTTTTGCTAGAATTTTTTGTAGATGATGCTACTGATGTTAATCATGATGACGATCATCTGTTAGATGGAGTGTGAACTGTGAAGTTCAATTGAGGATGGAAGGATGGATTGAAGACCATCTGGTGAAGATCATTTTTTGCTAGAATGTTGAACAACTATTATGTGATTTCTTCCTTCATTTTGTTATTTTGATTTGTAATTTGTTGTATTAGGGATTGTATTGATGTAATGATGATTAATGATGCCTTGCTAAGGACTTTTTATTCAGGAGTTTATGATTTGGATCCTAATTTGAGAATTTTGGAATTTTGCATTTTGTGAATAGTAACATTGCTAATGTCATCGTGCTAATGTCACCGGTTGAACCAGTCGGTTCAACAGGTCGACTTGAGACCCAACCAGCTTGCAGGGTTTTGTCCCATGTCGGTTTTTAAAACATTGATGGCGGCAATAAATCTGTTAACTGCTGATATATAAATCAAGTAAAAGACGATCATACCCTTTTGTGTCTTGTTTCGAAACTAAGTGCAGATTAATAACAGAAATATATATTTTCATCCACAAATTCCATTCCATCAACCCATATCCACCCTTACTGCCACCACACCAACACATCTCAATAATCTCGAATCGTCTTTGAAATTGTCGTCATGTGTCGTCTTCGCACCGTCCTAATGTTTTGAAAATCCATGAAGTCATGGCCACCAAGACCAAGATCTACCTCGCCATGGAGTACGCCTCTAGTGGTGAGCTTTTCAACAAGGTTTTGCGCCATGGTGATTGACTGAATCCACCACTCCTTGCTACTTTCAATTGCTCATCTTGGCTCTCCATTTTTGACATAAAATGTTGGTTTTGGTGGCCACAGTATTGGAGATTGCACCATAAAAGTTGTTTGTGGAAATGAAGGTGGTTGATGCATGTGGCGGCAGCAAGGGGTGTGGTGGAGTTCAAGGAGGTTAAGTGGAAAAATATGCAAGTGGTACTTGGAGAAAGAAAAACCGTAGCAAATACATATTTACATCTACAAAAGTCAATATTTATAGCTAATTGAAATAATTTTAGTGATAAGATTTGTTCTCTCGAAGCTAATATTCATATCTTGCTTTAACTTATTAAATCGTGGCAATAACTTGTTATTTAGCTACAATGTATTAGCTGTGGTAAAACATTGTAGCTAATTAATGTATTTAGCTATAAATATTTTATTTACATGGATATAGTATCATTATTAGCTATGAGTTTAACTATATAGCTATTATTTGTGCATTAATTATAAAATATTGAAATTTGTAGCTGATTATGGTATTTAGCTATATAAATTTTATTTTCATGATAGTAATAATATTATAGTATCATTATTAGCTACTAGTTTAAATATATAGCTAGTATGTGTATATTAGCTATAAATTATTTGACTTTGTAGCAAATAAAGAATGTGAAAATTAATTTGCTACAATCCCTATAATATGCAGCTATAGTTATTCTAATTTATCTCGTTAGTAATTATATTTTTATTACTTATGAATTAAATAGTTATAGTCAAACATAGTGTTAATCACACTGCTAATGTCAATAGTAAATTAGAAACTTTAACCGATAGCTAACTTAAAAGAACTCTTCAGCGAGCTAAGAGTGTGGGTTTTTGTAATATAAAAGTTTATTTTAAAGGATTTATGAGGCTTTTGTCTTTTCTATGATGATTTAAAACTAACACTTTATGAAATATAGATGATTTTAGGTACGAGTTATGAGATATTACAAAAATCGGTAATGTTACATATTTGTATATATGGACTTGTATGTATGTTTTAGATGATGAATATGATAGCGATAATAATACTATTAATATTTTAGAATGACAGCATTTGTTTATTGTTAATTATATATAGAAAATGAAAAAAAAAAAAACAAATTAAATCATATAAACTATGGTTAAAATCATAGGAGATAGATACAAATTAAATCATATAAAATATTGTAAAATTACCTTCTTAAAAACTTTTTCATTGTTTATGTGTTTGGTTTAATACTTTCATAAAAATTTTCAAACAATGGTAGGGTTGTGCAAAAAAAACCGATAACCGAACCGAACACGGTAGTCGAACCGAACCTGAATTTTCAGGTACCCGAAAATTCAGGTCGATTTCGAGTAATTTTTATAAGATACCCAAATTTTCGGTTTGGGTATCGGTTATTTAATTTAAGATAACCAGGTACCCGGATTTATTAAAAAAAAATAATAATAAACCAGTTTTAAAATTTTTTTTTTACTTTCAATTTTCAAAAGCCAAAAGCCCCAAATAGGCAAATACATTGCCCTAAAATTTCAGCCCATCAGCGTCATTGCGTCAGGTCCCGCACTTTGCTCTTATCTCTCTCAAATTCTCTAGTCTCCAGTTCCACTCTCCAGTAAAGTGCGTCGTCCCTGCAATCTGCACTCATCTCTCTCAAATTCTCTAGTCTCCACTCTCCAAGACGTTTGTGGGTGATGTTGAAGATCATATTTTCTTTACGCTTAATAAGTATCATAAAATTCTTTTTATCAATAATTCGCTTTAGTTTGTCTTCGGATAACCCTTCATCCTTCTTTTAACTTTTTGCTTCTTGTGTGTGTCACTCCTAACTTTTTCCAATTTTTTATTTGTTTTCAATATATTTTGTTTTTATTTTTGGAGCTTTAACTAATTTATGGGCAAATTAAAGGCGATATGCTATATCCAACCCTCTCTTTTGCTTAACTTTCTTTTAGTTAATTTATTTTAATTATTTTGTGCCAAAAGTAAAGATCATGAAACCCTCATGATCATTATTATTAGGGAAAAAAATTTCTGAATAAAAAGGAAACTTATCCTGGACCTTTAAGAGATTCTTGAAGGATGGAAATAAAAAAGAAACATCAGCGTGGTGTGCCCATATGTTAGCTTGTTGGTGAAGTGCATAGAATTGTTTTATGTGTTGGTGCTTAATTAATTAATTAATTCTCCACTGAAATTTTCTTCTTAAGACTTCAAGGTACTGCAAAAATTCTCCACATTCAGCTTCTCCTACTTCCTTTCACACACTTCTTTGCTGCTGCTTCTTCATTGTAAAATTATTGAATGAAATACCCCCGATGGAATTGTATCTTGTAAAAAATTAAAATTTATGATGAATTTTAATCAAATTCGGGTCATAAACTGGGTATCTGGTTTTTGACCCGAATATTCGGGATTCGGGTACCCGCAAACCGAGTATTCTAAAAACTGGTTCGGTTTGCGGGTACCTTTTTAGGGGTACCCGAATATTCGGGTACTTGGTTTTTTGTCTAAACTGGTTCGGGTACCCGGTTTTGCACAGCCCTAAACAATGGTACAAGACTATTGTAAAAGAATAAAGTAAGAAGACGAGATTAAGAATGGTGGAGTTACAAATGACAGTGATTGGGGATGGCAATAACAACAACTGGAACATCGATAGCTTATTTAATATCTATTTATATTATTTATATGTTTGATAAAAAAAATGTTTGGTTGTATGGAAGATCAGTTTTACATAAAACTTGGTGCATATATCAAAATAACCAAACCATCATTAATATATATATCAAAACCTGTCCCCCTTCACAAAGTATTAATATGCAAAGCAAATTAATTGAATTGTATAACCATAAAATTTTATAAAACTGGAAGCATAATTTGTAAAATAAAAGAATTGAACTCAATTCGTACAATCATTTAAAAATTAAAAAGTCGTTAACTCAAAATGAATTTTCCAAATCAACATGTAAACTAAAATAACGAATTTGGCTAGTAATTATAGTATAAAAATTAAATTACATGTAAGAAAAAAAATTCTACGATTTATTTTCCAAATAAAATTGGTATCCTAACCTAATATAAGAAGGATTGAAATACAATATGGTATTGAAATATATTTATTTAATGGTTTATTAAATTAAAAATTTTATAATAAATAAAGAAAAAGTGGAAGATGTGAGCGCCTTTAGACCTGACAATACACTGGCTGTACTCGCAAGTAAACGGGTACCTGCACCCAACGGGCGGGTATAGGTATCCCTCCACATGACCCGTTTCAAATCAACCCGTGCCTGGCCCGCCCGTGAAATTTGCAGGTGGGTCGAGTAATACTCGCAATTGAATTTAAAAAAAAAAAAAAATTTCAAATATCCAAAATTCAAATGAAATAACAAAACAAAACAAACCCTAAACTCCTAAAGACTAAAGTGAAACTGAAAAGTGAAAACGCAACTCTCACTCTCTCAGACTCACAGTACACACTTATCACTCAACTCTCTTCTCTCACACAGCACGACAACAGTAGCAGGCTCAGTCGCTCACGACTCCCTCAAAGTTGACTATCGCCGACGAACTCAACTCTCTCCTCTCTTAGACTCACAGTACACACTCATCACTTAACTCTCTTCTCTCACGCAGCACGGCAACAACAACACGCTTAGTCGCTCACGACTCCTTTAGAGCTGACTATCGCCGATGAACTCAACTCTCTTCTCTCACGCAGTAACAGGTCAACAGCACGCTCACGGCTCCCTCACAACTCACTCACGCAGACGCAGCCACGGTCAGATCAGAGCTCACTGTCGTCGACGAACGGCAACTCCCAAACCCAAGCGGTCACCGACGAAATAGCAATAGCTGCAGCTTTCCTCTCACTGTCATTCTGCTCCGACGACTCTCTGATTAGTCTCAACTCTGTCATGTTGACGAACGACAGCTTGAAAGGTCATTAATAATGTTGATATTAAATATATTGAAAGCTCATCTTATAGAACGAAACATGTTCCCTCTGCTATTCTTATTTAAATATATAATCGAGAGCAAATTTGTTACAAAAAACAAATTGGTTACAAATTTTGAAATTCACCCCCCTTCTTGTGAGCATTGAGTTTTTTTTTGCATGATTTTGAATTTCTATTAATGTTAGAATCATTATTTGCATTATGATTTGCGAGCATTGAGTTATTGGTATTGAGGAGTGTTGACTGTTGAGTTGGAAAAATCCAGCCATTTGGTAGGGCTGGTTTGCTTGTAAACTATATGGGAGTGTTTTTTTCTTTTTTTTTTTTAATTGGATGAATTGTTATGATTGGTTAATTCATTTAAATGTAAATACTTTGTTGTGTCCTTTAGATTGGCTTGGTATGTAGGAGTCTACAGATTTGTTTAATGAGGCAATAGAAACGGGCCGTAATGTAGCCATAGGTCAACCTCCTTCTAGTGGTAGTACTGTTTGTTCAAAAAGACGTAAAGTTTCAGATGTTTGGGGTCAATTTACAACATATATGGAAGATAATGGGGATGTGAGGGCAAGTTGTTTGATTTGCAGTAAGTCTTATGCATATGGTAGTTCCACTCATGAGATTAAGAATTTGAGGCGCCATATGGAAGGTTGTCCTAAATGTACCATTAGTAGTGTAGATCAAATGATGATGGATTGTGATACTAAATTGAGACGTTTGAGGATTTCTCAAGAAATTTATCGTGAGAAGATGACAATAGGAATCATAAAACATAATTACCCATATTCAATAGTGGAGCATGAAGGAATTAGGGATGTCCACATGTATTTGAATTATGAAGTTAAGCCTTATACTAGGAACACCGCTAAGGCGGATTGCTTAAAGATATATTATACGGAGAAGGAAAAGATTAAGCATGCTTTAGAGAGGGTTTCGGGTAGAATATGCTTAACTTATGATATTTGGAGTTCTTGTACTACTGATGGGTATATTTCTTTAACAGCTTACTATGTTGATGAGAATTGGGAGTTACAAAGTAGAATTCTTAATTTTTGCCATATTCCTCCTCCACACTTAGGGGCTCTTTTGTCAGAAATAGTGTATGATTTCTTAAAAGATTGGGGGATTGAAAAGAAAGTCTTCTATCTTACATTAGACAATGCAAGTAATAATGATAAAATGGAAGACATTTTAAAGAGTCAATTTTGTGTGCAAAATGTTTTATTATGTGATGGTTCTTTTTTTCATGTGCAATATTGTGCATATATCTTGAATCTCATAGTCCAAGAAGGGTTAAAGGTTAGTAGCGTGGCTTTACATAAAATTTGTGAAAGTGTGAAATATGTTAAAGGAAGTGAGGCTAAAAGAATCAAGTTTGGAGAACTTGTTAAAAAAATTGGTGTGATAAGCTCAAAAGGATTGCGAATGGATGTTCCCACAAGATGGAATTCCACTTATTTAATGCTTGAAAATGCGTTAATATACCGTCGTGTGTTTGTTCATTTGTCACTGATAGATCCAATTATAAAAGTTGTCCTTCAAATGAAGAATGGGATAGAGGGTGAGGATTTGCAAGTTCTTGCAACCATTTTATGACATCACCACTCTTTTTTCAGGTTCCCAATACCCCATAGAAAACTTGTACCTCAGAAATGTGTGGAGAGTTCTAGTGCGTTTATACGAAGAGATGGAAAATGAGGATGAAGTTCTTAGTACCATGACAAGTCGAATGAAAGTAAAGTTTGACAAATATTGGGATTCTTATAGAGTTGTGTTAGCAATTGTAGCAATTCTGGACCCACGTTTCAAGTTTGAGTTTGTTGAGTTTTGTTACAAAAAAATTGATGGCCCAATAGTTGCATCAAGAAAGTTGGAGTTGGTCAAGCAAGAGTTGTATAAGCTTTTTACTGCTTATGAGGGTCTAAGTTGCAATGAGGTTCCCGACGATCCTTGGGTACAGACTAGTAGTCCTAATATCATTGGAGATGATATTTGTGTAAGTCACTACTCCCTAAATGTTTTTATATTCTTGTGATTAATAAGGTTTTGTTTATTTTGTAATTTTGCTTTATTAAATTTAAATATTTAAATGGTGCAGAAATTTGACTACTACAAGAGTGACTTTAGTGCTACTAAGAAGTTCGAATTGAATACTTATTTGGGAGAGGCAAGGTTTGATCGTATCAAATTTTGCAATCTGGATATCTTGGACCATTGGAAGAAAAATAGTGATCGATACCCGACACTTTCCATGATGGCCCGTGATGTGATGAGTATACCAATAACAATTGTTGCTTCGGAGTCTAGTTTCAGTGTTGGTAGCAAAGTGCTCAGTAAATGTCGAAGTTCACTTTTACCTGAGAATGCAGAGTCTTTGATATGCACCAGGACATGGATTTCTGGATATGAAGTTAAAGGTAACATTTTAACTTATATTTCACGTGTTTTAATATTTTAGTTTGTTAATATATTACGATAGTTAACTTATATTTTATTAATTGTAGAAGATGAAATTGATGATGCTCAACTTGCTGTGCTATTAAGCCAAGTGCCAGCGGAGAAGGACATTACAGAATAAGGGGCGGCTTCTAACACCGTCAATGTGTAATAGACTTTGTTTGTTTAGTGTGTTCGGTTGAACAATTATATATGTTTAATTGTCTAGTGTTTAGTGTTTATGTATGTCAAATGTTGAACAATTTTATATGCTTAGTGTAAACCCCGCGTTATTATTTCAATGCCCTAAGGTATGAAATTTACCTTTTCAAGTAATTTTTTTTTTTTTTTAATGGAAGGGTAAAATGGTCAATTTATATGTATTTTGAGATGTGGCCATTATAAAGTGTAAAGGGTGATGTCATTGGAGAGAAATAAGGGTAGAATGGTCATAAAGTTGATTGATAAGGTTAAATGGTGTAAACGGTAACCAAGGGTATAATGGTCTTTTTATAAAAATCCATATGATTTAAGTATCCATAAAAGTGCACCAAGGGTAAATTAGTCATTTACCGAATGAGATTGCTTAATTGTTAAGTGTTTTAAAGAAGTCAAATGGCATTAAATGAGTGCTAATCATTATGTTGTGGTAGAAATGACCAAAACGCCCTTATATGAAAAACTTATGCCAAATAACCCTTATATCTAACTTTTATTGACCAATCATAATAGAGTAATTATAAGGTTTTAAGAGAGAGGAGTCGGCCTTGTACACCCTAAATGCATCATCTTCTTCTTCATCTCTCAAATCCACCATAAAAGCCACTAGTCTAAGCATTTTATTCTAAAATTTTTATAGGATTTCAAGTTGATTTTCAAAGGAAATCACCATCCACACTTAACTTCAATTTCAGGGTTTAAGGTGAGTTTCAAAACCCTAGTTGTTCTGATCTTTTAGTTAAAAGAGAAATTCATAAGTGGTTAGGTGTGTAAGGTAGAAAGGGTGGTGAACCTTTGGAGCTAAGGAGGAGTGTCTTTGTGCTTTGAATACTAAGGTAAGGAAAAAATCTCCCGTATGACTATAATTGATAACACCTAGGGTTTATGGAACTTACATTTATTTATGTTAATATGAGTGTGATGCTATGTTTTGGTTATGGATTGTTTAAATGGGTGTGTTGATTGGTGTGTGTGTGTGTGCATATGGAGGATGATTATATCAATTAAGAGATTTGTAGTTGGACGATGTTTTGTCACTTTTTGGCTCTGTAAAAAGGGAGGTTTTTATGGTCTTTTATACTTAGAATGATGTGGCAAATAATATGAATGTGCAAATGAAGGTGACATGGTTAAAATGAATGGAATTCAGATTTGGCTTTTTAAGACTTATACTGTACATGCTTTACTGAATCAGTCATAACTGAAGTTATAGAAGTCTGATTGAGTTGATTCTTGAAGTATTAAAAATTTTAGAAATAGACCTAAAATTTTATGTTTTAGCCAAAAATCAATTCGAATTGGAAGATAAGGGAAAAATTGCTTGAAAAGTGATGAACTATATGACATCCACATTCTTAATGGAAATTACCATTTGTTTTTAATTCTAATAAACCCCTGAATAATCTTACTATTGAAATTCCGTGTATTGTATGAGAAATTGAATGAATTAAGTTAAGGAATTTAGTAGGAGAATATTCATGTCATAGAGTTTTGCTAAATTGATTGATGAGTTGTGCAACTGGCCAATGATATATGTTAAATGAATGAATAGTATGATTGGATATGAGAGATGTTATTCCATATGTTTGCATTCATAATGGTAATGCATATAACTTATTTAGTTGATTTATGAAAAAAATTATGAAATGTTAAAGAATGAATTCCACGAACTCTTGAGGTATAAACCAAGATCAGAGGAATAGAATTCTTATGGAAACCATGAGTCCTTTGAGGTGACGACCAAGAACAAGGTAATGGTTAAAATAAATCCGATCGGATAACAAAGATTAATGAACCTTAATAGTTTATAAATGGCCATTTTCCCTTACTGAGCCATTAGCGCTCACCCTACGAAATGTTTTAAAATGTTTTGCAGGTAAGAATTAAGACATGAAGCTGGGAGAGGATTCCAAGGGACGCTATGAGCATGAAGGGATGTTTTAATTATGACTATTGAATGGTTTTGCTAGTATTTAGTATAGTAATTATGTTTATATCTCATAATGCAGTAAATATGTCCGTGTTGTAATGGAGTATATATGTTTGTGTTAATAAAGGTAATCAAATTGCTAGTAAATTTTGTAAAAATGTGTATGTTCTAGTAAGTACTACTATGGATTTTATAATTTACTCCAAGAAAGGAAACTATATTTTTTGACTTGTACAATGAAATTATTATAGTTTATAAATTAAATTAAAAAAAAATATATATATTTTTAAACTATAGCTTTATTCTTTAAATAAGATTTTAAAATAAACTTCTTTCCTAGGCGTGCGTTTTCTAGGTTCTCAATGGTCAAGAGATACTTAGGAAATACCCGAAATTACTATGTATGTTTAGTGTTTAGTGTTTACTAATTCTATATGGTGAAGTTTGATATAAATATGGAAAATATTAATATTGAATTAATGATGTTTGGTGAAATCTAATCAAATTTAATTTAATCATCTATTTATTTAATATAATTAACCAAGTTATTTAAGCTTAATAAATGAATTTTATATCAAGTTTTTAAATCAATACAATTTACATCTTCAAGTATGCAATTTGAATAACAAAAAACAGTGAAAAAATAACAAAAACCAGAATTTTTTTTTTTTTTATATAGAAAATGCCATTTTCCGTGGGTGACCCGTGGGTGGACCTGTACCCGCATGGGTTATGCATATATTGACCCGTAGAAAAAATCTACTTGTGAACCCGTGCTCGTTGATACCCGACCCGTATCGGCCCAGCCGCCCGTTTGCTAGGTCTAAGCGCCTTTTAGTTTCACCTTGTCCAACTCCAAACTCAGAACCACATCAACCCAAATTTCGTCTGTATAAGTAATAATTTAATTTAAAATCTCTCATCACTGGTTTCTCTTTGGAGCAATGTTACAGTACCCAAAAACATATACCGTTTTCACACAGACATGACACCATTTTTTTTTTTTTAAATTTCATAATTAATGGACACTCGTGATAATGTCACGTCTATGATGCCTGTATTTGATATAGTTTTTTCGGTATCTATATCATTTCTCTTCTCTTTTAACCTCCCAATCCATGCTTAACCACCTAAATCACACCAAATCGCCATTTATCTCTCATAATTGAACATGGCCATACCTTCTAGAGACCAAGCACTCTCGCTTCTCGCCCCCGTGAACAACCATGGAGATTTAGCCGTGAAGCTCTCTTCTTTAAAGCAGGTCACCATGGTGGGAAACCCTCAAGATGTTCAATCAGTTGTCTTAGACAACAACGTTATTCTTTCCGGGCTAAATCCTGGTGCTGTACTCGTTGATACTACTAGTAGCCATCCTGCTCTTGCTCGAGAAATCTTTAAAGCCGCTCGTGATAAATATTGTTGGGCCGTGGATGCCCCAGTTTCCGGTGATAGAGTTGTTTTGGGAGAGAATGATTGAGAAGGACATTAGGCCAGGTGGGTTTGCAGAGTATATGGTGAAGGACATAGGGATGGGTATGGAGGTAGTGGAGGAGAGCGAGGATGAGAGAGTGGCAGTGTTGCCTGGTGCTGCATTGGGCACGCAGATGTTTTCGGCAATGGTGGCGAATGGAGATGAGAAGTTTGGCACTCAAAGGCTTATTTTTGTTATAGAAAGAATCAATGGCAAGTAAGCGTACTTCTTGATTTGTGTTAATAGTATTTGTTTTGGAGTTGGTTGTGTTAAATAGTCCTGAAGTTTGGGTTTATTGGTGTTTCAGGAGTTTTTTATTTGATCTTTTAGTTATGATTGGGATTAAGATGCTTGAAAGAAAATTTGTTTTGGCATGTTAATATCAATTAGTTGTCTTGTTTGGAGATAGATTTTCATTATGCCTTGTGGTGATTGCAGCCAAAGATTTTATATGTAAGTATTTTTACTTGTAACATCTAATGGAGTCTGAAGCTCTATAAAGGTTGCCTTTTATATGTGTTAATTGTTTATGCCCTTGTCTAACAACTCAAGTGTCCTTTGCTTTCCTTTATTTATGGTTTCAGACAATTGAAGATTTTGGGTTGAAAGCAATGGAGCATTCTTTTATTGGCATTTTTTGAGGGATAGTGACTCTATTGTTGCAAAGCAATCTATTGTTACTGGCACGAATTTCTGTTGCCGTTTTCTAGAGGATATAGCATTAAAAGTTTTTCTCTCCTCAACCCTCTTTATTATCTTCAACTTCTTTCGTGCTATACAAAAATTATTTTATAATATTTTTGAATAATGCATCTTGTAGTTATTAAAGTTTGCCATTCTTTTAGATTTGTGATGGTTGAAGTTTGTGGAGTTTTGGTATTTATTTCCAAACGACTTGCAGAGGTTTTACTCTGGTAAGTTGATTTAGGAAGTATGTGATTAATGGTCATGGACTAGTTTTGGTTTTGTTCAATAGTTTGATGAATAAAATGTTATTTGATAAAAAGTGCATGGTCTCACTCTCATATATGGTCATTTTGGCTATGAATTTCTGTGTGCGTGTGGAAAAGAACTGTCTTATGGAGTTTCCACTGCTTTTTCTATATATTACAATATCTGTGTTACCAAGTGGAGGATTGATCAAATATCAGGGGATAGTAAGGGAAAGCAGAATACACAAAGGATTAGTAATGGAGGTTATTAGTATGTGTTGCTTTGTTTGAAAAATTCTCTCAAATTATGGGGATAACTCTACCTCGAAGTCTTGTTTTCTTATTGCTTTATTTCAAGTAAACTTGCTTCATATATTTCAAATTGATCTTTCCGCCCTATCTGCTTGGTTCTCATAGCAAATGTACAATTTTAAGGCTTATTTTGGAAATATAGTTTCATTGGAATCGTAAAGTAGAGCGGTGGCTTGAAGAACTTTGGACATGGATGGTTAGGTTTAAGGATGCTGTTTTTTCAATTGCATTGGAGGTATGAACATTCTTTATTGGTTTACGGTGAAAGACCAATTCATTCCCTTGTTAAAGCTGTGACAATGCATGCTCTCAAACTGATGCTTAACTGTGGATTGGTTCTCAAGTTTTGTGAATCAAATGTTTGTGTTTGCTTGGCAGGGGAATAACTTGTTGAGTGTCTGTCTACCATCTAATTTTGGTTGCATAGTCTTGCTAGCTGACCCAATTCTGGATCACAAGTGAGTACAAGTTTTTTGTGTTCCATTTAGAGTATTCACATTGTTGAATAACAATGTTTTTCCTACTAGATATGATTTAGAGGGAAGCAAATGAGAAATTAGAAGAAGTAAAAAGGCAAATGGAGGAGATGAATAGATGGTGGGAAGAGAAGTTCATAATGATGCTTACAACTCAAGGTCAACAATCTTCAACAAATAACCAAATCCTTTTGGATGGAAATTGTAATATTTTGAAAATTGCATATATACTATGAAAACCATTTCTCTTTTACATTAATCATAAAGTGATATGCAATGATTATATTAGTCTATATGATTAATCTATTTTTTTTTTTTCAAATTTGATAATTGTAGGTTGGTGGAAATTCTTAAATGACTAAGAAAGGTTGCTATGACATTGAAGTTGATAACATTTTAAATTACTAGGATGAAGGATTTTATGAATAGACAATTATCTAGTTGAAAATGACTTTATTAATGTTTTATATTAGAATTTTTCTTATGAAGTCATATTATCTATTTAATATAAAAATATTGTTATAAATTTATAATTATTATTAAATTTGTTAATTATAGCAATATTTGTTACAAATCAAAAGTATTCATAGCAAGTAATTTCAATATTTAGCTATTAACACATTATGTTCATAGCAATATCTTTTCATATATAGATATGATTTTTTTGTCTGTAGAAAATAATTTAATATTTAGCTACGAATTAATTATATATGTGGTAAATAATCTTTTTATTTAGTTATAAATTTAGTGGTTACATAACTAAAATGTTAATATATTTGTTATGAATATTATTTTTGTAGCAGGAATTTTCAAGTTTTAGTTATAAATTAATATTTGTGTAGATAAAACGCCAAAATAGCTATACATACTATTCTTCATGGCTATAAAGGGAAAGTTTTTGTTACAAATATATTATTGTTATGACAAAAACATTTAGGTTTTTAGTTACATATTAATTTCATCCAATATATATATATATATATATATATATATTGGTTACATAACTAAAATGTTAATATATTTGTTATGAATATTATTTTTGTAGCAGGAATTTTCAAGTTTTAGTTATAAATTAATATTTGTGTAGATAAAACGCCAAAATAGCTATACATACTATTCTTCATGGCCATAAAGGGAAAGTTTTTGTTACAAACATATTATTGTTATGACAAAAACATTTAGGTTTTTAGTTACATATTAATTTCATCCATATATATATATATATATATATGGATGAAATTAATATGTAACTAAAAACCTAAATGTTTTTGTCATAACAATAATATGTTTGTAACAAAAACTTTCCCTTTATGGCCATGAAGAATAGTATGTATAGCTATATATATATATATATATATATATATATATATATATATATATATATATATATATATATATATATATAGCCTTACTTATACTTATAAAGTGGAATTACCCCCGACCTAGATACAAGCGCGTTGAGCTTTTCAGTACATTCCGAAAAAAGAAGCGACAAACTTACTCGATAGGGGCGAAAAAATAGCTTTTAACCCGCGTTTAGCAAGGACCACAAACACAAATTGCTTCTCGTTAAGAGAAAGGAAAGAAAGAAGTTCCTAATGACAACTGATATGTTGAAGCAGGGCGGGACAGGAAGGAGCCTCTATTGAACCTGAGAACCTGGCCAAGCTCTTTTCTGGCGTCTTTGAGTTTATGAGCCAACCTTTTCTGATCCTAGTTCATAGTAGGGCAAAGAGTCCTATGCCCTCTATTCTGATGATATGGATTCGACTTGTCGGGTGATTATGGAAAAGTGAGTTGTCCCTCTTCGGAGTCAAATTCTGGTTTGGGTGCAGATGATACTGAGACATCGCCTGATGCTGAGGGATCCGGATATTTTGTTTCAAGAGAACCTGGATCCTTTGGTTCGGGAAAAGCTGCTTCACGCTCTTGCCTCGGTTGCTTCGCAAGCTTGCTTGTCAGCTTGCTTTGCTCTAAGTTGACCTCTTACCGGAAAAAAACCTCGACCTATTCTGACTTTTGAAAGGATATTTTTCCCATGCCTTACGGGGCCCCCGTGGATATATATATGGGTAATTTTTAGTTATGCCACTTCTAATTATGATAAACTACAAAACATTGCATTTGTAGCTAAACTATTTAACTATGCAAATTCATATTTTAAACTATAATGAATGACATAGTTAGAAACATATAATGTTGTAGTGACTTTCTATGACTTGTGAAAAAAAAAAAAAAAAACTAGATCCTTAATGATTCCAATATCAAAATCTGATTCTTACAAATAAACCATATAATCATCTAGAATAGCCGATCTCTATGTGATCTTCTTAATGGCATTCCTTATGATTCATTTCAATCAGATCTTTGTGAGTTAGTTTTTGTCAGGAGTGTATCCTTATTAAAACATTGTCCAACATTGTAAGGACGTTCTTCAATAGCTAGAACAAAATCTAAAGTAGTTATGGATAAGGAAACATTTATGGGTATATGAAGATATAGCTTAATTTCCTGTATGTTCACAACTCATCGTTCATCACTCCCACTAACTTCTCCATTTTCCAGAAATCTTGCATTACTAGTCTCTACAATTTTGGACTATGGTTTGGACAGTAAAAACCTATACCCTTTAGATTTCTCTAGGTAACCAATAAAGTAACTTTTGACCGTTCGAGAATCTAATTTCTTTTCATGTGGAATATTGTAAATTTTTGCTTCCGCTTGGCAACCTTTAATGTGCAAGTGTCTTAAACTAGGTTTCCTTCCAGGCTACAACTCAAAAGGAGTTTTGAGACTACCTTACTAGGAATCATGTTCATTAAGTATGCATCTGTTTTAAAAACATATATCCACAAGATATAGGTAATGATGAGTTACTCATCATACTCCTAATTATATTGATTAATGTTTGATTACGCCTTTCTACCACACTATTTTATTGAGGTGTGTTTGGCATACCATACTATGCACATATGCCATGATTTTCGAGGAACTTGACAAATGACCTAGACATTTCTTAAATCAGTATGTTTCCCATGGTATTTACCACCTCTATTAGATCTTACTATTTTCACTTTTATATCTAATTGCCTCTCTACCTCATTCATGTACACCTCAAGTGCATCCACATATTGATATTTTTCGTTAAGCAAGTAGTTATATCCATAATGTGAAAAAGTCATCAATAAAAGTGATGAGATAACTTTTCTCCACTAAAAGATGGAGCATCAAAGGTTTGCATATATTGATGTGCGTATAATTTCAAGAAGCGAAGAACTTCTTGTGGCACATTTCTTATTATGTTTGGTTTGCTTTTCCGTAATGCAATCTACACATATTCCAAGATCAGTAAAATCCAGATTCCTCAAAGTGTCATTCTTTACTAACTTTTGTAACCCTTCTTTGGATATATGATCCAAATGTTTATGCCACAAGTAAGTAGAACTTTATTAAGCATACTATGTTTAATTCCAACATTATTGTGAACAGTAAGGATTCAGCAAATCTTTATATCCAGAAACAATAAGTTTGTAAAAGGAAACTAAGTTCTAAGAAATTAAGGCACATAAAGAATTTGTAATAAATCCAAATGATAACTAGTACCCTAGACTAAACGATAAGTCCCTCTGCCTTCAATCAGAGCATTCATACAATACCGCATAAATAAAAATCCTTAGTTGGATTTGTAGTGTGAATCATAAGGAAACCCTATATTATGTTGGAAATATAAGTGGTAGCATACATGCAATTTCATACAATAATCATTAGTGTTAAGAAGAATAAACAAATTCTAGAACAAGAACTACAGTTGTTCTAGTGAATAGGAAGACAAATTCCTAAAAGAGGGACGATCGTTTCAGTTGAATAGGAATGCCCATTCTAAACAGTAGGAACATGATGAAAAATTTTAATTCCTCACAAGTGCACGAATCGATATCACAATATAGTGTACAAAAGCAAGGGTCGATCCCTTAGAGATTTGTAAGCACTCAATTAATCTGAATATACTATGCCTTAATTAAACAATAAAATAAACAAAATTCTAAACAAAAGGAATTAAACTAATTACTAAGGAAGCAAAATAAATTCTTAACCAATTGAATTAAATAACACAATTAAAAATTAACTAAAAATCAATGCAAGAAAAACTAGGTATCTGATTTCACCATAACAATCTAATTCTCTACTAATAACTAATTTATTGTTATCTCAATCCAATTCTTAGGGTTCAGTCTTCCATCATTATGATATTACTGTTTGATGTTCGAGTTTAACCAGGTATTCTTAACCATTAAACTCACTAGGATGTTTACAAAAGCCTAACAATCAAGAACCCATTAAGAACAATAAGTACTCAAAATATGGACCAAATTGTATCTAGCCTGATGTTTGCCTCACACAATCCAATCATTCAAAAGAGCTATTCAAGGTTTGCATATGATGTCTAACTTACCTTGTCTCAAACAATAAGTTGTTTTGTATTTCAAATTTAGCATATGATGTTTACCATACTTATTTCATACAAAACGTCAAGATCGTATTAAGTGCAATGAAAGAGACTAGGAATATATTGAATCAATAGAACAATAAAATTAATCAAAGCATAAAACCTTCACGTTAGGTTACATCAGATCTCTAGAAAAGAAATTAGTTACACATAAACATAGAGAAATCAAACCTCAAAACCTTCAAAATCATGAGATACAAGAGAAAAGATGAAAACCCTAGGTAAGATCTCCTCTCCTTACTTCTCTCAAAGTTGAAGTCTCTCTAAAAAATATCTAAAGACACCATTTAATAGTGCTAGGGTTGTGGTATACAATATAGAAGAATGAAATTCGGATTAATCTTAAGTAGAGTCCTTGTGGAATTAGGATTCCTATGCTGACCTTCTGATACTAAAGCTAGAATATCTTCCTCTAGAAAACTCGAAATAATGAACCGTATAATTCTACATAAACTAGACTTCCAAAGCTTTACAAAAATATGTGGAACAAATCCTAGCTTGTGCTGAGGAATTTATGGTAGCTTTGCGAACCTTCCATTTTCTGTCCATTTCTCCTTAACAGTTGCTATTGGAAAATTGTGCGTTGAAAGACTTCCACTTTTTAGCATGATAAATTTTGAATATGACAAAGACATAAAAATATTAATTGTATGTATTTGAATCAGATTTTCAATGGTCCAACAATCATCCTAATCAGAGGTCTTTAGCTCAAGTTATCGTAGCAACACTGAAGCATGTTCCAAAACCCAAGTCTGCTTGTCTTCCATGCACCGACATAACTTTTGGATCAACGTGTTCAGGCCTAACTGGATCACGAGTTGTAGTCCTATCTCTCATATTTCAAACTCCACTAGAATAAGGTCAATTAGAGTTGTGTAGCTTAAGTTACACCCATTTCCGCGCAACATGTTCATGCACGCCACGACACAATAATCCTCCGCCGTGAACAATCTTCAAATATTCATAACTTCTTCATTTGAGCTCTGATTCTCAACCGTTGCATTCTAAAAATCCTCATTGTTCAACATCTAAATACCTAAAAATTCACAAAACATACCTGTGATTCTAGAAAACCAAAGAAGTACTGAAATTAAGTAAAATTTGCAAATTAAACCTATTTCCCACATAACATACCCTTAGAATCACAAAATGCACTTTCAAGCACACATCACAACCCCCAACCAACTTCTTGTTAGTCCCTAGCAACCAAAGAGATCTAAATATAATCTAGTCCTACCTAACCTAAACCACTTCCGTAGGTTGACACGATTGCATTTAGCGTATGTAATAAGCCTTTAAACCCCGAGGTCACCCTAGTGGACAAGTTATAGTTTCGTGAGGGTTTACAACGATGCTACTCACAAACATCCCACAAAACCTAACTAACACACATAAAATTGAAACAAAGATTTCCAGATTAATCATAGAAGTGTCTTAGAAATTGCATACACACATAGTAGAGAAAATAATCAAACATCACCCCAATTCTAAGAACATCCTAAACATCAATTTCACTTTCGTTCTCAACTTTCTAATCATCCATCAATCCACATTCTGCCAATCCTAACATTAGAAATAATTCCATGTGCAACATCCATAGACATAAACTTGATCCCATTAATTATGAAATAAGAGTAAAACTCTATAAAGGCAAACTCCATAGACCTATCTTTCAAACCAATCTCCACTAATGTAGAACAAGCACACAACTTTAGATCATTAGAACTTTATTGAGCCTGTAATGTTTAGGCTAGGGTATAGGGTTATGAAAGAACATAAATGAATCAAACAAAATAAGAGGATTTATCTTACTTATTTGTTGTAACATAATCGCTCAAAACATATCACGTTTTCTCAAACTTCCCAAACCTTTGTTGCATCTCTCTTCCCAACCACATTTGCGTTTACACACTTTCCATACTTCCTTGATTCATTCATTTTTCATCATTTTTTTTCTTTTTGATTTTTTTGATTTTTTTAAACTAATCAAATAGAATCAAGAAGCATGGATATTACAATCATTCCTTTTTTACCTTGATATTCATAATACACCACAACACCCACCTATTCTTTTGAATAACCTCCAAAAATTTGGAGAAAACGCCCTAAACCACACATTCCCACTCTCACTTTGAATTAATTAAGATTAAATCCTCTTAGAAACATGGGTAAAGAAATGTGTTTAGGGTTTTAAAAAAGAGCCCGATATTGTGGGATAAATGAAAGAAAATCAAGGCTAATATAAATTCAATATTGGCCCAAAGGGTTGACTAGAGATAATAAAATATAGCTCCATCAAGTCGTTGAAAGCATCAAGGGGGTCCTAGGGGTTGCCTTCCCCGTTGAACTTGATATCTGGGGTCTTGAACCTTACTAGTAAGGGTGCGAGATGCATCTCCTCTGGAAATAGGGAATCGAAGGCTATCATCACATGCTCGATTTACTGGATATGCAAATCATTAAACATCCTTTGTATCTCTTCCATTACACACCACCCTAGGGGTTGCCTAAAGGAAAGGCGTTTCCCCTATTCTGGCTTGGGAAATGATGGAGGTTGGGCTTTTGTGAATTCAAACGCCTGCAACTTGGTGTGGTCTCCACGCTTGTTGATCCAATAGATGTGTATTGCGACAACAATGGAGCGAAAACTCAAGCTCAAGCTCAAGAAAAGTAGCCACGGTCTTACCAAAAGTCCAGACACATACTCAGACGATTTCATCTCATTAGAGAAATGGTTGAGAGGAAAGATGTGCAGATTAGTAAAGTGCATACTGATGACAACATCGCCGATCCACTAACGAAGCCTCTATCACAGCAGAAGCATGAAAAACACTTAAGGTCATTTGGTATTAAATACATGAATGATTGGCTATAGTGCAAGTGGGAGATTGTTAGAGTAGGTGCCCTAGATCCAATCAATTATTATAAAATTGACTCTTTGTAACAATGTTCATTGATCAATAAAAGACATTTTATTATATATCGTGTTAATCATATATGTATGTATTGATATATGTTCTTAGGATGGTAGAATCGTGACGAGGGTATCAAGTGTTTCAAATCTTGCTAGTGAGAACCCTATGATCACATATGGTGGCCATTCTAGAAATGTCCGTAGCCCTAGTATTATTCTGACCAAGGACACAGATAATACGGTAAGGCTATCATAGCGTTGAACAACCCTGTTGAAAGACAATGACTTATCTCACTTGTCAAGGTTATTTACGGACGACCTGGTGCAGCGCATGAGTGCTTACTGTAGGCAAGTTCACTAGACTGATCCACCAGAGGATTCCATATATATGATAACCCTAGTGTCTATGGAACAAATCCTCTAACAAATGGTGGTGCATGTGATCCTTAGACTTGAGATCACTGGAGTGCCTTGTGCACTGATTGGTGTAGTTTGACACTAGCCCAACGTAGTTCTATTTAGAGCTATCAATACGGTAGTGATTGGTTGCATCGAAGAGTGTATAAAGACTATGGTGGATCGACAAAGTATTCATCACTCCTAGGTACGGGAAAAGTTATCTCACTGCGCAATTCAGTAAATGACAATGACACTAAATTTGTAGCCATAGGGGGATTGAGTTGTTGCTCAATCCAGTTTATTTATTCAGTCAGTGGTCTAGCAACTAAATACAAAGATATCGAGAATAACTGAGGTTGTCACTATTTATGTACGTTAGTCTCGATGGGATAACAGATGATGAAAGAATTTGATTGCACGGTAACCATATCATTGATAGGTTGCTATTTCGTTGAATCCGAATCTATCGAGTGGCCATGATGCCTTGCTAGGGGCTAATCTTGGTCTGTGTGTAGTGAGGCGATTAATTAGTGTTAATTGCGATACTACTCATTGCTGATATGATAAGGAGCCTACGGGTCACACACTTAGAAGATAATTTAAGTATCAGTTCGTTCAAGGGGTATTTTTGTCTTTTACGACAAAAGGGCATTTTGGTAATCTCACAGTGCAGTTAAATTTGCTGAGGTTGTTGCCTGTATTTAATTTAATATTAAAATTAAATTAGTGAGATTATGTTTAAATATATGTACCCATATATTTAAATGGATTATTATTAATTAAATGTTGATATATATATATATATATATATATATATATTAATTGATTTTAATTATAATAATAATTAATTAAAATTTAAAATACCAATTAAAGGGTGTTTGGTTACAAGGGTGGATTAGGGTTGGAGCCCATGTCTATTCCTTATAGGAATAGGGTTTTGGGTTTTAACTCTTGCACTATATAAGTGCAACTTGAGTTAAAATAATATATGATTATTGAATTGAAAAATTCAGCCACCCTTTTACTCTTTATCTCTCATGTTTTCCCTTGGTGTGAATCAAAGAATTTTATTCTTTGATTCTTGCAGCCATCCCATTATTCTAGCAAAACAAGGGTTGGTTCTTCGGATTGCCTTCGTGTGGATCACCGTTTGTGCGATTCTACGTTGAATCAGTAGCGAAGTAAATTTAGAGACACTTGAATGAGCCTCCAAACGTGTGTAAGATCTCTAATCCTTAAATGGATTGATATTATTTTGTGCAGAATTTTGTTTTAACATGTAAACTATATAATTTATACTCGGATCATGGCATAAAAGGAATCGATTCATCCTTTTGATTCTTGTATTTCCTTTGCGTTGCGTAGATTGATTCCTAACAAGAAGTTCAATGGGAGTGTAGTGGCATTCCTAGTATTGTATGTCGATGATGTATTACCAATTAGGAATGATATACCGAACTTGTAGACGGTAAAGACTTGGTTATCCAAGTGCTTCTCTATGAAGGACTTAGGGGAAGCAGCCTACATTATTGGTATCAAGATCTATTGAGATAGATCACGTAGGTTACTTAGCTAAGTTAAAGTACATACAAAGACAAGATACTGAAGAGATATAGTATGGAAGAATCCAAGAAAGGATTTCTTCCTATGTCACATAATGTTTATCTCTCAAAGGACATGTGTCCAAAATCATTAGAGGAGAGAGATAAGATGAATAGGATACCATATGCATCCACTATTAGATTTGAAAGTTTTAATCACTTTAACAAGTTGATTAAACATAAGCGGAATAGGTTAACACTTTCATTTGTGCGTTTTGTGTTGGCTTTTTAACATCAATGTAAACAATGCATCCAAGACAAAAAGTAAATCACACAATACATTTTTACATGGTTTGGCAACCTGCCTACATCCATGGGACCACGTCTAGTTGAAGTTAATCTACTAGGGTAAACATTTATAGTTCAATTACAAAGCCAAAGTTAAGCATCAGTTGCAAAACACTTCTTGTTATGACAACGCTTCAAACTTCACCCTTTGGTCGAACTTCGAACTACCATGCTAGCTTCAGTCCACGAGACCGCCTAGTCACCCTTGAGCTCCTCTCAAGGGTCAACACCAAAGATGCACTTTAGCTTCGTTAGCTTGAAATCCCATCAAGCGTCAACTATGGAATACCCACGTTCCACCCGTGAACAACACAACGTAACAAGGTATTTGTAAGCCTACCTAAAGCATATGAAACCTAATTCAAAACAAAAGAAACCTCAAAGGATATGAAGAGAACTTTCAGAGGTATATTCAAGCTTTAAAAAAAATGCATTGGAGAAGACGAACATAAAGAAACTTGCGCACCAATGCAAGGGGATAGCCAGTAGACAACCTTTTTTGTGTTTAGCCATTTTGGGAAAGTTTTCACCAAAAGTTCCATGGACCACAATACAGCAAAGTGAATTTTTTGATCCACCTAATGAGCTAATTACAAGTGTACTAGGACCACTTACACATGTCTCAAATAAGGATAAAATCCTAACATCAAATGGAGACGCAACATGTGTATATAAAAATCTAGTTGGGCAAGTGTCATCACATGAACAATGAGTGTGGTGACACCAGAAAAACATAAAACTAAACTGTTTTGCATTAAGTTATATCAAACTAAACTAAGTAACTCCCTCTCAACTAGTATACTCCCCCTGAGTAACTAAACCAAATCACTTCCAAGTGATTACCAATCAATAGCAAAAAGGGTTAGTTCAGTTCACACAAACAAGGACTGAATTGTTCTCTACATATGAAAGAGAAAAAAAAACTACATTAGCAAATGCAGTTCATAAACAAAACTTGGCAGAAAAAATCAGCAAACATAAAAGTGCAATTCTCTGCACAAAACACAAAGAAACAACTGCAAAAGTAATTAGTTCAAAATAAAGCATAGGCAGATAATAATACGAAAGTTCTACAAATAAAAGTAAAAACATATAATGAAAATTAGTTCGACATATAATCAAAAAAAAAAAAAAAAAAAAAAAAAAAAAAAAGCCTTCATCAGCATCTTCTTCGATAGTGTCACCACATCAACTATCTCCCCATGTCAAGACATCAACAACAACTCTCCCTCTTCGTTCATAAGTTCTGACACCTGGATGATCTTCTGACGGTTAGTTTCTTCTTTATTGCTTCTTCCCATGTAGAGGTGCAATAGGTTTAGAAACAACAGGTTCTAGAGGTACATCATCCGCTTGAATATCTGAAGGGATTTATTGTGCTGCAACTTCTTCTCGTTGATTTGCACCTTCTTAATCAGCTTTTTGAATATCTGCTAAAATAGCAGCAGCTTGTGCAACCTCTTGATGATCAGCAACTTCTTGGGTAGCATCTTGTTGTTCCTTTTGATCTGGATCAGTAGTGGAATGATCAACATTAGGGGATGAATTCAGATCATCTTTGATCTTTGATGAGAACACCAGTCCAAAACACAATAATAAACTGTAAATAAAACTCTGAAACACTCTCTGTCACTGATGTATAAAAATGGAGGATTAAAATAAATGAACTCTGCAAGTAGCAGGTGATAACAACAATGGCAAAAATGATAACTACGCGATTACAAAGATAAAAGATTGCTAGCACTTCGAGGGTCTAGCACCTCCCAACATTTCCCTGGGTTTTCCTCCCTGCCCTTTACAGCTAGCTACTTTCTTTATATATAACTGAATTTACACTTTCCGCACTCCCTTACGTCCTTACGTGGAGATACCCCTTAACTAATTCTAATCTGAATTCCCCTTGCTGCCCTTGTCCACTGCAATGACCAGGTTGCCCTTTTTCTTCTTCTTTTTGTACACTTTGGTTATAGGAGGTGTATCAATACTCCCCCCTTCGAGATCCACCTTGTCCTCAAGGTGAAAATCAGGAAACTGCAGCAATATCACATCATAAGCCTCCCATGAAGCTTCAAAGGGAGGAAGGTCCCGCCATTTAATCAGAACCTCTAGGGAACCATCCAACAATTTGCGGGTGGATAAGACGTCTTCAGGGTGCACCTGTAGCTCTAAGTCTTGATTAAAAACGAGGGAAGCTGTTGAACAGAATCAAGAATGGAGACCAGGGTTTAAGTTGGGAAACATGAAACACCGGGTGGATACGAGCAGGTAGGGAGGCGGCTTCCAACCGGTAAGCCACTGGGCCAATCTTTTCTAACACCTTAAAGGGGCCATAGAAACGAGGACTGAGCTTCTCATTGAGCTTCCGAGCCAAGGACCGAAACCGGTATGGTTTAAGCTTTAAATAAGCGTAATCCCCTGGTTGAAACAACACCTCCCGGCGGTGGGCATCGGCCGAATGTTTCATGTGCTCTTGGGCAGCAGCTAAATTGTGCTTAAGGTCGTCCAATATGGCATTTCGGTCCCGAATCTGGCAGTTGACATCTTCAATCAAGGAGGGGCAGTCCATGAGTTTAAACAGAATAGGAGGGTCTCGCCCGTATAAAGCTTTGAAGGGAGTCATTTTGGTGGAGCTGTGGTATGTAGTGTTGTATCAAAACTCAGCCCAGGCTAACCATTTAGGCCACTGCCGGGGTTGGGAGCTATAGAAACAACGAAGGTAGGCTTCTAAACACCGGTTGACCACTTCCGTTTGCCCATCCGTTTGGGGATGGTAGGCCGAGCTAAATTTAAGAAAGGTACCTGCAGATTTAAACAATTCCTGCCAAAATTGGCTCATGAAGACCCTATCGCGATCCGAGACAATGGATTGTGGAAATCCATGAAGTCTGACCACCTCACCGATAAACACAGTAGCAACGTCTTTGGCGGTATAAGGATGGGTCAACAACAAGAAATGAGAGTATTTTGTGAGACGATCGACAATCATAAAAATAGTGTCAACCCCTTTGGCTTTTGGCAATCCTCCTATAAAATCCATTGAAAGATCTTCAAACACTTGGGTTGGGATAGGCAGGGGCTGTAACAACCCCGTAGGACGCAGAGAGGAGTGTTTGTTAATTTGGCAGATAGCACAGGAATGAACAAATTTCATCACATCGCGTCGGATACCCTCCCAAAATACCACAGCAGCAATTCTCTTATGAGTTCGGAAGAACCCAGAGTGGCCCCCACTTGGACTACCATGAAACTCCTCAAGTAGTTTCTGAATGAATGATGAATTTTTAGGAAGGACTAACCTGTGTTTGAACAATAAACACCCTTTGCGAAGCATGTAATGAGGGCGGCTGTTGGGGTCGAACATAAGATCCTGAACAATAATTTTGAGTTTTGGATCAGCTCGGGCTTCAGTTGCTATAGCGTCCATAATCCAAGTAGGCCCAGGCCGAGTTTGGTGATGGCAATGAGTTCCTGTGGGTTGTCCCGCTGGGACAAGGCATCAGCCACTTTGTTAGAACTGCCCGGAAGATAGTGAATATCAAATGAGTACCCCATGAGCTTAGAGATCCATTTGTGCTGATCCGGTGTTTTAACCCTTTGGTCGGTAAGAAATTGCAAACTTCGCTGATCTGTCTTGATAATAAATTTTCGGCCAATGAGATAGTGACTCCATTTCCGGACGGCAAAGACGATAGCCATAAGTTCCCGCTCATAGGCGGATTTAAGCCGCGATTGAAGAGAGAAGGCCTTACTGATGAACGCAATTGGTCTGGCAGTCTGGACTAAAACAGCCCCCATTCCAGCTCCGGAGGCATCCGTTTGAATCTCGAAGGGAAGCTCAAAATTTGGTATTGATAAAACGGGCACCGTGGTCATAGCCCTTTTGAGTGTGTCAAAGGCTTCCTGAGCTTCAGTACTCCAACCAAACGAATTTTTCTTCAATAATTGGGTAAGAGGTTGCGCAATGGAACCGTAGCCTTTTACAAACCGCCGGTAATATCCAGTGAGTCCTAAAAACCCTCTCAAGCTTTTCACATTTTGTGGTTTCGGCCAGGATATCATGGCTTCAATTTTCTGTGGGTCAGCCTCCACCCCACTGGCTGATATTAAATGGCCCAGATACTCTAACCTGTGCTGAGCAAAGACACACTTCTTTTGGTTCACCACCAGTGCGTTATCCTGCAAAATCTGGAAAGTTTGGCGTAAGTGTTGCATATGGGTATTCATGTCAATGCTATAGATGAGAATATCATCAAAGAAAACCAAAATGAACTTCCGTAAGAGTGGTCTAAATATGGTATTCATAAGGGCCTGAAAAGTCGAGAGTGCATTTGTTAACCCGAAGGGCATCACCAAGAATTCATAATGGCCCTCGTGGGTACGGAAGGCTGTCTTTGGAATGTCCTCTTCTTTAACCCGAATTTGATGATACCCGGACTTCAAATCTAACTTGGAGAAGACTGTTGCCCCTGCTAACTCATCCAGCAACTCTTCAATCGATGGGATTGGAAACTTTTTGGGGATGGTAATGCTATTCAAGGCTCTAAAGTCAACACAAAACCGCCAACTCCCGTCCTTTTTCCTAACTAACAACACGGGACTGGCATAGGGGCTTGAGCTAGGTTGGATAATTCTTGCATCCATCATTTCCCCAACTAACCTCTCAATCTCATTTTTCTGAAGGTAAGGGTATTTATATGGTCTGATATTGGGTGGTTTTGAGCCTGGTTGCAGGGTAATAGTATGGTCAAGTGTCCTACGGGGAGGGAGTCTAGTGGCTTGGTCAAAGACTGGGGCAAATTCAGACAGCACTTCTGCCACCGCAGGCTCCAACTCTTGCTCATCCGGACTCTCCTTGACTTCTATTGAACTGCATTCTACCACATATCCCTCTCCTTCTAATGGCAACATCCCCAGTAATGTTTTTAAAGAAACTACCGTTTTCACCAGTGAAGGATCTCCCCTGAGCACTATCTGCGTACCTTCCCTCTCAAAAGCCATCGTCAATTTGCCCCAATTAGTATAAACATCACCCAACGTGCTTAACCACGTTATCCCAAGGACCACATCAGCTCCACCTAGTTGGAAGGGAAAGAAATCTTGTTGAACCTCCAACCCTTGCATTTCTAACTTTACATCGCGGCATATCCCTTCACCCTTGATTTTGAATCCATTTCCCACCATGACCCCGAAAGTCTTAGTGCCATCAATCGGGATTTCCAATTTTCGCACTATCCCTTGCGAAATGAAGTTATGTGAGACTCCACTGTCTACCAAAACCACTACCTCCTCACTCCCAATCCAGCCGCGAAGCTTCATGGTTCGATCGGACGTAATACCCACAATGGAGTTCATCGATAACGATAGAGGGTGACCTTCGGCAGAGCTTTCAGACTCAGGTACACTGCTAAATTCTCCTCTGTCAGGTTCATCGTCATCCAGCAACAGAAGAACTTGAAGAGATCGACTTTTGCACTTGTGATTTGGTCCGAATTTCTCATCACAATAAAACACACCCCTTTCCCCTTTCGCTTTATACGTAGATCTCGTCTCGCTACCGGTCCAATCCATCATTTCGGGGTGGGGTGGTTGTTCCACCCATCGTCTTCTCCTTCCTATCCCAAACCCAACCTTATTACTCTCATGCTGGAGGTTTGAGTGCCACAGTTGCCCCATTTTGTCGTCCCATATCTGAAGAAATAGAGACCCGATTGTAGCTCTCGGGTTTACCCATTTGGGTTTTAAAAAATCTGGGCTTGTATCTGTCCAGGACCCAGTTTTTCTCCTCTATTCTATGGGCCTGGTCAATAATCTCAAATAGGCTGTTAGACTTACTTACTCTAAGCTCAGCCCGTAACTCCTCTTTTAGTCCATTTGCGAAAATTCCCATCAAAAGCTCTTCTCCGAGCTCACGCAGAGGGGCTGATAACTCTTCAAACTGCTCGCGAAACTCAGTCACCGTACCAGTTTGCCTTAAAGCCACTAGTGCTTCATAGGCAGATCCCTTATACGACGGTCTGAACCTCTCTACCAGTGATGTTTTGAAGGAACTCCAGGAAGTTATCGGTGATCTAGACTCAACCCACTGGTACCAGTTCAAGGCTCGTCCCTCCATACACACAGCCGCTGCCTGAACCTTCTCCTCTTCTTCATACTTATTGACCGCAAAGTACCGATCAGCCCCGAAGGTCCATCCAAAAGGATCATCCCCGTTAAATATGGGCAGTTCCAGTTTACGCATTTTTTTGTCCTCCTTCTCATTGTCGCTGCTGTTTTTCCGTTCAGATTCTTTGTCTGGGCCGGAGGTGTGTCCCTCCGATGATGAGAATGATTTCTCCTTACTTTGTTTTTCATCCCTTTCCTCCCTGAGACGCATTAGCTCGCGCATCTCCGTTAAGTACTCCCTCACACTTCCCAGGTCAGTTTTCATCGTATCCACGCTTTCCTTTACTGTCTTCATTTCTTTTTCTACGTTTTCTATTCTGTTCTCCATCTTGGGTTTGACCATTCCCTCAAAACTTGGCTCTGATACCAAATTGATGAGAACACCAGCCCAAAACACAATAATAAACTGTAAATAAAACTCTGAAACACTCTCTGTCACTGATGTATAAAAATGGAGGATTAAAATAAATGAACTCTGCAAGTAGCAGGTGATAACAACAATGGCAAAAATGATAACTACGCGATTACAAAGATAAAAGATTGCTAGCACTTCGAGGGTCTAGCACCTCCCAACATTTCCCTGGGTTTTCCCTGCCCTTTACAGCTAGCTACTGCTTTCTTTATATATAACTGAATTTACACTTTCCGCACTCCCTTACGTCCTTACGTGGAGATACCCCTTAACTAATTCTAATCAATTCCCCTTGTTCGCCTCTTGTCCACTGCAATGACCAGGTTGCCCTTTTTCTTCTTCTTTTTGTACACTTTGGTTATAGGAGGTGTATCAATCTTCTTCCCCAAATCTTCCAAAACATCCGCTCTTGATGCAAAGTGGAGTGAAGGCCTGCAATTTGCTCAGACAACTGATTGTGTTTTTCATCCATTTTTCTTTTAAGAGCCTGCAAAATATCAATAATCTTGGACTGGCCAGTGTTAGCTTTGACAGAACCACCATAAGAGGATGAGGGAATATCCTAAGCAGGGGCAGTGCTCACAATCTTGAAGGTTTTGGCAATAATGAGTTTGATCTTCAAAAATGTCTCATTTGGTTGTCTTCTTGGACTGTAGTGTTTAACAATCCTATGGATCAAAGAGGGAAAGGGCAAGGCTAAAGATTTTTCTTTGGCTAAGGCAGCAGATTTGATATTGGAATAGATGACAGTCCCTAAATCAATTCTTTTGCCCTTAGCAACCCCATAGATGAATTGAGCTTTTTCTAATCTAACTAGGAGTTGTATAGTTATAGTGTAATACCCTGTATTTTATGGAATTTCATTAAATTATATTTGGTAATTTTTTTTTTTTTTTGGGGGGTGAGTTAAAGTGTTAGATTTTGAAAGTTTTGATGGAGTAAAGGTAATTGCCGAAACAAGTGAGGACTAAAGTGAAATTTGCTAGATATTTTGTTGAACAGTGATCAATCAAAGAAAAGAAAAATGGAGAAGAAGAAAGAAAAGGGAGGAAAAAGAGAGAAGAAAAAGGAGAGAAAGAAAAGAGAAAAAGATGGAAAGAAGAAGAAGAGAAGGAGAGGAAGAAGAAAAGAAAGAAGGGCGAGAAAGGTGAAATCCTAGTATAGAGAGAGAGAGGAGAGAGAAAAGAGAGATGGAGGTGGCTGGACAAGTGGCCACTAGCGAGCAAAACTCCGGTGATCGGAAATAGTGGGGGAAGATCAAGCATATGGGAGGTGAGTAAAGCTGAAAATTTCCCCCTTTGATGAGCTTTAGTTCATTTGATTTGTGTTGGTTATAATTGAGTGTAATAACATGAGATTACAGTAAAATAGGAAGATTGAGTTCAATAATGTTATGTGGATAGAACATATATGTGTTTCCTAAACAAAATTTGGTTAAAGATGTGATTTTGAGATAGGAGTTCACTGTGCAAAAATCTGACCATCTGAAATTCCGAAATTTTTTTTCATGGTTTGGGTTGTTTTTTGAAGCTGAATTTTGGATATTATGTTTTAGACTTCAGAGTGTTTGTAAATTTATTTCACTAAAAAACTCAAAGTATTGAATTTTCTATGGAATTTTGAAGTTTGCCCTGCAATTCTGGAATTTTCGTTTTCTGCAGAACATGTATTTTTAGAAAATGATTTAGTGCATCTATTCTTATCCAAATTGAGTGATTTTAAATTCTAGTGAATCCTATATATGTGTCTAGTTTAATTTAGGAGGTTTTAATGACGTTTCGATTAAGGGTTAAATTGTTATGAATTTTACAAGTCAGTAACCTCAATTTTTGGAATCAGTTGGCAGTTTTGAAAGGGTAAAAAGAAAATTATGTTTTAAATATTTTTTTATTCTGCAATGGCTTGAAAATTTTATGGAGACAATATATATGTGTTTGGAAGGCCCCATTAAATTTACAGCTTGTTTGAGTGAGCGGAGTTTTTATGAAAAATCCTGGAGTGATCAGTGTTCGGTTATGAGACAGCTTTTGTTTAAGGATTTTAAGTTAATCTTTTGGTGTTTAAGAGTCCAATGAATTTAATGTTGATGTGTTACCATAGAGAGGCCTTTGCGTGATGAGGTTATTTGATTTTGGATGTAGGAAGACAGGCCGAGGCACCGTTAGAGGATTTCGATCCCTTCTTCTGATCAAGGTTTTTGGCTTTAAAAGAGTGAGTGGATTAGTAATTTTCATTAAAATTTATTTTGGTCTTAAGTTGATTAATTATGTACCATGCATGTATATAATATATGTTGAGTTGGTTAAAAGAAATCTAGTCAATTGGCGGGGGGTGGTTTGTTTGATTAATAAATGGGAGCGTTTTTGTTTTGAATGAATTCTAATGGTAATGTTTGACTAGGGTTTTGACTGGTTGAGGCATAAAATGGTGGCTGGAATTATATATATTGTGGATTGCATTTTTGTTCAATTTATGCTTGAGAGGGGTGACTGGATTACGTGTTTATGGGGTACATTGTTGGCTGAATACAACATGGAATATAGGCTGCATAAATGGATAGATATAGTTATTGGGCTAGCTTAAAAAGGGTTGTATAGATTTAGAGCCCATTGATTAATAGTGTTGTTAGTGTGATAAAAATTAGAGTATGGATGGCTTATAAAAAGAGATGGGCTCAATCCGAACACAAAAATTATGAGTAATGGATAAATTGGATTGAGTAACTGGGTCTTATTAATTGGTGGTGGGTTGACTTAATATTAACAAGGCCCAAGTTATCTTGTTTTGGGTTTAGTGTTTGTAACTAGTGGTAGGATTTTTAGGGGGCAAATTGTCATTTTTGTGAACATTGAAGTACAAGCAGGGGGGTTAATTGTAAGGTCTGAAGCCTTTAGGACTATATTAAACTGAAGGACAACTATGGGTCATAAATGGATATTTTACATGTTGTGATATTTCTGGAATGTGTTCGAGTGTTGTTCTCATATTTATATGCCTTGGCATATGAATGTGTATGAAGTGTGATGTGTTGAATATGCGGGCGAGTGTTGAACCGGTCGTCACGGCCACACAATTAAACCTAAATACCATAGTTAGCGGTAAGCAGCATCGAATCCACAAAGAGTAAGACTAATGATCTAATGTATATTTGAGTTAACGAAAGAGAAATTGGCAAAATGATTGATTAAAACTAAGGAAAATAATTAATTGCAGGAAACTAAAAACATCAAATAAATTGCTAACTAAAACACAATATTAAAAGCGTTGCCGTTACGGGTTCGGTTTGACTCAAGACCAACTCTCACAATTCCTCTCCTCGCTCTTCAATTTCCTAAACCTACAAGGCTAGGCAAATCAATAAAAATATCTCCCGACAGTCTAGGTATAATCTATCCTGTCTCCCCGTCATCTTAGTTACAGATCGATTGGTTAAAGGCTATCGTTGACTAACCAAAAAATGCTAAACCCTTAAACACCATTAGTTGGTACAACGTTAACAAGTACAGCCTATCAACTTGTATCATCCAATCAACTAATTACACAACAAATGCATTCCTAGTAGAAATGATATTAAACGCTAATACAACTTGATTGCAATCAGTACTGAAGCAGTTTAAAGTCATAATCAACATTCAATAATCTCAAACTGACATTCAATTATGCGAAAAGTTATATATCAACAAATGTTCTCAATGGACATTATCAATTCAACACGTCAAGCATCAGAATAATATTAAAGCATCACAAACAAACTGAAACGAAAATAAATGTAATCTTAATACAAGAAATTTAACCAAATGTCCAACATTCAGGCTCATCCAACTAGTCGAGAGTTGATGAGGAGAGCTGTGGAGTCAATCTCGATCTCGCCTATGCCATAACAGACAACTAGGAACTCAGCCGCTCATGGTGGTGTCGATGGAGGCTAAAACGGTGGAAACAAAGCTGATCATGGTGAAGAGGAAGTAACCGACAGGGATATGATGCGAAGAAGGAGTGAAAATGACCAACGGACAGCTCGGAATACAAACAACATTTTTCAGCGGGTCTTCCGGCAAATGGTGGCAGAAATGGGATTCGAAGGTACTGATGGAAAGCTCTGGTGATGGGGAGTTCGGATAAGGTCCTGGGGAGATGAAAGGTTGTCAAAAAGGGAGTGAAATCGTGTCAGGAAGTCGAAGAGGCGCGACAGCAATTTGGCGAGATGGCGACTGAACGGTGGTGATTTGGCGAGATGGAAGGTAGATCTAACTGTGGGAAGGGTGGCAAGCACCTGGAGAAGCTAAATCGATGCCAGAGAAGCTAAAAGGTCGCTGATTTATGAAGAGTCATGACGGTGGGAGGCGTACGTCATCGGCGTTGGTTGAATGGCAATGGAGGGTGGCCGATCGATGTGAGAAGGTGAAGGGTCACCGACCTGGAAGATGAAACGTCGTTAGCCGATGACCAAACTCTAATGAGAGGCTAGGGTTTTTGGGTTTGGCGCGTCCTCCTCGTTCACAACCTTTCACTTGGAAATTTATACACATTACAACAAATATCCATTTGGTCCCTATATATTGAAAAATGACAAAATCAACCCCAAGTTTTATGACAATTTGACCCCTTAACAGCATAAATGAGACAATCAACCCTAGAAAATAAATCACATCCTAATATCGACTTACACAATCTCCAATTTCAATCCAAACATGGCAAATTAGTAAGAAATACTCAAAATATGATTTTTATACATAAATTCATAATTTCTCTTAATTATCTCAATATGATTTCATTTTAATCACACATAGGTATCACCAAAATAGAGTCACTTCCATGAATCTAATAGTGAGTGTGTAAGGATATGTTTGGCTGGGAGTGAAAGGGTATGTTGTGTTTGGATCTAAGATCACCCTTCTATAGTACCCGTCCCTCTTCAGGCATCTAGCCTGTATTTTGTTTCTTAGCCTCCTGTGAGTGTTGAGATAGTTCGTACTACTGCATGGTGGTAGCTTCTGATCGGGACAGTGCGGACGCCCGAGGAGCTCTAGGCAGGATATTATAGGATACCATATCATAACGTCCCAAGGATAGACTGTGGGTCGAGTACTGTTATCCAGCGATGAGTATACCATTCCAAGGGTAGATTGTGGATGATACCACCCCGAGGATAGACCGTGGGTGGGATATTGATACATGATGCCCCGAGGATAGACTGTGGGCGAGATTCTTCTATATGATACCATATCATGACAACCCAAGGATAGACTATGGGTCGAGTATGGTTATCTTGTAATGATTTAACCATCCCGAGGATAGACCGTGGGTGGCCTAGTTGGTTGTCTGTATTAGGGACCTTGGGTACTAGTGTGGTGGTAGTGGTGGTGGTTGTAGTAACGATGTGAGGAGAGTTGGTTAACACCCAGGGGGTATAGGCTAGGGTGGAATTTATGAATAGCCAGTGGGTATAGGTTGGGGTGGAATTTATGATTATCCAGCGGGTATAGGTTGGGTGGAAATTATGGACACTTGGCAGGCATTGGTGTGAGTAAGAGCGAGTTTTGTGTTGGGAAATGCCTACTCAGCTTTGATGATAGGCATATCGATTGTTGTGAAAATAATTCAATGATCCATGGTAAATAGGGAAGTTTGTACAAGGATACGAATTAAAGATTTATCATGTCCGGAAATTATAAAAGGGAAGCATGGTTTTGTTAAGGGAATGGTTATGTGTTATGTGAAGTGCAAGTGTTCTCTCATGCAAGTTTAAGGTTGAAGTTATTTTTCATTTATAAATAGCATTATCTACTCACTGGGCTTCCCAGCCCACTGTTTAATGTTTTTCCCAAGGTTATGTGTTACGTGAGGCGCATGTTACACTCTTGGTTGGCCCACAAACGCATGTTCATCAGTATGATGTTTGTTCATATTTGAAGCAATCTGATACAGTTGTTTTATGTAATTGTTTTCTAAGATTTATGTTTTTAGAATTATGTCTTGATTTGTACAAATGACATTAAACATTTTATGAATGAAGTTTTTATAAACTGTTTAAAAAAAAAGATTCACCCTCCTCTTAGGATCCTGAGTCCCTTGGAGAGCCCGGATATGACGGGATAAGGAATACTCGAGAGGGGGTGTGATAGACGGTGACCAGTTGGTCAGTGCAATCTTGAACTAGGTTTTGTAAAACGATGTTAGCACATTAGAAGGGAGGTTGCCACACTCAAGCCATTTGGTTACAGACCCACTAGATAGGTCATTTGCCATTTGATCTAAATCCTCAGGCTTCACAGACAACTCATCAGGATTCTCAACGAAAGGAAGACTCAACATAGACCTAATCACGTCAACAGTGAACTCGACCCAAAAACCTCTAAAGTAAACATGATTTCTTTTTAATCCAGCCTTGTTAATGTTCTTCCTAAAGTTGGCATAAAATTCCTGAACAAATGCTTGACATGGATGCATTGGATTTTCAACTGATTTTTCCCAATTTCTATCTTTCACAATAGATCGAATTTCTGGAAAATCATCAAGTTTGACATGTGACTCACATAAAATGGGTCTAAACAAAATCATTAAATCTTGACTCAACAAGAGGAGTGTTAAAGGTTAAGCATTTACCTAACTCCTCTGGTTTAGAGGCAATAGTCTTTGCCTTTTTCTTCTTCCTTTTTGGAGATTTGGAAGCTTTCTTTGATGGTTTCGAGATGACAGGAGACTTCTTCTTTCACTTTACCATTTCAATCAAGGGCTCATCTAACGATGGCGACTCAGCAATAGGTGAGATCGAGTTTGATTTAGTCTTCTTTGAGGAGGATTTGGATGGTTCAGGTTCATTGGTTTGACTCTCTCTCACTCGTTTCTTCGATTCTAATGCAAGATGAATGTCAGCAATGAAAGATTCTCGATGCTCCGTTGTGCACAAATTAGCAAATGTTAGAAACATCAAGGTGAAATTTGAAATGAATTAGAGAGTAAAGAGTTTTAACGGCGCAATTTTGGTTCAAAGTGAAAAATATGCATTGTCGCAACATTTATAATGAAGCCCTCGAAAGAATCGAACTTTTAGTGTTGTACAGACACTTAAATTCCTTGTGGGCACACCAAAAAGCAATGTGAGCACACCAGCAAAACCAAAATAAAAAAAGGCAACCTTTAATTCAGATGCAATGACACATGACAAAAGACAATTATGAACAAAATGAATAGCATTCATGTGATGACATTCACATGGTCATGTAACCACATTGGACAACAGGTGAAGTGTTGTGACACTAGCAAATCAGGTTAGCACATGCAAAAGAGAATTCATAGAGAATGAACTTAAGAGAACTCATATGGCTACACGTTCTCTCAATGTGGGGACATTGGCACAAAAACTACAGACTTTAAACACTTATTCCATTTTGAACAAAAACAAAAATAAGGTGAAAAGACATCATGAGATCAATAAAAAATTTCACAAAATTTTAGGGATGCAAGTAGTACAGATCTAAACATGTGACAATCAAATTAATTCTCAATCCTTCACAAAGATACACAAGAAAACCTCATCCCATGTAATTCAACAATTAAAGCTTTATAACCTTAGATCATACATGAATAAAAAACTAAGATTCTTTATCATATGTGTGTGTTGTGTCCTTAAGGGGAGATTTATGACACATTGGTCAAATATTCAAAGAGAAATCTCCCCCTTCCCTAATGCCCTTTTTCATTTCTCTTTTTTTTAATTCTTTTGAACATAATCTCAAAATTTTGAATTCTTTTCATAGCAACTGAGATTTAATGGGAAAAAACTCTCAAGAAGTAACAAAGTGTAGGTTTCACACTTGCAAGGAGGTAAATCTCTAAATGGTAGATTTTCCAAAGACATAGGGGTCTCTACATCCTAGAAAATTACTCAAATATGACTTCCACACTACAAGCAAGGTAGCTCTTTCACAAGGTGACAAGAACTAAGCAAAATGCACTCAAGATGAAAGAAAGTCATCGTACTTCAAGAGATGAAAACACAATGTGGACACATCATTCACAACATACATTTTTCAAGAAAGAAGAACTTTCTTCATATTATGACACAGATCAACACACTTGCAACTTTAAAATAATGAAAATTTTCTAATGAATTTATTCAAGAAAACAATGACTTTACTCAAGTTGAATCAGTCCAATTGACTTCCTCAAATTCACAAATGTTTGAAAATCTAAAACCTTTGTAAACAAGTCTGCTAGTTGAGAGTTTGTGCTTACATGTGCAAGTGAAATGATTTTCTCTTCAACTAAGTCTCTTATAAAGTGATGCCTAATGTCAAGGTGTTTGGTTCTAAAGTATTGAACAGGATTCTTAGAAATGTTAATGGCACATGTGTTATCACAAAACACAGTCACACACTCTTGATCAAAACCATAATTAGACAACATTTGTTTAAGCCACAAAATCTACGTACTGCAACTTCCTACAACAATGTATTCATCCTTAGTAGTTGAGAGTGAAATGGAGTTCTGCTTCTTGTTGTACCATGTCCCCAAGTTATTTCCAAGATAAAAGCATCCTCCTGAAGTGCTTTTTCTGTCATCCAAGTTTCTAGCCCAATCTGCATCACTATAACCAACCAAGGTAGAATTAGTGTCATATGCAAACCACAATCCAAAATCACATGTACTTGACACATAATTCATGATTCTCTTCACTACAACCAGGTGAAGTTTAGAGGGGTCAGCCTAAAATTTAGCACAAATACCTACACTAAAAACACAAGTTAGGTCTGCTGGCAGTTAAGTATAGACGACTTCCAATCATGCTTCTATACAGTTTGTTGTCTACCTTTTGTTATAGTAGGTGACCCAAAGCCAATCATATTGTTGTATATTGACTCTATGGATCATGATTATTCAATCTATAAAAGGCATCATTTATATTATGTAAAGCATATTCCATATGAATGTATTAATATATGCCCTTAGAGTAGTTGAACCGTGATGAGGGAATCAAGCAGTGATAAGTCTTGATTGTGAGATCCCTATTATCACTTATGGTGACCATTCTAGAAACGCCTGTAGACCCAATATTATCCTGAATTAGGGCATAAATAATACGGTAAGACTATCATTGCATTGAATGACTGTATCAGAAGGTAGTGACAGAATTCGCATGTCAGGGTTGTTTGGCGACAACTTGGTGAGATGCATGGGTGCTTGTTATTCACGAGTTCACAGGACTGACCTATCAGAGGATTCCATATAGATGGTAACCCTAATGTCCATGAAATACATTCTTTAATAGATGGTGGTGCATGTGGTCCTCACATTTGAGATCACTAGAGCACTGTGTGTAACTATTGGTGTAGTTTGACACTAGCCAAACGTAATCCTCTATAGGGTTATTAGTATGGTAGTGATTGGTTGCATTGAGAAGTACATCATGGCTATGGTGGATCGACAAAGGATTGATCACTCTTGGGTGCAGGAGATCTTGGTGAGATATTCAGTAAGAGACAACGACCTTGAATCTGTGGCCATAGTGGAATTGAGTTAGTGGTCGATTAGTCCGATAACCGAATCTGAATATGTCAAGGTGGTTTATACTTGAAGTTGAAATTATTTCTATGCTTAAAACCTTGATGAGATAATAGACGATGAAATGATTTGATTGCATGGTAACCATACTGTTAAAAAGGTAGCAAATACGCTGAATTCAAATCTGTCGAGTGGCCATGATGCCTTGCTAGAGGCCAATCTTGGTTTGTGTGTAATGAAATGATTAATAGGGTGTTGATGCGATATTACTCACTGCTGACATGATAAGGAGCCTATGAGTCACACACTTAAAATGCAATTTAAAGAAGATAATGAGAGAGGGACATTTTCATCATTTACTAACAAAAAGGTATTTTGGTAAATCTTACGGAGCAATTAAATTTTCTGGAAAGGTTGTTGCGTGGATCCAATCTCGTATTGTCTCAAAAATCGCATATACACAGAACAAATAGAATAATTAAAAATCGCCTAAACTCACAAACAATGTAAACGTCAATTCCATTTTCGTTATCGAACCTAGAACATCCACACATCCAAAAACCATTAGTCTACAAACCTAGATGGTTTTATGCATAACATTCATGAACAAAATTTTGATCTTAGTATTCAGGTTATGGCTCATATATGTATCATGGAATCAAACTCCATAGGCTCACTTTTCAAACCACTCTTTACTAATGTAGAAATTCACACTACCTTGGATCAATAAGTCTTTGTATAGGTTATAACGTTAGGCTAGGGTATGGGTTCATGAAAGAACGGAAAGGGAATTCAACAAAAATAAAATTAAGAGACTTAATCTTCATTTATTCTTATTACTATCATACAAAAACACTTCCATTTTTCACTTAGCAGCTTCCCAAACTTTATCGAGCTCTTTTTTTTTTTTTTTTTTTTTTTTTTTTTTTTACAGTAATATAAACATATTTGCATAATTTCACATCTTCTCAATGCTTTTCAATGCTCCCTTTTCTCAAGCACTCCACAACCCCCAACCTATTTCTTTGCATAAACTTGGGTTGTGGCAAAATTACACCTCCGTACCAATACTCGTAATAAGTTTGAATTACAATTAAGGTTGCATTTAGTTTGGGGTGATATAAGATTAATCCTGTAATCTTTGTTTAATTTTCAAGATTTTCTCGTTTGGTTGTCAAGTAATAAAATATTACGTAATCTTTTATTGTAAATAGTGTTTACCATTGATAATATTGGGGGTAATCAGATTATCTCCCAAGGGGTGTTAATATAAGATTACCGAGGTAATATTAATTTTGACCCTATTTTGCCCTTAATCTTTTATCATTTCAGACACTTTTGGCCTCATATGTCTACCAAATAACAATTACCCAGACCCCCTATATTTGAAAACATAGGTAAAACAACCCAGCCACAAAAATTTTAAAAGTTAACAAAATACCCCCAGCCACCTAATACTACCGCCAGTTGCTAGCCACCACCACTGGCCGCCAATGAAAGTCATCATATCAGGGCAAGACCGACGGGATCTTGTTAGTCGTGTGTCGATAGAGACGTTTTCGGCCATGGATAAGAAAACGACCAGATCTGGCCATTTCTTGGCCAAAGACGTGGCCTTGAAATGCCATAGATCTGGCCGTGAAATGGTCGCCGTTTCACGGCCAAAGATCTGGCCTTTTCACTACTACAACTTTGGCCGTGAAACAGCCATATTCAGGCCAGATCTAGCCGTTTTTGGCCATGGATCTTTGATACATGGTCGGATTAGGCCTTACTGGCACATGACCAACTAGATCCGGCCGATCGTGCGCCATTACGGTGGTTGTCGATGGTGGTGGTCGGCTGTTGGCAGTGGCTTAGGGTAGGTGGGGGTGATTTTACTACAAATTAAAGTTTTATATGATTGGGGTATTTTAGCAAAATTTCAAATATAGGGGGTTAAAAGAAATAATTTAAAAAATAACAGAATAAAATAATAATAAAAATAATATTGTATTATTTTTTAAAAAGGAAGGCAATTTAGTAATCTACATAACATACCCAGTCATTTATCCTTCCAACCAAACATATTATTATAACATACCCACCAATTTATTCCAACCAACCAAACACATTTCTCTAAAGATTCCTTAGTAATACAACATTCCCCTATAATACAACATTCCCTTATAATACAACATTCCCTGAACCAAATGCACCCTAAGTCTCTTAAAGATAGCACAACTAAGATTGTGTTTTAGGCTCATAATCAAGGTAGGGTAAAAATTAAGTTCAAAGAAAGATAAACAAGGCTAAAATGTGTTTAACAAGCCTTAAAGGGTTAACTAGTGATGATAATAAGAAGGGTCGGCTTGAAAGGCTCAATCGGTCTAAAAACAGCCTAAATCATTTCCTAAGTGATGTGAATACTAGGATTTCTCCTCAAGTGGTTATCAAATAAGTTCTAGAGTTTGTTGAGATCGCAAAAATGTCCATGAAAACTTCACACATAAAACTTCTCACATAAAACTTCTCTAAGTAAGTAAACTTAACCACTTTCAATCCAGAAACTGCTAGGGTCTCAAACTAAATGTCATTAACATTAACAATCATTCGTAATTAAAGGCAAAAATTAATGTCCTCTACTTGTTACATGTTATTGCAATTACATTCCTATCATAGACATATAAATTAATCCAGGAATAGAACCAAAATTCAAAAGAAAACGCAAAAAAATAAAAAATAAAAAAAATAAAAAAAAAAATAAAAATTCTAACAAATCCATAAATTCAAATTTTTTGGGAAGAAACTTCCCTTACTCCCAACCTAAAATCTACATTGTCCCCAATGTACAAATGTAAACAAAAGGAAAAAGAGAAAAAGAAAAGTTACCCCCTTTTGCAATAGTGAAGTGCGAATAAGCGTGAAAGTTTAACCATATTTCTCGTTTCATTCCATCTTTGAAATCAAATTCCTGCAAAACAATGAGACTTTAGGTGTACCTTATCGACAACACACATCACTAGTTAAAATTCATGAATTTAGAGAAACTGACACAACATCACTAGTAAAAAAATATGTAGAAAATAAGAATGACTCAAGTACAAACCAACACAAATTCAAAATAAAATATCAAAATCAAAGAAAAGAGCATGGGCTGCCTCCCAAGAAGCACTTAATTAGAGTCATAAGCTTGACTTTTGTTTATCTTCAGTTTGGATTGTCAAGGAGAATCGCACCTGCTCATCTTCATAAGGCTTCAAGCATGGACCATTCACCCTTTCATTTTTCAATTTCGCACTACAAGAATTTAGGCTTCTTGCAACAAAATAATTTGTCATTATAAATATCAAAATTGTGACCATTTCACTAATGTGAGGAATTGTATTAGTCACCAGGTTGGTCACATTAAGCTTGTACTCTTAAGTGTATGGTGACGAAATAGCGTTTGGTCACCATAGCCTAATTATTTATTGTGACACTAATAATTTGTCATTGTAAATTAGTTTATTGTGATAAATTATTTGTAACAGTAGAAGGCAATTTTTATCACTAAAATTAATATTTTGTCACAATTGATTTACATTTCAAGACCAAATGATAAGCTTTATGGTGAGAAAATAATATATTATGACAAAATTGATTTTGTCAAAATTGTGAATAATGACTAAATTATTTTCTCATAATTTTAATAGTGATCGAAATTTATTTGTTATCGACTTTATTGTGGCAACATTTATTTTGTCACATGTTTGTTTGTATGGTAATATTATTTGTCAAAAATTGCATAGTAAGAGAAATAATTTTGTAAAAAATTTAATAACATGACAAATAATTTTTAATACAAATACTTTTACATGACAAATTTTTTATTGTCAAAATAATATAGGTGTGATGATATTTTTTGTCATCTCAATTTACTTTGTTTCTCTATAATGAGTCCCAAAAAGAGGACCATATAAAGTCAAGTTCCTTGGACAAGCCCAAGCAACTAAGCCAAAGAAAACAAAAAAAGTGGCATGGATTTACATTCCAAAAAAGCGACCAAGCAAGCCTCAAAGAGGACTATACAAAATGACCAGCAACACAAAAACAATGTCGGACTTTGGTATACAAAAGCCAATTGCACATGCTATACACAAAAGAACCATCCACCCAAAGAACCCAAAATTCTGCAAAACCACCACTAAAATCCTGCTTATATGCGCAACCAAAACAAGAAGAAAAGGAGGGAGCAGCAGCCTGCAATCTGCAAATAATTCCCTAGCGAAAATAGCTCCAGAAAAGGTTCTGGTCAACGGCGAGAAAAGTCTTCTTCCAAGCCTCCAAGGTTTCAACATGGTAATATTGTGAGACTATCAAAATTCTTCAATCCTGATAAATAATTATCAAATTCTCAGACTAGAGCTATTATATAAGAAATACTTCCGATTATGGAAAAATCCTCATATGAATATGGAAAAAACTGCAATTCAATTAGATTCCATATGCAAGCAAGCAAGTTTCTCTCTCTATATATAGAAGCCCTTTGAAACCTTTAAACTTGATAATCTCCTTTCTTTCAAAGGCATGGTATTGAAACTGGAATCATGAACTGGTACCATCAGAAGGGCAATGGTAGTCCAATAAAATTGCAAAAAAGGAGAGAGTGAAGAAATTAGAATATCTCATCATCTAACTCTTTAAACATAACTCTTCTACCTTACATTTTACTCAGAGAGAAAGCCGGCAAAACCTGACAATGTGGCCGTTCATGGACAGACAATTAAGGGTCCACCATTATATTTTCACCCTCCCACCTTGTCCTGTAGAAACAACATTATTCACTATTTTGCTTCACAAAAAAATCATGAATTTCGCACTAGTAACACCAGATGTGCGCAACCAACAATATTTTTTTCCAATTAAATGGATACCTGTAGAGCTTTTAAGTTTTAAGGAGTACAGACGATAAACCAAAACCTGATATTTTTGAGTTAGAAATTTAGAATATTAATGGCGTGTATGAACTATGAACAAACAAAGCCTTCTTAAAAATTCATATATATATAACAAGTGACCTGTGTAACAAAAGAATTAATGTGTATCACAAACAAATTATCATCAAATTAATGATATTGAATCAAAGCTGAATCCAAGAACAATGGATTCAACAAGTAATATGATTTTGATTACAGTAAATCATAATAAAAACACCAACAAACATGCTGGAATTTTGTCTCTATATTTCCACAAATATATATTACTGCTCAATAAATTCCATTTTCCATTAATTTCTCCCACACAACCAACGCAATGCACCATATAATCAATTTAAACGCAATATGCCAACTCAAATGAAAAAAATTTAAGCTGAAAACGCCAGAGATTCAGTATATAAGCCTCAAAAATCAAACCTTCAAACGAAATTTCACATTATACAAGTGGTTTCACTTTCAAATTATAAAAATAAGTTAATTTCAAAGCACATTCACCATGATTAAAACACAAAGTTAGAAGGTTACCTGCGCTCTAAACTGTTTGATAAATTGCTCAGGTCTTTTAATATCCTTAACCTTCTTCTTCTTATTATTATTTTGTCCATATTTTCCCAACTCTAGCTGAGCTTTTCTCTTGAGGACCAAAGATTAAGTACTTTTCCTTTTCTTTAACACTGTCTCTAATATATATGCCAAGGGCTTTGCCTCCTCTTCTGCCATCTCTATTTCTACTGGCGGCGACGTACAAATCGGTGGTGGGCAACGCGTGTGGGACGACGCAGGTGGAGTTTGAGTTCTGTTTGAGGTTTTGAATGGAGTTAGAGACCTTGAAGTAGGGTTTTGTTTTGAGCTAGATGATTGTCTCTATATATATGCTTGTAGTTTGACACCTTCTTAGTTCTTACACCACCGCCACCTCCCTGGTGACAATCCCTAGCCAGATGACTATTCTGTTCACAGTTGTAACAAGTGTTAGAAATCGATCTACCCAACGTAGCAGAAAAACAAAAATTTAAAGGATAAATTGATTCCTTTAAAAAGCAAGATTAGAGTAAAGATCATATAGTTAAAGCGTTAAATAAAAAATTCTACAGAAAAATATAACAATCCACACAAGGATCAAGGGTCTTATGCACGTTTGGAGGTTCCTTCACTTTGTCTCTGATTTGGATTCGCTACCGATTCAAAGTAGAATCGAACCAACGGTGATCCACACGAAGACAATCCAAAGAACCAAAGAGGGATTTGCTAGATCCTCTTTGGCTTAAAGAATCAACTTGAATCAAGGAGATTTTGATTCAAGAACCCAAGGGAGGCGTGAGAGAGTGTAGAGAGAAAATGGCTGCCTTTTTCTTTCTTTTCAATGATTGAATAATAATGAGTTAGGTTAAATTCTCTCAACACACATGCACTAATATAGTGCATGTGTGAAAACCCTAATCTCTTTAGGGATAGGAATGGGCTCCAACCCTTGTATCCATACACTCTCTCTTTTTGTATTTTATTTTAATTATTATTATTGTAATTAAAATCAATTAGTATATTTATAAAATATATTAACATTTAATAATAATAATAGTTCATTTAAATATATGTGTACATATATTTAAATATAATCTCATGTAAAACCCCTCCCTAGCCGAGTATTTCCTAAGTATCCCTTGGCCATTGAGAACCTAGAAAACGCACGCCTAGGAAAGAAGTTTATTTTAAAGTCCTATTTAAAGAATAAACTTGTAGTTTAAAAAAATATATCTATTTTTATTTTAATTTAATTTCTAAACTATAATAAGTTCATTGTACAAGTCAAAAATATAGTTTCCTTTCTTGGAGTACATTATGAAATCCATAGTAGTACTTACGAGAACATACACACTTTTACAAAATTTACTAGCAATTTGATTTCCTTAATTAACACAAACATATATACTCCATAATACATATTTACTACATTATGAGATATAAACATAATTACTACACTAAATACTAGCAAAACCTTTCAATAGTCATAATTAAAACATCCCTTCATGCTCATAGCGTCCCTCGGAATCCTCTCCCAGCTTCATGTCTTAATCCTTACCTGCAAAACATTTTAAAACATTATGTGGGGTGAGCGCTAATCGCTCAGTAGGGAATATGGCCATTTAAAAACTATTAAGGTTCATTATACAAGTATATTACTTAGGACCTTCCCTACCTACAAAACATAACTTTCATTCTTTGACATAACAAGTTCATAAAACATATCATACACTTTGGACTTTTCTCATAAACATAAGTCATAACATAACCATACATAATATAACATAGAACATATATGACTTATGAAATATTCATGTACATGGCATGCTTATTTCTTTTGTCTTTATACTTGATGGTTTCATTAGTCTTTGTTATCCGATAGGATTCATTTGAACCATTACCTTGTTCTTGGTCGTCACCTCAAAGGACTCATGGTTTCCATAAGAATTCCATTCCTCTGATCTTGGTTTATACCTCAAGAGACTCATGGAATTCATTCTTTAACATTTCATAAATTTTTCATAAGACAACTAAATAAGCTATATGCATTACCATTATGAATGCAAACATATGGACTAACATATCCCATGCTCAATCATACTATATTCTCCTACTAAACTTCTTAACTTAATTCATTCAATTTCTCATACAATACAAGGAGTTTCAGTAGTAAGATTATTCAGGGGTTTATTAGAATTAGAAACAATTGGGAATTTCCATGAAGAAGGTGGATGCCATATAGTTTGTCACTTTTCAAGCAATTTTTTCCTTATCTTCCAATTCGAATTGATTTTTGGCTAAAACATAAAAGTTTTAGGTATATTTCTCCACTTTTTAACACTTCAAGAATCAACTCAATCGGACTTCTATAACTTCAGTATTGACCGATTCAGTGAAGCATGTACAGTATAAGTCCTAAAAAGCCAAATCCGAATTCTATTCATTTTAACCATGTCACCTTCATTTGCACATTCACATCATTTGCCATGTCATTCTAAGTATATAAGGCCATAAAAACCTCCCTTTTTACGGAACCAAAAAGTGCCAAAATATCATCCAACTACAAATCTCTTAATTGGCATAATCATCCTCCATATGCACACATAAACCAATCAACACACCCATTTAAACAATCCATAACCAAAACATAGCATCACACTCATATTAACATAAATAAATGTAAGTTCCATAAACCCTAGGTGTCATCAATTGTAGTCATAAGGGAGATTTTTTTCCTTACCTTAGTATTCAAAGCACAAATACACTCCTCCTTAGCTCCAAAGGTTCACCCTTTCTACCTTATACACATAATCACTTATGAATTTCTCTTTTAACTAAAAGATCAGTTTGAAACTCACCTTAAACTTTGAAATTGAAGTTCTTTAAGTGTGGATGGTGATCTCCTTTGAAAATCAACTTGAAATCCTATGAAAATTTGAGAATAAAATGCTTGGATTAGTGGCTTTTATGGTGGATTTGAGAGATGAAGAAGAAGATGATATGTTTGGGGTGTACAAGGCCGACTCCTCTCTCTTTAAACCTTGTAAATATTTATTCCATTGTTGCTCTAATGTGATTGGTCAATAAAAGTTAGATATAAGGGTCATTTGGCATAAATTTTTCATATAAGGGCGTTTTGGTCATTTCTACCACAACACAAAGATTAGCACTCATTTAATGCCATTTGACTTCTTTAAAACACTTAACAATTAATAAATCCCATTAGGTAAATGACTAACTTACCCTTGGTGCACTTTTATGGATACTTATTACATGTGGATTTGTATGAAAAGACCATTTTACCCTTGGTTACCGTTTATGCCATTTAACCTTATTAATCAACTTTATGACCATTCTACCCTCATTTCTCTTCAATGACATCACCCCTTACACTTTATAATGGCCATATCTCGAAATACATGTAAATTAACCATTTTACCCTTCCATTCAAAAAAGAAAATTACTTGAAAGGTAAATTTCATACCTTAGGGCATCAGAATAATAACGCGGGGTCTACATCTCACTAATTTGATTTAATATTAAATCCAGGCAACAACCTCAGCAAATCTAATTGCACTGTGAGATTATCAAAATACCCTTTTGTCCTAAAAGAAAAATACCCCTTGCACAAATTGATTCTCAAATTATCTTCAATGTGTGTGACCCGTAGGCTTCTTATCATACCGACAGAGAGTACTATTGCGATTAACACCAATTAATCGTCTCACTATACACAGACCAAGATTGGTCTCTAGCATGGCATCATGGCCACCTGATAGATTCAGATTCAGTGAAATAGCTGTCTATCAACGATATGGTTACCATGCAATCAAATCGTTTCATCATCTGTTATCTCATTGAGACTGAGGTATAGAACTAGTATCAACCTCAGTTACTCTCCTAACAATACAAGCCATAGGTGGATATTCTTACTTCATCACGTTTACTAATGACCTTAGTATATTTGGATATGTCTACTTAATGAGACATAAGTCTGAATCCTTTGACAAGTTCAAAGAATTCAAGAATGAAGTACAAAATCAATTGGGCAAGAATATCAAGGTTCTCTAATCCGATAGGGGAGGAGAATACTTAAGCTCAGAGTTTGATGCATACCTTAAGGAATGTGGGATTATATCTCAACTCACACCTCCTTACACACGTTAGCATAATGGAGTGTTAGAGAGAAGGAATCGAACCTTGTTGAATATGGTTTGATCAATGATGAGTTTCACAGATTTACCCACATCCTTTTGGGGCTATGCCCTAGGGCTGCGACATATACACTGAATTGTGTACTGTTGAAATTAGTGGATAAGACACCATATGAAATATGGAATGAGCGAAAACCTGTATTGTCTCATCTAAGAGTTTGGGGTTGTGACGCTTATGTTAAGAAATTGACTTCGAACAAGCTTGCCGAAAGTCAAAGAAATGTATCTTTGTGGGGTATCCTAAACAGACAAGAGGGTACTATTTCTACAATCTAGTGAGGCAAAAATTTTTCGTTGCTCGAACTGGAGTCTTCTTAGAGAATGATTTTCTTTAAAGAGAAGATGATGTAAGTAACGTAGAACTCGATGAAGTTCTAGAACCACAAGATGCATCAAAAGATGGACAAGATGATGTGCCATCAATGATGGTTGAGCATCATGAGGAGATCTCTCCACAGGGAGTAGAACAAAGTGAACCTTTAACACAAGCGCCACGTAGGTTTGGGAGAATACGTCGTGAGCTAGAGAGGTATGGTTTTGTCTTGATTCAAAGTGGCGACGTATTGGTTGTAACGCCCATATGGAGGTACGTGATTTAATTTATGCTCTTATACCTTTAGTTGATTTTTGCTAAGGTTATTTTAAGGAAAATGTGAAGAAAATGCCTTAAACTTGCATTAAGGGTAAAATGGTCTTTTCACTCAAAATTAGTTGAAAAAGTGGGGAGTGAAAAGAGATAGAATTTCATGGAGAATGCAATAAAATGAGGGCATTATGGTAATTGACTAAGGGACATGGATGAAATTTTAAAGAAAGTGCAAGGACAAAATGGGAAACTATATATAATTTTATGTTATATCAAGGATTGAAGAGTGAAACCCTAGCCACTCTTCAACCCATTTTCACGCTACTTCTCCTCCAAATCCTCTCAATTTCTTCACTTCTTTTTCAAAAGAAATTCATAGATCTTGGATATTTTTGAGTGGATTTTCAATCTCAAGCATCTATAGGTAAGATCTTTGCACTAAGAAGTGATTTTTATTTTTAAAGTGTTGATTTTGATGGTTTATGGTCATAGGATTTAAGAGAAAGAGATTTTGAGCAAATAAGATTCTTAAAGGGTTGAATTTGCTCATATCAAAGGTAAGTAAATCCTACCCTAAGTATGATTTAAGTTATGTTGTGTAGAGAATTTCTTTATGCATATATATGTGTTATATGTAGAATTGTTGATGGATTTGGATAATGATTAGAACCTATCCATGAGTAGTTGTGTTGGTGTATTTGATACTTAATGAATGTTTGGATGAGATTTGGAAGAACTGAAGTGAAAATTTTTGAAGTGTGTATTTGGGAAGATTTGGCATTAATTATGGAGGAGTTTATTCCAAATTTTTGGTGGCCTAAAAGAAAGATAGAAGTGTAGCCAAATTAGTGTTAATTTGTGCACATGAATTGTTTGATGAAATGTCAAAGAGAAGTGCATGTATGAGTATGATTATGTGTTACTTTGGGATGAGTTTGTAGAAGGTAGAGAATGACATGTTTGCATTCCATAATGCATAATTGCATTTAAAACATGAAAAAGCACTAAAATATGTTAAAGAGAAAATAGAAAGAAATGAGAATATTAAAGATATTCAGATCTGAATCTTTACTTAAAGAAGTGTAAAAAGATAAAAAGAAGAGAAAGTTGTTGCGATAGGGAGCCCGTGAGTGACATAGTCCCACATGCATGCCGCCTTTAGTGAGCGGCCTCAGAATTCAGAAAGAAGAATTATACAGTCCGTTGATGAGGACTATACCCAGAATTAGAGAATTCACTCACACGGCCATGGCTCCAAATCCATGCCTCAACCGAGTCCGATCGGCAAGAAAAGAATAGAAAGAAAGAAAGAAAGAATTGAAAAGAAAGAAAGAATAGAATAGATAGAAAGAAAGAAAGAATAGAAAAGAAAGAAAGAAAGAATAGAAAAGAAAGAAAGAAAGAATAGAAAAGAAAAACTAGAAAAGAAATAAAGAAATAAAGAAAAAGAAACAGAAAACAGAATAAGAAAAATAGAAAAGAAAATGCATACTTTATGCATTTGTGCATTTGCATCATGAATATGCATAATACCATGCTTATTATCATGAGTAGTAAAAAATTAGAAAACAGAGAGCAAAACAGAGAAAGAATGAGAAAGAATAGAGAAAAAACAGAGAAAGAACAGGGAAAGAATAGAGAATAATCGGGAAATGTGATCTAGGGAAAGAAAATTGCAAACTTAACCAACAGAGAGAGAAGGGTAGCATAGCGGGTTTACTTACTGAGCAATTAGTGCTCACTCCGTTGTTTTCAATGTTTTTGCAGGTAATAGGTGAGTTGCAGTGGCCCGGAACGTCACGCAGTGGAAGGGTTGGGCTACACTGTCAAGTTGCTATTTTGAGTATATTTTGTAAATGAATAAGTCCATCCTTACAAAGAAGCCTACAAAGAAGCTTACAAAGTAAAGAAAAAAACAAAGAAAAAACGGAAAAAGAGAAAGAGAGAGAGAGAGAAATGATGAAGATGAAGGGTGGAGGTTGTCTTTGTATGCCTCATTTGTAGGCTTCTTTGTAAGACTAGCACCGCTGTTTGTAAATATTTGTATATAAAGAAAAATTAAATATGGGCCCATACTTTAATACTCGTTTATATGTGTATTTTCTTATATATGTTTTTAATGAGTTTTAATTATTATTTTATGAGTATACTAGCTAGAAAGAAAGTATTACATTGGTCTATTAAGATGATAAGCTACAACGATGCTTTGTTGAATCCAAATTCCACAAAATGGCTTAAAGCCATGAAATCTGAAATAGACTCCATATACTAAAACCAAGTATAGGATATCGTGGATTCACTCCAAGGGGTCAAACCCATAGGGTGTAAATGAATCTTCAAGAAGAAGATTGACCTGGATGGGAATGTTCAAATCTATAAGGCACGACTGGGTGTAGAAGGTTTCAAACAAAATCATGGGATTGACTATGATGAAACCTTTTCTCCAGTAGAATTGCTAAAGTCCATTAGGATTATACTAGCTATTGCTGCATACCATAACTATGAAATTTGGTAGATGGATGTCAAAACTGCTTTCCTAAATGGAAACCTTGAAGAGGATGTCTATATGACGCAACCTCATGGTTTCGTTCTTGATGGACAAGCAGGGAAGGTAAGCAAGGTGAAGAGATCCATTTATGGACTCAAGCAAGCATCAAAGAGCTAGAACATTTATTTTGATGAATCCATAAAAGAATTCGGGTTCATACAAAGCAAAGACGAGCCTTATGTGTACAAGAAGATCAGTGGGAGCACAGTGGCATTCTTGGTGTTGTATGTCGATGACTTATTGATCATTGGGAATGATATACCAAACTTGCAAACGGTAAAGATTTGGTTATCCAAGTGCTTCTCCATGAAGGACTTAGGGGAAGCAACCTACATCCTTGGTGTAAGTAATTGATCTACCATACGCAGCGGAAAACAAAAAATTCAATCGGTATATCAATTACCTTTCTTTGCCTAGATCCGAGTATAGATTATACAGTTTACATGTTTATAAACAAAAATCTTTATGAAGTAAATCCATTCAAGGATTAGAATACTTACGTACGTTTGGAGGCTCCTTTGAATATCACTGATTTCGGATAGGAACGCTATTCATGGTACTGTTTATGGTTACTATTCACCATCTACTGTTCATGATTACTATTCACTATATGCTGTTCATGGTTACTGTTCACCATCTACTGTTCACATGATTTTTCACCAATCGATCCAAAGTAGGATCGCACTCACGAAAGTCCACACGAAGATAATCCGCATAACCCTTGTTATTTTGCTGGAACAATCAAGGGCTTTAAGAATCAAGAAAGAAGAACAAGAAAAGTTTTCTTCTTGAGAGAGAGAGAGATGGGGTGGCTAGGGTTTTTAATTGAATGAATAATCCCTCATTGTTTTAATTTTGAGTTGCACTTATATAGTGCAACAATTAAAACCCTAGTCCATTTAGGAATAGGCATGGGCTCCAACCCTAGTTCACCCTTACAACCAAACACACCTTTTATGGTATTTTAATTAATCAATTATTATTTTAATTAAAATCAATTAATATATAATAATATATTAATATTTAATTAATAACAATAATTCATTTAAATATATACAGAGATATATTTAAATATAATCTTAGTAATTTAATTTTAATATTAAAATTAAATACATGCAACAAGCTCAGCAAATTTAATTGCACTATGAGATTACCAAAATACATTTTCACAAATTGATTCTTAAATTATCTTCTAAGTGTGTGACCCGTAGGCTCCTCATCATATCAGCAGTGTGTAGTATCGCGATTAACGCCAATTAATCGTCTCATTACACACATACCAAGATTGGCCCCTAGCAAGGCATCATGGCCACCTGATAGATTCAGATTCAGCAAAACCGCAGCCTGTCAATGGTATGGTTACCATGCAATCAAATCCTTTCATCAACTGTTATCTCATCGAGACTGAGGTACAGAAATAGGTCAACCTCAGATATCCTTGACATGTTTGTATTCTGTTACTGGACCAATGATAGGAATATTAAATTGGATTGAGCATCAACTCAATCCCACTGTGGCCACAGATTTAGTGTCATTGCCATTTATTGAATTACCCAGTGAGATAACTTCTCTCGTACCCAGGAGTGATGAATCCTTTGTCGATCCATCATAGTCTCGATAGACTTCTCAATGTAGCCAATCATTACCGTATTGATAGCTCTGAATAGAACTACGTTGGGCTAGTGTCAAACTACACCAATTGGTGCATAAGGCGCTCCGGTGATCTCAAATCTAAGGATCACATGCACCACCATTTGTTAGAGGATTTATTCCATGGACATTGGGGTTACCATCCATATGGAATCCTCTGGTGGGTCTGTTCAGTGAACTTGCCTCTGGCAAGCACCCATGCGTTGCACTAGGTTGTCGGTAAACAACCTTGACAAGTGAGATCAGTCATTGCCTTTTGATAGGGTCGTTCAACACTATGATAGCCTTACCGTATTATCTGTGTCCTTGGTTAGAATAATACTAGGGCTACGGACGTTTCTAGAATGGCCACCATATGTGATCATAGGGTTCTCACTATCAAGATTTGAAACACTTGATACCCTTATCACGGTTCTACTGTCCTAAGGACATATATCATTGCATACACGATATAGAAGAATATGCCTTTTATTGATAAATAAACATTTATTACAAAGTCAATTTTACAATAATTGATTGGCTCTAGGACACCTACTATAAAAATCTCCCACTTGCACTATAGCCAATCATTCATGTATTTAATACTAAATGACCATAAGTGTTTTTCATGTTTCTATTGCGACAGAGGCTTCGTCAGTGGATCAGTGAGATTGTCATCAGTATGCACTTTACTGATATATACATCTTTCCTCTCAACCATTTCTCTAATGAGATGAAAACATCTAAGTATGTGTCTGGACTTTTGGTGAGACCGTGGTTCCTTTGCTTGTGCAAGTGCTCCATTGTTGTCATAATAGACATCTATTAGATCAACAATCATGGAAACCACACCAAGTTCGGTGACGAACTTCTTAATCCAAACTACCTTCTTGGCCGTATCAGATAATGCAATACACTTAGCCTCCATTGTAGAGTTTGCTACAATGCTTTGCTTAGAGCTCTTCCAGCTCACTGCACCCCTATTGAGATAAAATACAAACCCTGATTGTGATCGATAATCATCTTTATCCGTTTAGAAACTAGCATCACTATATCCTCTTACAGTGAGCTCATCTTCCCCTCTATAGACCAAGAACATGTCCTTAGTCCTCTGCAGGTACTTAAGGATGTTCTTGACAGCTATCTAGTGAGGCTTACCTAGATCTGATTGATATCTACTACAAGTGCTTAATGCACTTGAGACATCAATCCGAGTACATAACATGGCATACATGATGGATCCAATTGCTGACGCATATGAGATCCTCTTCATTCTATCTCTCTCATCGTGTGTTTTAGGACACATATCCTTAGAGAGATAGACACCATATGACATTGAAAGAAATCCCTTCTTAGATTCTTCCATACTGAATCTTTTCAGTACCTTGTCAATGTATGTACTCTGACTTAGGCCAAGCAACCTACGTGATCTATCTCGGTTGATCTTTATTCTGAGGATGTAGGCTGCTTCTCCTAAGTCTTTCATGGAGAAGCACTTGGATAACCAAGTCTTTATTGACTGCAAGTTTGGTATATCATTCCTAATCAGAAGTATGTCATCGACATACAACAGTAGGAATGCCACTGCGCTCCCACTCACTTTCTTGTAAACACAAGGCTCATCTTCGTTCTTGATAAAACTGATGTTAGAGTAGATGCCCTAGAGCCAATCAAGTATTGTAGAATTGACTCTTTGTAATAATGTTCATTAATCAATAAAAGGCATTTTATTCTATATCGCGTAAATCATTATTATTGCAATATGTATTGATATATGTCCTTAGAATGGTAGAACCGTGACAAGGGTATCAAGTGTTTCAAATCTTGATAGTGAGAACCCTATGAGCACATATGGTGGCCATTCTAGAAACGTCCGTAGCCCCGATATTATTCGAAGTAAGGGCACGATAATACGGTAAGGCTATCATAGTGTTGAACGACCCTGTCGAAAGGCAGTGACTGATCTTACTTGTTAAGATTGTTTGGTGACAACCTGGTGTAACACATGGGTGCTTGCTGTAGGCGATTACACCACAGCAAGTTCACTAGACTGACCCACCAGAGGATTCCATATGGATGGTAACCCTAGTGTCTATGGAACAAATCCTCTAACGAATGGTGGTGCATGTGATCCTTAGACTTGAGATCACTGGTGTAACGCCCCACTTGAGGTACGTTGTTACTGTTTCCTCTTTCGCTCTTATTTTGAGTTGGTTTTGGTATTATTGTTTGATTTAGTGTTGTGTTGAATGTTTGCCCTGAAATTGGTTGAAAATGAAGAAGAAATTCTGTGTGCAGGCAGGGCGAAGAATCTTCGCCGCGGTGAAGAGAGGTTGAAGCCACGGGGGAAGCTGCTGGACAGTTTCGCCGCGGCGACAGAAGTTTCTTCGCCGCGGCGACAGGCCGAATAAAATGTTGGTTAAGTTTTAGATATTTTCTTCCGTAAGGGCAATTTGACCTTTCTACCCCTAATTAGCAGGGAAAGTGGGGAGTTAATTGTAAGGATTTTTCATAGAGAATGTGTTGATATGGGGGTGAGTTTGTAATGAATCAAAGGATATAGATGGAATTCCCAAAGAAGAATAAGGGCAAAATGGGAATGAGTGTGTTTATATTTCTTTAAAAGGAATTAGAATCAAAGAAACCCCTCATTCTCTTCTTCTCAAACGCAACTTCCCATCCTCACTCCTCTCAACTTCTCTTTTCTTTTGATCAAGGTTCTCTAAGGCTTCCTAAGGTAAGGATTTCTACTTAAGTTGTGTGATTTGGGAGTTTTAACCCATATTGAAGTTTGAGGGTTTTCCTTCTTTGGTTAAGATTAGAGGAAAAGTCAAGCTAAACAAGTGAAAGGAAGAATTTGTGAAGTCTCTCCATAACAAGGTAAGTAAAACCCAACCCAAGTTGAGATTTATGAAATTTCTTGATTAGGGTTTTGATAGACTTGATGTATGTATGTGATGTACATGTAATATGGCATGTATGAAGGATTAAATAGAGATTTCTATGCTTTGTGATTGTTATACCTTGCAAATTTGAGAAATGAGATGTTGGGTTGGCAAGGTAGTTTGAGATGGAATTTAAGGGGTGTCATGGATCCCTTTTTGGAAGTGCCTTGTTTGACAGGTTTTATGGCTTTGTGAAGGGGTTTTTCCCCATTTTGGATGGTTAGAGAAAGATTTAGAATCATTGCTATAATAGAGTTTTATAGTGCACATGAGATGTTTGATGAAATGCCTAATAGAGGTTTGAGTGTGAGTATTGAACCTTAATTCTTGCAACATTGCATGTTGGCATTTCATAAGTGCATTGGTAGTGATGAACCATCCATAGGCACTAATTGTGCATGGAAAAGTGACCTAAGAAAGTGTAAGGAAATGGTTTATGCATTTACCCTATGAGTAGAGAGCTTAGTGGGTAAAATTACTCTAAGGGTAGAGAGCATTGAAAAATGCTACAATAGAATGAATTAGAAGAGTAGTATAGTTGAGATGATGCTTTGTGGTCATCACCCGACCGTTATGGGAATCGGATTGATGCTTTGTGATCATCATCCGAATAGCCCTCCTTAGAGAGATGGGTCGATGCTTTGTGATCATCACCCGATGAGTAGTAGAAATGGGTAGATGCTTTGTGACCACTACCCGGTTAGTTAAGAGATATGTAGGTTGATGCTTTGTGATCATCATCTAACATTTGGTAGAAGTGGGTTGATGCTTTGTGACCATCACCCAATAGTGACTAGAGACGGGTAAATGCTTGGTGATCGTTACCCAAAATTCATGAGGAACGGGTAGGTGCTAGGTGATCTCCACCCGATAGTTAGAAAGAACCGAGTTGGTGCTTTGTGATCCTCACTCGGTAGTCACTAAGAACGGGTTGGTACTGTGTGAATTCCACCCGATAGCTATAGAGAGTGAGATGGTGCTGTGTGAACGCCATCCGGCCGTACCTCCGGTAAGATGAGGCCATGATGTTATTAGGAACAGAAACAGAATCAGAAATAGCATAAGGAAAGAATTAAGAGTTATTTATACGGGGCAGACAGAGAGAGAGTTTTACTTACTGAGCATTATTTTGTGCTCACCCCGTTATTTTCCTTTGTGGATGCAGGGTTCTAGGTGATGCAATGGAGGGGCGTCGGCAAGCGAAGAGAGATAGCTACACCTTGTTTCCCCTGTTTTGCCTTTTAAAAATGCATTTTTGTAAATAGACTTTTGTGTATAAAAGACATATGACTTATAATGAAAAGAAAGTTTTTGGGCCCAATTTTCTATTGTTATTATGCATGCATTGTACTAGTTTTCAGTAGTTGTTACAACTGGAGTGCCTTGTGCACCGATTGGTGTAGTTTGACACTAGCCTAACGCAGCTTCTTTTTCGTAGTCCAATACGGTGGTGATTGGCTGCATCGAGGAGTGTATCAAGACTATGGTGGATTGACAGAGGATTCATCACTCCCGGGTACGGGAGAAGTTATCTCACGGCGCAATTCAGTATATGACAATGACACTAAAACCGTGGGCCACAAAGTGGGATTGAGTTGTTGCTCTATCAAGTTTATAATACAGGTCATTGGTCCAGAAACTGAATACATAATATCGAGAGTAACCGAAGGTTGACACTATTTCTATGCCTTCGTCTCGTAGAGATAACGTATGATGAAAGGATCGAATTGTATGATAACCATATCGTTGATAGGTAGCTACTTTGCTGAATCCGAATCTATCGGGTGGCCATGATGCCTTGCTAGGGGCCAATCTTGGTCTGTGTTTAGTGAGACGATTAATTGGTGTTAATCGCGATACTATACACTGCCGATATGATGAGGAGCCTATGGGTCACACACATAGAATATAATTTAAGATCCAAGAAGAAAGAAGGGCGTTTTCGTCTTTTAAGGTGAAAGGGTATTTTGGTAATTTCACAGTGCAATTAAATTTGCTAAGGTCGTAGACTTTATTTAATTTGTTAGAAAAATTAAATAAGTGAAATTACGTTTAAATGTGTGTTCGCACATATTTAAATATATTATCATTATTGTTAAATGTTAATATATATTTAAATATATATTAATTGATTTTTAATTGAGATAATGATGGAAAATAAAATAAATCAAATTGGGAGTGTTTGGCAACATGGGGCGTTTGGGTTGGAGCTCAAGCCTATTCCGTATGGGATTAGGGCAAATTGTTTTTACTATAAATAGAAAAGTGTGTGATTTTTCTTTTAGAGTTAGTTTTCTTTGTAAAACCAAAAACACAGAAGCCCCAATATTGACACTCCCACGGCAGAATCCAATTTTTGCCCAAAATCAATTCATTTGATTTGTCTTCTTGATTCTTATTGCTAAGGAGGATCTAGCAAATCCCTTCTTAGTTCTTTTGAGATTGTTTTCGTGTGGACTACGTGGGTTCGATCCTACACTTGGATCGGTAGCAAAACATACGTTAACAAATTTGGTGGAGCCTCCAACGTGCGTTTGTCTCTCTTAACTCATGTTTAATATTTCTGCAGATTCTTATTATGATAAAATTGTAAAATTATACCCTTCATCTTGGCTCATGTAAACGATCCCTAAATTATTTGTTTTTGTTTCCGTTGCGTATGCGGGACCGTTTACTAATAGTGGTATCAGTGCCTAGGGTACTGAATTTTACAATTTTTTAAATGGATGGTTGATAACATGCGTTTGATTGATGATATGTTGCCATATAGAATCTGCTTAAAATCTGTCTTAAAACTATTTTAAGAAATTATTAATCGATTAATTTTTAATTTGTTGATGATCTGCATGTTTGGGATAATGGTTGATGGATTTTTGTTGAGATCAATGTGTTTGGTTGATTGCAAAATCCGTTTAGAGTGTTTTTGGTTGCTGTATGAACAGATCCGGAGCTACAGACTGCAGCAGCCGCCGCGGCGATATAACCCATCGCCGCAGTGAGTGTTGTTCACGCTCACGCTGGTGACGAAACCAGCGCTCGTCGCGGTGATATAAACCATCGCCGCAGCGATCGTTCTCTGGACGAGCGCTGGTGACGAAACCAGCGCTCGCCGTGGCAATATAACCCATCGCCACGGCGATCATCCTTCGGACGTGCGCTGTACCAAATCACCGCAGCTATCGCCGCGACGAACGTACGTTAAGCGTGAACGTCAATTTACCAATGTACGCCACGGTGATCTAACTCATCGCCGCAGCGAGCGCACTTCCGAGTTTGCAGGGGCTAAAATGCAAAGTTTTAAAACTTGTGGACCAAACTGTAGATCTACAAATTATCAGGGGGTAAATGAATTAACCCACTAATTTCAAAAATTGATTGTTTTTGAAATGTATGCTTTGTACTTGTTTGTATATTGCATGGTGCCCGGTACATGAGCCTTAGACCTAAGGGTGAATGTTTTAAAATATTTTTGGGTATGTATGGTTGTATAATTTATTAAATAGGGCCTGCGTGTCCTGTCTTTCTCCTTTTTCTCGATGTACATTCTCTTCTCATCTAATTCCCCTCGAATGTAAATCGAGGTTTCTAAATTTATTGATGTAAAGAATTTTGTATTATTATTCTTTTGTAAATTTAAAAGTTTTGTAATGTACTTGAAGATGGAGTAAAGAACGAGGCAACCATACTTGAAGACTCGAGATGTTTATTACAGGACCCCTAGGTGACCCACCGATTCCTCTAGGCTTGAGGAAATCGGTTTTAGTTGGGCCATGTACCGGCACGTTTAATTTTTGTTTAGAATGCATGCTAAGGTTGAATGTTTGATAACATGCCGAACAATGTCATTCTAACAAAGATAATAATCTGATGAACATTAAATAACAAACCCCTCAATTGAATTATATTAAGTCACGTAAGCCTTCCATCACCATGGTTTTAATCAAACCACTGTTCGTCGAAATCTTGTTCGCCAAAGCGAAGGGTACACTTCTACCAGTGGGAGGTTAAAATACATTAGAGTTTTCCTTAATGGTGATGGGTCGACATAAAATGACGGTTTTGCTTGTTTGTTGATGCGTGTTTACTACAACATGCAAAACTAGCAAGTGCACTAGTCGCTCAAGTAATAAAATGATGGGTAGGATATCGTTCCCACGAGGACTGTTAGCAAAGCACTAAGTTTCCTAACGTTATCAAGTTGAAGTAATCGAATTCTTTGGATTGGTGGGAGAAAATTTTAATTTAAAAACAACAAAATGAAATTTAACTAAGGTTAAAACTTGATTAAGAAAGCAAGCTGAAACACAGAATATCAATTCAAGCAAAACGGGTAGGGTTTTGACTTCGTTTGGACTTTTATGGGTTAAACCTAAAATTACACTATATTCACATTCATGCGCAATGGTTGTAAATCGAATTCACTAATATGTTAAACATACCCTCTCGGGCTATGTTTTCCTATTCATCCTTATTAACATTCTGCACCCAACAAATTGAAGGTTAATAATTCGAATTCATTCAAAGACAAGAATCCTAAATTGGTTTCATTAATTCTTGAATCTATCTCTAGCATCCAATACTATAATGGTGATTACCCAAGAAGCCTAACATGAATTATTTCTCAATCTCATCATGTTCATCACATACAACATTCAATTTCAGAGTAACACACAACCAAAGCTTATTCACATGGAAATAACACAATCAAATACTTAACCCATTTAAAATCCAAACTACAATCAAAACCCTAACCCATAAAGGATTAGTTCATAACTAAATTAACACTACAAAAACGAAAAACAGAAATACACAAGTTAAACATAATGAAACTGAGATGAAAGATAAGAAATCTCCCCAAAAGATGAATCTTCTAGTCAAAATCTGAATCTTCTCCCTTAAACAATCCGAAAAACTCAAAGCTTTACTCTAAGAAAAGTGTAAAAACGGCTAAACCTAAAAAGATGAAGATCCTTTAAACAAAAGGTTAAGTTTTTCTTTTATACTTAGTCCAAAAACCCAGCCAAAACACGCACACATGAAACTGTGCGTTTGACAAAACTGAATAAATTGACTGTCGCCGCGGCGAAGAATGAAGAAATCCCAATCGTCTCTGGCTTACTTCGCCGCGGCGAAGACAATTTCGTCGCCGGGGCGAAGCTCCTTGAAAAGTTCTGAAATTACAGAACTGCCATTCTGCTTGCTTTTTCGTTCGATTCTTCGAATCTCGGCTCTCTTCCTTGGGAACAAGCTTCATCGTGCTTTGTCCTGCTCCGGAACTCTCCTATCTTCTGAGATCCGCTAAGTTCTGAGTCAAAACTATCCAATTTTGTCTTTATTTACTCAAAAAGTCCATTTTAACCTAAAACACGAAAAGTAAAGAATTAAGCAACAATTTAGGCAAAAATGCACTAGAAAGTACCTGAAATCCGACAAAAAGATCTAATAAAAACTGTATAATTTACGGATTATCAACTACCCCCAAACTAAAGAGATGCTCGTCCCCGAGCATACAATACAAAACTAACGAAAACATAGACAACAAACAAAAACAAAAACATGAAAACACACACAACAAAAACTGAAAAAACAAAACTCAAATCCCACAGTGAATTGCCTAGAAATTGCATATGTCTCAAAAATTGTTGAAAAATTATTATCAGGAAATGTTCGACACTCCAAGAAGTTATAAGCTACATCGACTGTCTTCCTCAATCGGTCCACCACGTAGGTGATCCCCACTTCAATCCACATTCCAACTTCCCGGATTATTTTCTGCAAAAATTGTAAAGTTTATCAAATGGTGGTGACTCCATAAGCCTAAATATCGAACTACTCTCCACTAATGAGGACTAAACACAGATGAGAATCAAAAGGTCTTTAAAAGCTTGTAACGTTAGGCTCGGGTCATGGGCTCCAATAAAAGGATAGGAAACAAAGTAAGAGAACTCGGTTGTCCTAAAGCAAAACTAAAATCACATCGAAACCCACACTTTCTCAACACCAATCGACATGTCCACTAGTTTACAGCCTTCAAACGCGTATCTTTAAAAACTTTTGGATACCATAAATGTAGGGGAGACTCGTTTAAGGTGTAGGTGGTGTTGTTAAACCCGAGGTCGCCAAATACTGCTAGGCAGTTTTTTTAAGGCGGATTTTGGTTTCCAACCGGTATACCCTTAAACTAGGCAGCATTGTGTGTTTTTTTTTTTTTTACACAATCAATAGAATTGAATTGAGGTGACTACCTCCTTTGTTTTTATTCTTTTCTCTCAACCCCCCACATCATTCTTTTTGGTCTCTTCTTCATTTTTCTTCTCTTAACCCCCAAACTATTCTTTTGCTCATTTGTACACTCGTTTCATTCTTTGTTTTGCACTAGGACCGAATTCTCCTAAAGGTACGATACAGTGTTTAGGGCAAAAAGGATTGACAATTTTTGTTGTTTTCCAAGAAAAATAAAACAAAATTCATACGGCTCAAATGGGTGACTAGGGAAAATTTCATTCATGGGTCGGCTAGAAAGGCTCAAACGTTCCGAAAAATTGCCTAAATCATCTCCTCAACATGTCTAATCCTAGAATTTCGCCTCAAGCACTTCTCAACTAGGTTCTAGAGTCCACCAATATTATCAAGACTTTACCTAACCACATAAAATGAATCTAAGCATGCCGGAAAATGAAAATGGTGGTTGAACCACTCAACAAACCTCAATCACAATCCAATCAATAAACAAAAACTTGAAGCAATGCTTAACATTTCCCAACAATAAAAATTCAACAGCCTTATTCTCATCATTGATTTATACAATTCATCATCGACAAAAACGATCAAACAAAGTTAACAAAAAAAACACAAAGAAGTTTTCAAGTTTAAGGTGTACGTGGCGTTGTTAAACCCGAGGTCGCCAAATACTGCTAGGCAGTTTTTAAGGCGGTTACTGGTTTCCAGCCAATATACCCTTAAATGAAACAAAGAAAGTAAACAATTAACATAACAAAAAAAAATTAATTTTTTTTCAAGTTTAAGGTGTACGTGGCGTTGTTAAACCCGAGGTTGCCAAATATTGCTAGGCAGTTTTTAAGGCGGTTACTGGTTTCCAGCCAATATACCCTTAAACGCGGTTTTAATTCTATTCCTTACCCCCAAACTAAACATGACATTGTCCCCAATGTTCCATTATGCACAAATCAGGAATAGATAATAAAAAAAAAACAATAAAGGTACGAGAATTCTCCCCTGTTAATCCATGAATTGTCGCCCCCTCCCCCAATGAACACCCTGTCGACTTTTCATCATCCAGAACCACAAAAACAATCAAACTGTGGTGTCCTTTATGTTAGAACAATTCACAACTAATCTTGAAAATATTACAACCTAGTCTCGACCTTTTAACAACTACAACTTAAAACATCAACTAAAAACTAACAAAATAAACAAAGTTCAAAACCAAAATAAACCGAGTTTAATGTTTCAACTGAACACAATTAACAAAAAAAAAAAAAAATAACACAAAATAGGTGCTCTGGTTCAGTCTGCTTCTTCATCTGTTTCTTCTTCGAAGCCCTCGTCTTCCTCGTCCTCCTCAGAGTCCAACCACTCATCTGAGTTCCAGTCAACCCATTGGTATGCTGAAGTGTCAACATTCAGCTCCTTGAAGCTGTTTGTTAGCAATTCATGCATCCTTTCCGTCCGCTCCATCATCCAATCCTGGCGTCTCTTCATGTATTTCATCAGGCCCATCATTTCCTGCATCATCTCTTTTTGTGTACCCGTGGAGCCGGGATGATGTGGCCAGGCTCGTTCTCTGCCTTTTCCCCTCTGCTCTTGGTTGGGCAGCTTCCATTCGGTCCAGGCGTTTCTTGTAATAATCTGAATCTAAACTTGGAGCAGCATGAATACGCTGCTCGTCATCCTGAACCTCAACTCCAACTTTTAGGCATAAGGCTGTGATGAGATGTGGGAAACAGTAACTTCCGCGCCCCTGGTTTGATGCTAGCTTAATGCTATTATAAATTACGTCCCCCACATCAATATTCTTCCCTGTGGCAATCGAATATAGAAGCAATGCCTTCTCGCGAGTCACGATACTGTAGTGCGATTCCGGCATGAGTCTTGCACTGATATAGTATTGCCACAGCCGAGCCATCAGTGTCAACTGTGTTCCCTTGAGTGTCTTTTTCTGTTTCTTGGACACTGCCCACTCTGCACCCGGTTTTGTAATCACTAGGAGAATTAAGTCGTCATCAATCCCTGATCTCTTGAACTCCACGTAGTCATCAATGAGGATTTTCGGCAAATGAAAGAAATCACTGATTTCTTTCGCCGTAAAAGGCACATCCTCCCCTCTTATAAAAACCGTCTGTTCCTTACACTCCGGGAGATTGGCATAGAACTCCCTTACCAGTGGCTCAATAGCCAACTGATCAGGAGCTCGCAGAAACATCTCCCACTGCCTCCCTCTACTCCAATCAAGCGCCTGAGTAGCGGTTAAGCCGCGCTCCTGGATAATCCCTTTGTCCCTTCTTTGAATGGCCGCCTCATACTTTTTCCGGGCCTCATCGTTCACAAACCGGTTATCGACACTCTTTCCCTTACTCTTACTTTCTTTCCCTTGTACGGTTGTTTAACCTTCTGAGCCATTTTCCAACTCGGGCCCAAACCAAGATTTTAACCCCAAAAATTCAGCCCTAATTCTACACAATCACAACTCAACCTGCAAAAACAACCCACACTTCCAAAAATTTTCAATCAACCTCCAAACTAAATTATTCAATTCAACACAAACACTCCAAAATAATCAACATCCACACTTCCAACAATCAATTGATTCACAAACTTCTCAACATCAATCAAAATCACAACTCAAATAACCCAAAAATTCTCAAGTCAAAAGTTCAACAAAATTCTTAGATCTATGATTATAAACTTAGAATTTTCCGAAATAAAGCTTTGGGTTTTCGAGATCTTACCAATATGAAGGAGTTTGCACCACCAATTGAACCGGAAACGACCCAAATAAGAAAGCCCTAATTTTTCGATCCAAGAAAATTTTTGTGAAATTTGTTGTTGATAAGGGTTGTTTTGGTGTTTAGGAATGTTGTAGAGTAAGAGTTTTTGGTTGGAAAAGCAAAATAGAAGCAAAAGATTGAAAGTTGAAAATTTTTCTCTCAACTCAAAATGCAAGGCGACGTGAAGAATGAAGAAGAAAAGTTGGTATTTATAGAAAAGGCTCGTCGCCGCGGTGAAGAAGTTTCTTCGCCGCGGCGAAGTTCATCATGCATAAACCCTAATCAACTTTTCCAGGTCTCGCCGCGGCGAAGAAGGATCTTCGCCGCGGCGAAGTTCATCGTTCATGAACCCTTTTCGCCTCGGCGAAGAAAATTTCTTTGCCGCGGCGAAATGCCTTAGTCAAATTTTCCAAAATTTTTTTCACTTTCTTCTCCCAGGCGAAAATGTCCAGGAGCTTACCTGGTTTTCTTCATGTCTCTTCGCCACGGCGAAGTCTGGAAATTTTTTTTTAATACCTTCCTTTGGCTCAAGACTTCACCTGAAACACCCAAAAACAATAAAAACATCAAATTTTATACAAATTCATAATGAAATTAAATAAATTCGAACAACCAAAATTAAAAACAAAAAGTTAAGAACACTTGGGTTGCCTCCCAAGAAGCGCTTGTTTATAGTCGAAAGCTCGACTCTCCCAATTCTCAAGTTGGGATTTCAAGCCGGATTGGGATGAACTTGTAACTCATCACCCCCTCAATGTATGGCTTCAACCTTTGTCCATTAACCGTGAAAGTGCCCTTTTCCTCATGTGTGACTTCCATTTCTCCGGATGCATGTATCTTCGTAATAGTGAATGGTCCGGACCATCTAGACTTAGACTTAAGTTTTCCGGGGAAAAGCCTAAGTCTAGAGTTGAACAACAATACCTTCTGTCCAACTTCGAAAGCCTTGACTCGGATGTGCTTGTCATGCCACCTTTTTGACTTCTCTTTATAATTCCGGGCATTTTCATATGCTTCGAGACGAAACTCATCAAGCTCGTTCAAAGTCAGCATTCTCTCCTCTCTCACGGCTTTCAAGTCCATGTTCAACTGCTTGACGGCCTAGTATACCCTATGTTCAAGTTCTACCGGCAAGTGGCACACTTTCTCATAAACCAATCTGAACGGAGACATACCAATTGTGGTTTTAAAGGCAGTGCGATAAGCCCATAAAGCATCGTCCAACTTCCGTGACCAATCCTTCCTCGAGGCATTAACTATTTTTTCTAAAATCCCCTTTAGTTCTCTATTCGCAGCCACTTGCCCGCCCTCGTTTGTGGATGGTAGGGTGTTGCAACTCTATGTGTCACTCCATACTTACTCAGCAGTGAATCCATTTGCCTATTGCAAAAATGCGATCCTCCATCACTAATGATTGCTCGTGGTACCCCAAACCTTGAGAAAATATTCTTCCTCACAAAATTAATCACCACCCTAGCATCATTAGTTGGCAGTGCAACTGCCTCAACCCATTTCGACACATAATCCACCGCTACCAAGATATACGTGTTCCCAAAAAGAACTTGGGGAAAGGACCCATGAAATCAATCCCCCAAACGTCAAAAATTTCAACCACCAGGATGTTGTTCAACGACATCTCATCTCTTTTTAAAATATTTTCCATCCGTTGACATTGGTCACATTCTTGAATCATCCGGAAGGAATCCTTAAAGAGGGTTGGCCAATAAAACCCAGATTGTAGCACCTTCACTGCTGTTCTAGCTCCCCCAAAATGGCCACCTACTTCCTTCTCATGACAATGCCTTAAAATGCTCTCCATTTCTTCCTCCGGGACACATCTCCGTATCATTTGATCAGTATAGTGTCTGTACAGGAACGGCTCTTCCCAAAAGTAGTACTTTAAATCTGAGAAAAATTTCCTCTTCTGTTGAAATGTCATACCACTTGGGAGCACCCTTGATGATAGATAATTTGCAAAATCCGCATACCATGGTGCTTCTTCCACTCTCATCAGCTTCTCATCCGGAAATGTTTCTGTAATTGGCATTTCCACCTCGCCTTGATTGGTCTCTCAATTCTCGACAAATGATCAGCTACCACATTTTTCGACCCCTTCTTGTCTCGAATTTCCAACTCAAACTCTTGAAGTAGTAAAATCCATCTTATCAACCGAGGTTTTGCTTCTTGCTTCGCTAGTAGGTGTCTGAGTGCTGAATGGTCCGTGTAAACGATCACCTTCGCATCTAATAAATAAGAACGAAACTTGTCAAAAGCAAACACCACAGCCAATAATTCTTTTTCAATGGTGGTGTAATTCAGTTGTGCATCAACGAGTGTCTTGCTAGCATATTGAATTACATGCAACACTTTATTTTTTTCTCTGTCCCTAATACTACCCCTAAAGCAAAGTCACTAGCATCACACATTAGTTCAAAGGGCGGCCTCCCCAATCGGGAACTGCAATAATAGGTGCAGATACTAGTAAATTTTTCAGAGTTAAGAAAGCATGCATGCAATCATCATTAAAATAAAAAACAACATCTTTATTCAATAGATTGCAAAGGGGTTTAGAAATCTTAGAAAAATCCTTGATGAAGCTCAGAAACCCCCGCATGCCCCAAGAAACTTCATCCGCTTTGACATTTGATGGTGGTGGTAGCTTCTCAATCACTTGTCTTTGCCCGATCAACTTCAATCCCATCCTTGGAAATCCTATGCCCGAGCACTATTCCCTCTAGGACCATGAAGTGACATTTCTCCCAATTCAAGACCAAATTTGTTTCCTTACACCGTGCAAAACAAGAGACATTTGTTAGACAGCTTATCAAATGATGATCCAAAAACTGAGAAGTCATCCATGAAGACTTCTATAAACCGTTCCACCATGTCTCCAAAGATTGACATCATGCATCTTTGGAATGTTGCTAGTGCATTGCATAACCCAAATGGCATCCTTCGGTAAGCAAAGGTGCCGTAGAGGCAAGTGAAGGTCGTTTTCTCTTGATCCTCCGAGCGATGGCAATTTGGTTATATCCTGAATAGCCATCCAGGAAACAATAATAGGCATGTCCTGCCAACCTCTCCAACATCTGATCGATGAAGGGCAATGGAAAATGATCATTCCTTGTCGCCTCATTTAGTTTACGGTAATCAATGCACACTCTCCGATCCGTTACCGTCCTTGTTGGAATCAACTCATTACTCTCATTCTTCACAACAGTGATCCCTCCTTTCTTCTAACTACTTGTACCGGCTCACCCATGGACTATCGAAAATCGGATAAATAATCCCCGCATCTAAGAGTTTCACCACCTCCTTTCTCACCACTTCCTTCATTGAAGGATTCAATCTTCGTTGTGGTTGTACCCTAGGCTTAATGTCATCCTCCATGAGAATCTTATGCATGCAAAATAAGGGCGAGATACCTCTAATGTCCGAAATGGTCCATCCAATTGCTAGTCTATGTTCCCTCAAAGACTCTAATCAACCTCTCTTCCTCTAAGGCATTCAAAGCGCACTAATAATCACTGGAAAAGTTTCGAGTCTCCAAGATAGACATATTTGAGGTGAGGCGGTAAAGGTTTCAGTTCAAGCCTTGGAGCTTCTTCATTATTTCCTTTTGCCCTCTCTTTGTCAAAATCAAACTCCTCAAATTCTACATCTTGACTCTCCTCAATCGGTTGAAGTGCTTCTAACATCCTAGCACAATCATTACTTGCCGATTCTTCCACCTCTACTGTTTTTGATTTGGCTATACAAGCTTCTAGAGGTAATTCAGGGGTGTTTTCTTCCATGGACTCCACAACAAGTTCATCCACCACATCGACACTAAAGCATGAATCCAATTCGCATAAACTTCATTGCATCAAAAACATTGAAAGTTATGTTTCATCTTGAACCCTTAACAAAGAACTTTCCTTCCCGCACATCAATCGCTCTCCCCGTGGCTAAAAATGGCCGGCCCAAAATGAGAGGAATTTCTTTATCCTCTTCCATGTCCAACACCACAAAGTCTGCTGGAAAAATTATCTTCCCCACCTTCACTAATACATCTTCAACTATCCCCCTCGAGTGCTTTATCGACGTATCCGCTAGTTGCAACGACATTGTTGTTGGCTTCACTTCACCAATTCCCAATCTCCTGAAAACAGAAAAGGGCATCAAATTTATACTAGCTCCTAGATCACATAGAACACGATCAAAAGTAATATCCCCTATAACACAAGGAATAGTAAAACTCCCTGGATCTTTGAGCTTTGGGGGTAATTTCTTCTGGAGGATTGCACTGCACTCTTCCGTGAGCATCACCGTTTCCTCATCTTCTAATTTCCTTTTGTTCGAAAGGATTTCCTTTAGGAACTTCGCATAACTTGGCATTTGCTGTAATGCATCTGCAAAAGGAATGTTAATATGCAACTTTTTAAAAACTTCAATGAACTTTGAAAATTGTTTATCCTGATTCTTTTTCTTCAATCTCTGAGGAAAAGGTACGGGTGGGGTGTGATGTGCCAATTCTGGTGGTATCTCGGGGAATGGCAATTTCTCCTTCTTCTTTTGCCTTTCTTCCTCTTTCTTTTTCTCTTCCCCCGAATCACCTGATTTCTCTTCACAAATGATCTCTTCATCAATTCTCTCTTCATAATCTTCCTTTCCGGGTTGCTCTACCTCTTTGGTAGTGTGACCTACCTCTTCCAAAACTGTCCCACTTCTCAACATTATGGCATTTGCTTGTTCACGTGGGTTGGTTACGGTATTGCTTGGTAGAGAACCCTGTGGTCGATTATTAAGCTTCTCGGCCAATTGGCCCATCTGTACCTCCAGATTCCGAATGGACGCCCCTTGATTTCTAAAGTTTGTCCTTGTCTCATTCATGAAACCTGTAGTCTCTTGCATGAATTTACCGAACATATCCTCCAACTTCGTCACTCTTTGATCTCCCGGTTGATTGGTCACCCTTGGCGGGTTATTTGGAACTTGCCTCTGGTTCCATTGGTTATTTTGTTGATTCCGATTTCCCAAGCTAGATTCGGATGATTTCTCCAACCCAGATTATATGTGTTGGAAAATAGGTTGTTCGGTTGTCTCTGATTTCCTGCCAAGTAGTTCACTTGCTCCATTGATGAAGATGACGGTGCAAATGTGTTTCCAACTTGACACTCGCTCACATGGTTTCCCTCGCACAAAATTCACATGTTAGTTGAGGTGCTTGTATAGAATTTACCTGCATAGTTCCCAACTGTTTTTGAAGTGCAGTGAGTTGGGCTGAGATGGCTATGAAGGCATCAACTTCATGAAGACCCGAAGATTTCCTAGTTGTAACTCTCTCATTCGGTCTTTGATAATTGTTGCTTGCCAAAACCTCAAGCAACTCATACGCTTCCTCTGGTGTCTTATTCTGCAAGGCCCCTCCTGACGCTGCATCAACCATGGTTTGCACATTACCCATCAAACCATTATAGAATGTTTGGACTTGAAGCCAAACTGGCAAACCATGATGTGGGCACTTCCTCATTAATTCCTTGTATCTCTCCCAAGCCTCGTACAACGACTCGGCATCATCTTGGAGAAATGATGTGATATCATTTCTCAATTTTGCTGACTTGGCTGGAGGAAAGAACTTGGTCAGGAATTTTTGTGCTAGATCATTCCACGTTGTTATTGTTCCCGGTGGTAATGCCATTAACCACCCCTTTGCTTTATCTCCTAATGAGAATGGGAATAAACGCAGCCTAATAGCATCATCCAACACTCCATTTGACTTGAAGGTGTCGCAAATTTCCAGGAAATTTGCAATGTGTTGATTCGGATCCTTCTTCAAATCACCGTTGAATCTAACCATCTGGATCATCTCGGATGATTGCCGGTTTGATCTCAAAGGGGTTATTTGCTTGTACGTAGGTCTAGTAATACTTGGACCCACTTACTTCCGCTCACCGCTGGGAACCGAAAATTTCCCTCGTCCTGCTTTTCTTGTTCACCATTTCAACAACAACTTCTTGATTCTCAAGAAGATTATCTCTTTCTCTTCTCTCTCTGTTAAGTCTTCTTACAGTCCTCTCAAGCTAAAGGTCAACAGGAACCACTGGTTGACGTCTTGCTCTTCGCATAAACTGAACGAACACAGGTGAAAGAAAAGTGAGATCACAACTCTAATAAAAATTAAAAACAAAATTAAAACTTCAATCTAGCTAAACTTAAGGAAAAACTCAATGTTAACTTAAAAACAGTCCCCGGCAATGGCGCCAAAAACTTGATGCGTGTTTACTACAACATGCAAAACTAGCAAGTGCACTAGTTGCTCAAGTAATAAAATGATGGGTAGGATATCGCTTCCCACGAGGATCGTTAGCAAAGCACTAAGTTTCCTAACGTTATCAAGTTGAAGTAATCGAATTCTTTGGATTGGTGGGAGCAAATTTTTAATTTAAAAAACAACAAAATGAAATTTAATAACGAGGTTAAAACTTGATTAAGAAAACAAGCTGAAACACGAATATCAATTCAAGCAAAACGGGTAGGGTTTTGACTTCGTTTGGACTTTTATGGGTTAAACCTAAAATTACACTATATTCACATTCATGCGCAATGGTTGTAAATCGAATTCACTAATATGTTAAACATACCCTCTCGGGCTATGTTTTCCTATTCATCCTTATTAACATTCCGCACTCCCAACAAATTGAAGGTTAATAATTCTGAATTCATTCAAGACAAGAATCCTAAATTGGTTTCATTAATTCTTGAATCTATCTCTAGCATCCAATACTATAATGGTGATTACCCAAGAAGCCTAACATGAATTATTTCTCAATCTCATCATGTTCATCACATACAACATTCAATTTCAGAGTAACACACAACCAAAGCTTATTCACATGGAAATAACACAATCAAATACTTAACCCATTTAAAATCCAAACTACAATCAAAACCCTAACCCATAAAGGATTAGTTCATAACTAAATTAATACTACAAAAACAAAAAACAGAAATACACAAGTTAAACATAATGAAACTGAGATGAAAGATAAGAAATCTCCCCAAAAGATGAATCTTCTAGTCAAAATCTGAATCTTCTCTCTTAAACAATCCGAAAAACTCAAAGCTTTACTCTAAGAAAAGTGTAAAAACGGCTAATCCTAAAAAGATGAAGATCCCTTAAACAAAAGGTTAAGTTTTTCTTTTATACTTAGTCCAAAAACCCTCCACCTAAAACACGCACCACAGAAACGTGCGTTTGACAAAACTGAATAAATTGACTGTCACCGCGGCGAAGAATGAAGAAATCCCAATCGTCTCTGGCTTACTTCGCCGCAGCGAAGACAATTTCGTCGCCAGGGCGAAGCTCCTTGAAAAGTTCTGAAATTACAGAACTGCCACTCTGCTTGCTTCTTCGTTCGATTCTTCGAATCTCGGCTCTCTTCCTTGGGAACAAGCTTCATCGTGCTTTGTCCTGCTCCGGAACTCTCCTATCTTCTGAGATCCGCTAAGTTCGAGTCAAAACTATCCAATTTTTTTCTTTATTTGCTCAAAAGTCCATTTTAACCCTGAAACACGAAAAAGTAAAGAATTAAGCAACAATTCAGGCAAAAATGCACTAGAAAGTACCTGAAATCCGACAAAAAGATCTAATAAAAACTGTATAATTTACGGATTATCATTCGCCAAAGCGAAGGTTGATAAACGCGTCATAGGCATAGTAGAGTAGTACACATATTATGTGTACGTGGTGACATGTAGTGTCCACTCTACCGATATTGAGAATCACACTTGAGGACAATGGTTGGAGCCATTGGATTGTGTGATTGGCTTGTTGGCTTTCTCACATTTGAGGTTGATAGTGGGAGCTATCAACTGGTGTGGATTAAGTTTGTTGGCCTACCTAATCAACTCATTTTGGCTTGTTCGCCAAAGCGAAGGTTTGAAATGGGCAGGATGGGATCTCGGTCCACTAGGGAAGTCAACGGGCTTTCCCGAGTTAATAGTGAGGGCTATTGGCTTGAGTAAAATAGTGGGAGCAGCGTTTAATAAAAGACCATATTAAATAATAATGAACTTTATAATAACTTTATCTTTTCTGCAATTGTAGATTCACCAAAATGAGCGTTATGAACCTGCGAACCGATAATCGAGAAAGAAAACAGGTTGGATGGATCCAATTTCTCAGACTGGTATCGTAATCTTCGGATTATACTCAAGTCAGAAAAGAAATTGTATATCCTTGAAAAGCCATACATGGCTGAGCCTGATCCTGATGCTACTGGTAGCGTGCCGAATGCACCAAATTAATTAACCTTACTAACCGAACTAATGAATTGTATAAAGGGCAAGCAAGGGTCGATCCCACAGGGAATGGTTCGATTAATTCCTATGTTCTAAAACAATGAAAACAACAGAAAAATAAAATAAAACGCTAAACAGTAAACATGACAATAGTAATGAAAAAGGGGTTGTAGTCAAGGAAACTAAATTAAAACAGAGAAATCTCTAATGGAATAAAATATCAGGTTAAAAACAATCAGTTCTTGGTTCAAGATCCACCTAAACATGCATTGGACATAAAGTAACCGTAACACTGTTCTATCTCATCATTATTAAACTACTGACCCTAGGAAACAACAAGCTCTATTACCCGAATTCTCCCTTAGTTTGTCACTACCGAAACAAGCTCTTCGAGTAGATACTAACCCTTGAACAACCTAGAACAAGCTCTCTAAATTTAATTCAATGGCAGCCTTAAGAATTAGGAGAATAGATCAATCTAAGCAACAATCACGCAAGCTCGGATTATTTAACTTAGGTTATGTTATTCAAGACAATAGACCGAAAACTTGTCCATAATCAGCTATCATCATGTGTCACTCGTTGAATAGAAAAGGGACAATTACGGATCACAATTCCCTAATTCTAACAGTAAATTCTGATTAAATAATTTAGCAGGCCAAAACTAAATCACTCAAACAAACAAACAATTGAAACAGAATAACATAAACAATTCCAATAAAAACGAGATTAAGAACAATGTTCTTGAGGTTAGGTTACACCAATGACATGAAATTAGGCTTCAAAATCCCCTTGAACTGAAGAAGGAAATTAGCCGCACATCTTGATCTAGAACGCAAAAACTCTACAGAATTCAAACTCTACTGTCCTCCCCCCATTTAACCTAAAAACTTCTAATTAAATAACATGTGTTTTCCTTAATTCTTCCCCAAGAATCACGGAATTTCTTTCCTGGACGTTTCCTAGAAGATAGACTTCCAGATTTGATAAAATCTGATCAGATATGGATTCCAGAATTCGTCTCCAACTTGCACCAGGATTTTCGCCATGTAAAAGATCTTTTATGGGCTCCATCACTTCATAAACATTGTATTCTAGGATGTGTAGATGAATCTGGGCTTTTGAATCACCCGTTTTCGATATCTGACGCTCCAGTTAGGCCCGTTCGAAGATTCACTGCTCAGCTAAGGAATCCTTCTGCGACTAGGATTCCAGGTCCGGTTTTGCAACAACTACTGAGAACCCAAACGAACTCGGATTCTTGCCCATAATACCTTCCTGAAAAGCTTGATTCGTCTACTTTAATTTCTCTGAAGACCACTTTTGCAATTGAGGAATCTAGCTCCATGAAAAACCTGGAAAACGAAGCATTGGTCAGAATAACGAAAAATCTGGAAAATCTGGAATTTCCTAATCTTTTATCACTTACTTCCTAAAGTCTATCCAACTATGCCAAACTCACAAAATAAACTCTAATCAATTCAAATAGGCATAAAACATAACAAAAAACATAATATGGAAAGAATAAAAATATATCAATTACACTCTTATCAGCTACTCGGGAAGTTAAGGATACTTATCAAAAGTTCCTTGATGATGCTGATAGCGTTCAATGCTTGATGTTAGCATCGATGACACCTATGCTGCAAAAGCAGCATGAGAATATGGACGCTTCTTCCATTATTCTACATCTCAAGGAGTTTTACGAAACAAATGCTCGATATGAGAGGTACAAGGTGTCGAAAGCACTGTTTGGGAGTCGTCTGACTGAGGGAGCCCAAGTTGGTCCTCATGTGCTCAAGATGATTGAGCACAGAGGCTTGAGACTTTGGGATGTGGCTTGGATGCAGAATTACAAATGGATTTAATTCTGCAATCCTGCCTCGACTTCTTATGCTTCGTTCATCATGAATTTCAATATGAACACGATGGAGAAAACCTTGTCAGAACTTCTGAACATGCTTAGGACTGCAGAGTAGGACTTGAAAAAGTCCAAGCTCTTTCTTGGTTCTTTGCCCGGATAAACCAAAGGGTTACAAAGAAGAGGGTAAGGCCAAGCCCAAAGGACAGGTTGCTCTTAGGCCTGAGAGTGGCATAGGGAAGGGCAAGGTAGTCTGCTTCTTTTGTGGCAAGCCTGGCCACTGGAGGAAACACTGCAAGGCTTTCCTCGCAAGCAAGAAGAAGTCAGAGGCTATGACTTCAGGTATCTTTATGATTGAGATTAATTTCTCTCCCTCAACATCTTGGGTCATTGACACGGGATGTGGTACTCACATTTGTACTGATGTGAAGGGACTAAGGCAGAGTAGAGTGCTCGCCAAGGGAGAGGTGGACCTACGAGTTGGAAATGGAGCACATGGGTGGCATTGGCTGTAGGAACTTATTGTTTATCTTTTCCTACGGGCTTGTTATTGGAACTACATAACTGTTATCACGTACCTTCTATTTCTAGAAATATTATTTCAGTATCCGCTTTGGATAATATGGGGTAACATTTTGAGATATCTAATGGATTGTTGTCCTTTAGTTTGAATGGTATTCTATTTGGAATTGCAAGGTTATATAATGGATTATATGTTCTTGATTTAAATAATAAAGATATTCTCAATGTTGAAACCAAGAGAGCTAAACATAGCGATCAAAACCGTATATCTCTCGCAATCTAGATTGTGTCATGTTAATAAGACCCGTATTGCAAAACTTCAAAGGGATGGAGTTTTGGACCCTTTTGACTTTCAGTCATTTGAGGTATGCGAGTCATGCCTGTTAGGCAAGATGACCAAGTCTCCTTTCACAGGACAAGGTGAAAAGGCTACTGAGTTGTTAAGCATCATCCATAGTGATGTATGTGGTCCACTAACAGTTGAAGCTAGAGGTGGATATTCATACTTCATCACATTTACTGATGATTTTAGTAGATATGGTTATGTCTACCTTATGAGACATAAATCTGAAGCCTTTGATAAATTCAAGGAATTCAGAAATAAAGTAATGAGAATATGTTGGGCAAAAGTATTAAAGCTCTTCGGTCGGATCGAGGAGGTGAATACTTAAGCTTAGGGTTTTCTGAGTACTTGAATGAATGTGGGATAGTATCACAACTCACCCCTCCTTATACACCCTAACACAATGGAGTGTCAGAAAGGAGGAATAGGACCTTACTGGACATGGTTAGGTCTATGATGAGTTTTAGTGATTTACCTGCATCATTATGGGGTTATGCCTTAGAAACTGCATCTTACGTTTTGAACCATGTGCCATCAAAGTCTGTAGATAAGACTCCATATGAGCTATGGAGTGGGCGAAAGCCCAACTTGTCTTATCTAAGGATTTGGGGTTGCGAAGCTTATGTTAAGAAATTAACTTCAAAACAAGTCGGGCCCCAAAATCCACGTAAATGTATATTTTTGGGGTATCCAAAGGAGACCAAAGGATACTATTTATACCACCCAGAAGAGCGCAAAATTTTTGTTGCTCGAACTGGTCTCTTCCTAGAAAAGGAATATTTTCTAAGAAGTACTAGTGGGAGAAAAGTAGAACTTGATGAAGTTCTAGAACCACAAGATATACTAGATGAAGGACGGGATGATGTGCGGACATAGTGGTCGAGCATCATGAGGAGGTTACTCCACAACTTGTGGATCAAAGTGAACCACCTGAGTAGCACAGAGCTACGTAGATCCGGGAGAGTACGCCATGAGCCCGAGAGATCACGGTTATCTCGTGACTCAACATGGTGACGTCTGGTCTACCAAGATGATGAACCCTAACCTACAAAGACGCTTATATCGGATCCGGATTTCGTTAAATGGCTTGAAGCCATGAAATCGAGATGGACTCCATGTACCGTAACCAAGTGTGGTCTCGGTGGAACCACCTGAAGGGTAAAACCCATAGGGTGAAAATGGGTCTTCAAGAAGAAGATGACATGGATGGCAACGTGCATACTTATAAAGCACGCTGGTTGCCAAAGGTTTCAAACAAATTCATGGCATTGACTATGAAGAAACCTTTTCGCCGGTTGCCATGATTAAATCCAAATGTGGATGATGCTTGTAATTGCTGCATATCATGACTATGAGATTTGGAAAATGGATGTCAAAACTGCTTTCCTGAATGGAAACCTTGAGGAGGATGTGTACATGACACAACCTGATGGTTTTGTTCTTGATAGTCAAACCAATAAGGTATGCAAGTTGTAGAGATCCATTTATGGACTCAAGCAAGCTTCAAGGAGCTGGAACATTCGTTTTGATGAAGCCGTAAAAGAATTCGGTTTTATCAAGAACGAAGATAAGCCCTGTGTTTACAAGAAAGTGAGTGGGAACGCAGTAGCATTCCTAGTATTATATGTCGATGACATACTTCTGATCGGGAATGATATACCGAACTTGCAGTCGGTAAAGACTTGGTTATCCAAGTGCTTCTCCATGAAAGACTTAAGGAAAGTAGCCTACATCCTTGGTATAAAGATCTATCGTGATAGATCGCGTAGGTTGCTTGGACTAAGTCAGAGTACATATATTGACAAAGTACTGAAAAGATTCAGTATGGAAGAATCCAAGAAGGGATTTCTTCTGATGTCACATGGTGTTTATCTTTCTAAGGAATTGTGTCCTAAAACACAAGATGAGAGAGATAGGATGAAGAGGATCCCATATGTGTCAGCAATTGGATCCATCATGTATGCCATGTTATGTACTCGGATTGATGTCTCATGTGTTTTGAGCACTTGTAGTAGATATCAATCGGATCTAGGTGAGCGTCCATCGGATGGTCGCCAAGAACATTCTTAAGTACCTGAAGAGGACTAAGGATATGTTCTTGGTTTATAGAGGGGAAGATAAGCTCACTGTAAAAGGATACAGTGATACTAGTTTCCAAACGTACAAGGATGATTATCGATCGTAATCAGGGTTTATATTTTGTCTCAATGGGGGTGCAGTGAGTTGGAAAACCTCCGCAAGCAAATCACAGCTGCATTCTACAATGGAGGCTGAGTATATTGCATTGTCGGATGCGGCCAAAGAGGCAGTCTGGATTAAGAAGTTCATTACTGAACTTGGTGTGGTTCCTACAATTGTTGATCCTATAGACATCTATTGTGACAACAATGGAGCAATTTCTCAAGCTAGGGAACCACAAAGTCTCATCAGAAATCCAGACACATACTGAGATTTGATTTCATCTCATCGAGAGATAGTTGAGAGGAAAGACGCAGATTAGTAAAGTGCATACTGACGACAATCTCGCAGATCCACTAACAAAGCCTCTGTCGCAGCAGAAGCATGACAGGCACTTGAGATCATTTGGTATTAAATACATGAATGATTGGCTATAGTGCAAGTGGGAGATTGTTAGAGTAGATGCCCTAGAGCCAATCAATTATTGTAGAATTGACTCTTTGTAATAATGTTCATTAATCAATAAAAGACATTTTATTCTATATCGCGTAAATCATTATTATTACAATATGTATTGATATATGTCCTTAGAATGGTAGAACCGTGACGAGGGTATCAAGTGTTTCAAATCTTGATTGTGAGAACCCTATGTGCACATATGGTGGCCATTCTAGAAACGTCCGTAGCCCCAGTATTATTCTAAAGTAAGGGCACAGATAATACAGTAAGGCTATCATAGTGTTGAATGACCTTGTCGAAAGGCAAAGTGACTGATCTCACTTGTCAAGGTTGTTTGGTGACAACCTGGTGCAACACATGGGTGCTTGCTGTAGGTGATTACACCGCAACAAGTTCACTGGACTGACCCACCAGAGGATTCCATATGGATGGTAACCCCAGTGTATATGGAACAAATCCTCTAACAAATGGTGGTGCAAGTGATCCTTAGACTTGAGATCATCGGAGTGCCTTGTGCACCGATTGGTGTAGTTTGACACTAGCCTAACGCAGTTCTTTTCAGAGCTATCAATACGGTGGTGATTGGCTGCATCGAGGAGTGTATCAAGACTATGGTGGATTGACAGAGGATTCATCACTCCCGGGTACGGGAGAAGTTATCTCACGGCGTAATTCAGTTTATGGCAATGACACTAAAACTGTGGCCACAGTGGGATTGAGTTGTTGGTCTATCCAGTTTATAATACGGGTCATTGGTCTAGAAACTGAATACATAATATCGAGAGTAACTGAAGGTTGACACTATTTCTATGCCTTCGTCTCGTAGAGATAACGTATGATGAAAGGATCAAATTGTACGGTAACCATATCGTTGACAGGTAGCTACTTTGTTGAATCCGAATCTATCGGGTGGCTATGATGCCTTGCTAGGGGCCAATCTTGGTCTATGTTTAGTGAGACGATTAATTGGTGTTAATCGCGATACTATACACTACCGATATGATGAGGAGCCTATGGGTCACACACATAGAAGATAATTTAAGATCCAAGATGAAAGAAGGGCGTTGCCTCTTTTTAAGGCGAAAGGGTATTTTGGTAATTTCACAGTGCAATTAAATTTGCTAAGGTCGTAGCCTTTATTTAATTTGTTAGAAAAATTAAATAAGTGAAATTACGTTTAAATGTGTGTTCGCACATATTTAAATATATTATCATTATTGTTAAATGTTAATATATATTAATTGATTTTTAATTGAGATAATGATGGAAAATAAAATAAATCAAATTGGGAGTGTTTGGCAACATGGGGCGTTTGGGTTGGAGCCCAAGCCTATTCCGTATGGGATTAGGGCAAATTGTTTTTACTATAAAAAGAAAAGTGTTTGATTTTTCTTTTAGAGTCATTTTTCTTTGTAAAACCAAAAACACAGTAGCCCCAATTTTGACACTCCCACGGCAGAATCCAATTTTTGCCCAAAATCAATTCATTTGACTTGTCTTCTTGATTCTTAAGGCTAAGGAGGATCTAGCAAATCCCTCCTTAGTTCTTTTGAGATTGTCTTCGTGTGGACTACATGGGTTCGATCCTACACTTGGATCGATAGCAAAACATACGTTAACAAATTTGGTAGAGCCTCCAACGTGCGTTTGTTTCTCTTAACTCATGTTTAATATTTCTGCAGATTCTTATTATGATAAAATTGTAAAATTATACCCTTGATCTTGGCTCATGTAAACGATCCCTGAATTATTTGTTTTTGTTTCTGCTGCGTATACGGGACCGTTTACTAACAACCGAATTCTTTTACGGCTTCATCAAAACGAATGTTCCAGCTCCTTGAAGCTTGCTTGAGTCCATAAATGGATCTCAGCAACTTGCATACCTTCTTAGCTTGCCCATCAAGAATGAAACCATCGGGTTGTGTCATACACACATCCTCTTCAAGGTTTCCGTTCAGGAAAGCTGTTTTGACATTCATTTGCCAAATCTCATAATCATGATATGCAACAATCGCAAGCATAATTCAGATGGATTTAATCATGGCAATCGGCGAAAAGGTTTTCTCATAGTCAATACCATGAATTTGCTTGAAACCTTTGGCAACCAGTCGTGCTTTATAAGTGTGCACCCTTCCATCCATGTCAGTTTTCTTCTTGATGACCCATTTACACCCTATGGGTTTTACCCCTTTAGGTGGTTCCATCAGAGACCATACTTGGTTCTGGTACATGGAGCCAATATCAAATTTCATGGCTTCAAGCTATTTAATGGAATCTGGATCCAATGTAGCGTCTTCGTAGGTTCTGGGTTCATCGTCTTGGTAGACAAGTACATCACCATGTTGAGTCATGAGATAGCCATATCTCTCAGGCTCATGGCATACTCTCCTAGATCTACGTAGCTCCTGTGCTATTTGAGGTGGTTCACTTTGATCCATAAGTTGTGGAGTAACCTCTTCCTGATGTTTAACCACTGCTTGTGGCACATCTTCCCGTCCTTCGTCTAGTATATCTTGTAGGTCTAGAACTTTATCGAGTTCTACTTTTCTCTCACTAGTACTTCTTAGAAAAAATCCTTTTCTAGGAAGACACCAGTACGAGCAATAAAAAGTTTGCTTTCTTCTGGATGGTAGAAATAGTATCCTTTGGTCTCTTTAGGATACCCCACAAATATACATTTGTAGGATTTTGGGCCTAGCTTTTTCGAAGTTAATTTCTTGACATAAGCTTCGCAACCCCAAATCCTTAGATAAGACAAATTGGGCTTTTGCCCATTCCATAGTTCAAATGGAGTCTTGTCTACAGTCTTTGATGGCACACGGTTCAAAATGTGAGTGGCTGTCTCTAAGGCATAACCGTAGAATGATGTAGGTAAATCACTAAAACTCATCATGGACCTAACCATGTCAAGTAAGGTCCTATTCCTCATTTTAGACATTTCATTGTGTTGGGGTGTATACAGAGGGGTGAGTTGTGATACTATCCCACATTCCTTCAAGTATTCAAAAAACCCAAAGCTTAAGTATTCATCTCCTCGATCTGACTGAAGAGCTTTAATATTTTTGCCCAACATATTTTGTACTTCATTCTTGAATTCTTTGAACTTATCAAAGACTTCAAATTTATGTCTCATGAGGTAAACATAACCATATCTACTGAAATCATCAGTAGGTGTGATGAAGTAGGAATATCCACCTCTTGCTTCAATTGTTAGTGGACCACGTACATCACTATGAATGATGCCTAACAGTTCAGTAGCCCTTTCACTTTGTCCTGTGAAAGGTGACTTGGTCATCTTGCCTAAAAGGCATGACTCATGAAACCTCGGGAAATATTGCTGAAGTCAAAAGGGTCCAAAACTCATCCCTTTGAAGTTTTGCAATGCGAGTTTGATTAACATGACCCAATCTACAATGCTAGAGGTATGTATGGTTTTGTTCGCTATGTTTAGCTTTCTTAGTTTCAACATTGAGAATATCCTTATTGTTCAAATCAAGAAACTATAATTCGTTATATAACCTTGCAATTCCAAATAGAATACCATTCAAACTAAATGACAACAATCCATTAGAAATCTCAAAACGACATCCTATATTATCCAAAGTAGATACCGAAATAATGTTTCTAGAAATCATAGGTACAAAATGACAGTCTTTGAGTTCTAATAATAAGCCCAAAGGCAAAGACAAACAATAAGTCCCTATAGCTAATGCTGCCACATGTGCTCTATTTCCAACTTGTAGGTCCACTTCTCCCTTGGTGAGCAATCTACTCTGCCTTAGTCTCTGCACATCAGTACAAATGTGAGTACCACATCTTGTGTCAATGACCTAAGATGTTGAAGGAGAGAAATTAATCTCAATCATAAACATACCTGAAGTTGAAGGAGTACCACATCTTGTGTCAATGACCTAAGATGTTGAAGGAGAGAAATTAATCTCAATCATAAACATACCTGAAGTTGAAGCATCTAACTTCTTCTTGTTTGTGAAGAAAGCCTTACAGTGCTTCCTCCAGTGGCCAGGCTTGAGATAATAGAAGTAGACTACCTTCCCACCTTTCCCAACGCCACCTGCAGGCTTGAGAGCATCCTATCCTTTAGGCTTGAGCTTGGGATTGGCCTTGGCCTTGGCCTTTCCCTTACCCTTTCCTTTACTAGCAGCTACCAGTAAAACAGGCTTCGATTTCTTCAAGTCCTACTCTGTAGTCTTTAGCATGTTCAAAAGCTCGGACAGGGTTTTCACCATAGCGTTCATATTGAAGTTCATTATGAACGGTGCATAAGAGTCAAGCAAGGATTGTAGAATTAAATCCACTTGTAATTCTATATCCAACTCAAACCCCAAAGTCTCAAGCCTATCCATGTGCTTGATCAATTTGAGCACATGAGGGCCAACTTGGGCTCCCTCGGTCAGGCGACTTCCAAACAATGCTTTTGACACCTTGTACCTCTCATGTCGAGCATTCCCTTTGTAAAGCTCCTTGAGGTGTAGAATAATGGCAGCGACGTCCATATTATCATGCTGCTTTTGTAGCACTAGTGTCATTGATGCTAATATCAAGCATTGAACGCCATCAGCATCATCAAGGAACTTTTGATAAGTATCCTTTACTTCTTGAGTAGCATCAGGATCAGGCTCAACCATGTATGGCTTATCAAGGATATACAATTTCTTTTCGGACTTAAGTGTAATCCAAAGATTACGATACCAGTATGAGAAATTGGATCCATCCAACCTGTTTTCTTTCTCGATTATCGGTTGCAGGTTCATAATGCTCATTTTTAAGTGAATCTACAATTTAGAAAAGTAAAGTCAATATAATGTTTATTATTTCTTAATATGGTCTTTTATTAAAAAACACTCCCACTATCTTCCTCAAGCTAATAGCCTTCACTATTAACTTGGGAAAGCCCGTTGGCTTTCCTAGTGGACTGAGATCCCATCTGCCTATTTTAAACCTTCGTTGTGGCGAACAAGCCAAAATAGGTTGATTAGGTAGGCCATCAAACTTAATCCACACCAGTTGATAGCTCTTACTACCAACCTCAAATATGAAGTAAGCCAATAAGCCAATCACACAACCCAACAGCCTAGCCATCGTCCTCAAGTGTGATTCCCAGTATCAGTAGAGTGGACACTACATGTCGCCACGTACACTCAACATGTGTACTTCTCTACCATGCCTATGATGTGTTTATCAACCTTCTCTGTGGCGAACAAGCAAAACTGTCATTTTAAGTCGACCCATCATCATTAAGGAAAACTCTAATGAATTTTAACCTCCCATTGGTAGAAGTGTACCTTTCGCTGTGGCGAACAAGGTTCCGACGAACAATGGTTTGATTAAAACCATGGTGATGGAAGGCATACGTGACTTAATATATCTTATTTGAGGGTTTTTATTTAATGTCTCACCAGATTATTATCTTTGTTAGAATGACATTGTTTGACATGTTATTGAACATGTTGGAGTAGGTGCCTTAGAGCCAAACAATTATTGTGGAATTGACTATTTGTAATAATGTTCATTAATCAATAAAAGGCATTTTATTCTATATCGTGTAAATCATTATTATTGCAAAATGTATTGATATATGTCCTTAGAATGGTAGAACTGTGATGAGGGTATCAAGTGTTTCAAATCTTGATAGTGGGAACCCTATGAGCACATATGGTGGCCATTCTAGAAACATCCATAGCCCTAATATTATTCTGAAGTAAGGGCACAGATAATACGGTAAGGCTATCATAGTGTTGATTGACCCTGTCGAAAGGTAGTGACTGATCTCACTTCTCAAGGTTGTTTGGTGACAACCTGGTGCAACACATGGGTGCTTGCTGTAGGCGGATATACCGCAGCAAGTTCACTAGACTGACCTACTAGAGGATTCCATATGGATGGTGACCCCAGTGTCTATGGAACAAATCCTCTAACGAATGGTGGTACATGTGATCCTTAGACTTGAGATCATCGGAGTGACTTGTGCACCGATTGGTGTAGTTTGACACTAGCCTAACACAGTTCTTTTCAGAGCTGTCAATACGATAGTGATTGGCTGCATCGAGGAGTGTATCAAGACTATGGTGGATTGACAGAGGATTCATCACTTCCGGGTACGGGAAAAGTTATCTCATGGCACAATTCAGTATATGGCAATGACACTAAAACTGTGGCCACAGTGGGATTGAGTTGTTGCTCTATCCAATTTACAATACAAGTCATTGGTCTAGAAACTGAATACGTAATATCGAGAGTAACCGAAGGTTGACACTATGTCTATGCCTTCGTCTCGTCAAGATAACGTATGATGAAAGGATCGAATTGTACGGTAACCATATCATTGACAGGTAGCGACTTTGCTAAATCCGAATCTATCGGGTGGCGATGATGCCTTGCTAGGGGCCAATCTTGGTCTATGTATTAGTGAGACGATTAATTGGTGTTAATCGCGATACTATACACTGCTGGTATGATGAGCCGCCTATGGGTCACACACATAAAAGATAATTTAAGACTAAGGAAGAAAGAAGGGCGTTTTCGTCTTTTAAGGCAAAAGGGTATTTTGGTAATTTCACAGTGCAATTAAATTTGCTGAGATCGTAGCCTTTATTTGATTTATTAGAAAAATTAAATGAGTGAAATTGCGTTTAAATATGTGTTCGCATATATTTAATTAAATTATCATTATTGTTAAATGTTAATATATATAGATGAAATATATAGTAATTGATTTTAATTGAAATAATGATGAAATAAAAAATAAAATATCAAATTGGGAGTGTTTGGTAACATGGGGTGTTTGGGTTGGAGCCCAAACCTATTCCATAAGGGAATAGGGCTATTAAAAATCACTATAAAAGAAAAAGTGTAGAGATTTTTATTAGGTGATTTCCATTTCATTCATTTGATTAAAAATTGAAAACTTCCGGCCCCTTAAACACTCTCCCATGGTAGATTCATTTTTGCCTAAAATCAATTTCATTGATTTTTCTTCTTGATCTTAAAGCTAAAGAGGATCTAGCAAATCCCTCATTAGTTCTTTGTGATTGTCTTCGTGTGGACTACGTGGGTTCGATCCTACACTTGGATCGGTAGCAAAAACGTTCATTGACAAATTTGGAGGAGCCTCCAAACGTGCGTATGTATTTCTAAACTCATGATTAATTTATGCAGATCTCTATTTTATGATAAAACTGTAAAATTATACCCTTGATCTTGGCTCTTTGGGAACGATCCTTTTTATTATGTTTTTGTTTTCCGCTGCGTATATGGACCGTTTCCTAACAGAACTTTCAACCTTGGCATACATTCTAAAAAAAAAAAAAAATTAAACGTGTCAGTACATGGCCCACTAAAACCAATTTCCTCGTGCCGAGAGGAATCGGTAGGTCAACAACGTAAATCTTGGGTCTTCAAGTTATTCCGCTTCATAGCTCATTTGTTTCTTCTTCACGATCATTACAAAGTATTTTATAATAAAAATCCTATTCTAATTTACACCAACAAAATAGAAACCCCATGTTACATGCGAGGGGAGTGAGATGAGGAGAAGAAATACATGGAGATTTAAGAGAGAGAGGCAGGACACGCAGGTCCTATTTCTTTATAAAAATTACAAACAAACCCAATAAACAATAAACAATAGGGCTAAGGCTTATGTACCGGGCACCATGCAATTATTAAACAAGAACATTGCATACATTAAAAAACAATCAATTTTTGAATTGGGTGGGTTGAATTATCAAGTTACCACCTTAAATGTGCAGAATGAATATTGGCTTTAAAGGTTTAAAAAACTACAATTTAGCCCCATGGGAAAAACTGAAAGCAAAAACGGAACAGTAGGTTTCTTGCCACGACGAAGAAATTCTACGCCCCGAGAATTCAACCTGCACACATAGGTCATTGCGGTGAAGTTTTTATTTTGCCGCGATATTGTGGAACTTCCGTAAAACACAAATCATTCCAGAGAGTTTCATGCCACGGCGAAATTTTATTTCGCCGCGGCTAACGTCGCAAAACAGAGAATCAGGCACAATAACGTCTTTTGCAATTTTTCACATAATGACAGGGATCCAAATCAAATCGAATGCTTAAACATTCGACCAGTACACCAACCAACCAATACACATTCAATCAACACATTATTTAATCAATTGATTAATTAAGACATTCAACATACATAATTTTTCCAGATTAAAAAAACATTTCAAATCATGCAATAACATGTTATCAAACAAATATACATCTTATCAAACATCAATTAAACAATATAATCTAATACCCAAGGCTCTGATACCACTGTAAGTAATTGATCTACCATACACAGCAGAAAACAAAAAATTCAATCGGTAAATCAATTACCTTTCTTTGCCTAGATCCGAGTATAGATTATACCGTTTACATGTTTATAAAAAAAAATCTGTATAAAGTAAATCCATTCAAGGATTAGAAATACTTACGTACGTTTGGAGGCTCCTTCGAATATCTCTGATTTCGGACAGGAACACTATTCATGGCACTGTTCATGGTTACTGTTCATCATCTATTGTTCATTGTCAACTGTTCATGTGATTTTTTGCCAATTGATCCAAAGTAGGATCGCATTCACGGAAGTCCACACGAAGATAATCTGCAGAACCCTTGATTATTTTGCTAGAACAATCAAGGGCTTCAAGAATCAAGAAAGAAGAACAAGAAAAGTTTTCTTCTTGAGAGAGGGAGAGATGGGGTGGCTATGGTTTTTAATTGAATGAATAATTCCTCATTGTTTTAATTTTAAGTTGCACTTATATAGTACAACAATTAAAACCCTATTCCACTTAGGAATAGCCATGGGCTCCAACCCTAGTTCACCCTTGCAACCAAACACACCCTTTATGGTATTTTAATTAATTAATTATTATTATAATTAAAATCAATTAATATATAATAATATATTAACATTTAATTAATAATAATAATTCATTTAAATATATACAGAGATATATTTAAATATAATCTCACTAATTTAATTTTAATATTAAAATTAAATACAGGCAATAACCTCAGCAAATTTAATTGCACTGTGAGATTACCAAAATACCATTTTCACAAATTGATTCTTAAATTATCTTTTAAGTGTGTGACCCGCAGGCTCCTCATCATATCGGTAGTGTGCAGTATCGCGATTAACACCATTAATCGCCTCACTACACACGCAGTTCCAAGATTGGCACCTAGCAAGGCATCATGGCCACCCGATAGATTCGCATTCAGCCCGAAACCACACGTCAATGGTATGGTTACCTGCAATCAAATCCTTTCATCAATCTGGTTATCTCATCAAGACTGAGGTACGTAAATAGTGTCAACCTCGATATCCTTGACATGTTTGTATTCAATTACTGGACCAATGACAGGAATATTAAATTGAATTGAGCATCAACTCAATCCCACTGTGGCCACAGATTTAGTGTCATTGCCATTTATTGAATTACCCAGTGAGATAACTTCTCTCGTACCCAAGAGTGATGAATCCTTTGTCAATCCATCATAGTCTCGATAGACTTCTCAATGTAGCCAATCACTACCGTATTGATAGCTCTAAATAGAACTACGTTGGGCTAGTGTCAAACTACACCAATTGGTGCACCAGGCGCTCCGGTGATCTCAAGTCTAAGGATCACATGCACCACCATCCGTTAGAGGATTTATTCCATAACACTAGGGTTACCATCCATATGGTATCCTTTAGCAGGTCTGTCCAGTGAACTTGCCTCTAGCAAGCACCCATGCGTTGCATCAAGTTGTTGGCAAATAACCTTGATAAGTGAGACCAGCCACTGCCTTTCGATAGGGTCTTTCAACACTATGATAGCCTTACTGTATTATCTGTGTCCTTGGTCAGAATAATACCGGGGCTACGGATGTTTCTAGAATGGCCACCATATGTGATCATATGGTTCTCACTATCAAGATTTGAAACACTTGATACCCTTGTCACGGTTCTACCATCCTAAGGACATATATCATTATATACTCGATATAGAAGAATATGCCTTTTATTGATAAATAAACATTTATTACAAAGTCAATTTTACAATAATTGATTGGCTCTAGGGCACCTAGTCTAACACTTGGTATAAAGATCTATCGTGATAGATCTCGTAGGTTGCTAGGCCTAAGTTAAAGTATATACATTGACAAAGTATTTAAAAGATTTAGTATAGAAGATTCAAAGAAAGTTATCTTCCAATGTCACATGGCATGTATCTCTCTAAGGATATGTGCCTAAAACACAAGAGGAGAGAGATAGGATTGGAGGTATTCCTTATGCTTCAGTAGTAGGATCCATAATGTATGCCATGTTATGTACTAGGATTGATGTCTCATATGCCTTGACCATTTGTAGTAGATATCAATTGGATCTAGGTGAAACATATTGGACAGCAGTCAAGAACATCCTTAAGTTCCTTAAGAGAACTAAGGATATGTTCTTGGTCTATGGAGGAGAAGATGGTCTCACTATAAGAGGATACATTGATGCCAGTTTTCAAACTGACAAGGATGACTATTGATCGCAGTCAGGTTATGTGTTCTATCTTAATGGGGCTGTAGTGAGCTGGAAAATTTCAAAACAAAGCACTGTAGCGGATTCTACAACGAAGACCGAGTACATCGCATTGGGTGATGTAGCCAAAGAGGCTGTTTAGATCAAGAAGTTCATGACTAAACTATTGGTGGTTCCGAGCATTGTTGATCTAGTTGTGCTTTACTGTAACAACAATAGTGCCATAGCTCAGGCTAAAAAACCACGATCTCACCAAAGATCCAAGCATATACTCCGACAATACCATCTTATCAAAGAAATTATGAAGAGAGGTGACGTACAAATCGACAGAGTACTTACTGATGATAACATCGTAGACCCACTTACGAAAGCTCTGTCACAGAAGAAGCATGATAGGCACATAACATCATATGGGACCAAATGTATGAATGATTGGCTATAGTGCAAGTGGGAGATTGTTAGAGTATATGCACTAGAGCCAATGTTTTAGCTCTTGTAAACTTATTTAAAATAAATGAATAAAAAGGCATCGCTTATTTATGAGCATATATATATATTTTAGCATCTATTTACTACGCGTAAAGAAAATAGTATATGTCTTTAGAAAGATTGAAACCAGTGACGAGGGAATTAAGTGTTATAAATCTGAACTATGAGAACCTTATGAGCACAAATGGTGGCCCTTCTTAAATCGTCCGTAGTCATAGTATAAATTTGATCAAGGACACAGATTATACGGAGAGACTATCATCGCATTTAATGACCCTATCGAAAGGTAGTGATAGATCTCACATGTCAAGGTTGTGGGCATCAACCTAGTGCAATGCATGGGTGTTTGTTTTTGCAAGTACACTAGATTAAGTTAAACACTATTTTTGTACCTCAAACCTTGATGAGATAAAAGATGATGAAATCGAGTTGGTGCTCAAATCCGTGGCCAAGGTCAAATGGAATTGGTGCTCGAATCCGATAGTCGTCAGATTCAAGAACCAAATATAGAACATGTCAAGGTAGCTTTTGAGGTAGACAAACCTTGATGAGATAAAAGATGATGAAAATGATTGAATTGCACAGTAACTATACCATATACAAGGTAAGCCTAAAAAACTATTTCTTTACTTACCGGAGAATCATGATGCCTTGCTAGAAGCCAATCTTGATTGGTGTACGAAAACACTAATTGCTTGATGCTTAATTAGTTATCGGGACACTGCTGACAAAGTGAAGAGCTTTCAAGTCACACACATAGAAGGTAGTTAAGTGAGAAATGGAAATGGAAGGACAATCTTGTCCTTGGGCCTAATAGGGTATTTAGTAATTTGGGAGTACAGGGACATTTTTGTCATTATGGGCTAAAAGGGCACTTTGGTAATTTTGCTAAGGGGTTGACGCCATTATCCAATTTATTGGAAGAGTTTTTAGCAAAATTGGATTCATATTAATTTTAATTAATATGGAGATATATATATATATATATATATATATATATATATATATATATATATATATATATATATATATATTAAAACCCAAATATTAAAAATATATATATATGGATTAAATAAATATATTTATTTAATTAGTTTATATATATGTGGAACTAAATAAGGGATTCAAGGATTGTAATCCTTATTGAATTTTTAATTGGATTTACACTATAAAAGAAGGAGGGTTTTAGTTTAAGCTTGAGAATTCTTTTTGGGAAATATAGTTGAATAAAATCAAACTATTCTCTCTCTCTCTCTCTCTCATGCCAAAAACCCTAGCCACCATTGAGAGTTTTCTCTCAATTTTCTGCCACCTTCACTTAAGCCCTCCAATTGATCTAGTAGTCAATACTAGGGTGATCCCAAGCCTGCCTTTGTGTGGATACCGGCCGACTCAATCCTATGTTGGATTGATAGCACCTAGTTGGAGAGATCCAAAGGAGGAGCCGCCAACTGAGGTAAAATCACATAACCTTGTATGGTTTTATATGTTGATTATTTAGTCAAAATTGTGATCTTGGGTAATGGAATCATGCCATGGAAAGAAATTTTTATTGTTTTTCTGCGCTTGGCATGACATGGTTCCTACACTTTGTTGATCCACCATAGCCATATTGTACTTCTCTATGTAACCAATGACCACCGTTCTGGTAATTAATCCATGAACAAGACTCGTTAGACTAGTGTCAAGTTACATCAATAATTACATATGGCACTCGGGTGACCTTAAGTCCAAGGATTACATGCATCCCCATCTGTTAGAGGATATATTCCATAGACACTAGGTTTACCATCTTTTATGGAATCCTCTGTTTTGTCAGCCCAATGGACTTGTCACAAGCAAGCACCCATGCATTGCACCAGGTTGTCACCTCACAACCTTAACATGTGAGATCTATCACTACCTTTCAGTAGGGTTGTTCAACGCGATGATAGTCTTACCGTATAATTCGTGGCCTATGTCAGATTAATATTAGGACTATGGACAGTTCTAGAATGGTCACCATATGTGCTCATGGGGTTCTCATAATTAAGGTGTATAACGCTTAATTCCCTCGTCACAGTTCAACCTTTCTAAGGACATATATCATTTTCTTTATATGCATATAAATAGATGCTATGATATAGAAACAATGCCTTTTATTGATCATTAATATAATATTAGAGGAGTCAATTGTTGGCTCTAGTACACCTATCCTAACACTTAGTAATCTGGATAGGATTGCAATTAAATCGATGGGTAAATGCAACGAAAAAACAAAAATAATTTCCCACCGATTACTCTGATTAGCCAAAGATCAGGGTCTAATATGTATATATTTTGTATGCTTAAATTAGAATAACACAAATCCAAGCAAGGATTAGATTATTCTAGCGTTCTCTGATCATGATCTTGCTGTTAGGAAACGATCAATATATGCAGCGGAAAACAAAATCATAATAACAAGGATCGTTTCCATTGAGCCAAGATCAAAGGTACAATTTTACAATTTATGCTAAAATAGACATCTGCCGAAAAATTAATCATGAGTTTAGAAACATACGCATGTTTGGAGGCTCCTCCAAATTTGTCAATGAACGTTTTTGCTACTGACCCAAGTGTAGGATTGAACTTATGAAGTCCACACGAAGACAATCACAAAGAACTAAGGAGGGATTTGCCAGATCCTCCTTAGCTTTAAGATCAAAGAAGAAAAATCAAATGAATTGATTTTTGGGCAAAATGAATTCTGCCATGGGAGAGTGTTTAAGGGGTTGTGGGGTTTTTCCTTTTTCAATCAAATGAGTGTAATGAAAAACTTCTCATGTTTTACAAATAATCTTTTTTCTGTTATAGTAAAACTTTAATGCCCTATTCCCATATGGAATAGGCTTGGGCTCCAACCCAAACACCCCATGTTACCAAACACTCCCACTTAGATATATATATATATATTTTTTATTTCATCATTATCTCAATTAAACTCAATTAATATGTATTTAATCTATATTAACATTTAACAATAATGATGATTTAATTAAATATATGGGAACACATTTTTAAACGTAATTTCACTTATTTATTTTTTCTAATAAATTAAATAAAGGCTACGACCTCAGCAAATTTAATTGTACTGTGAAATTACCAAAATACCCTTTCGCCTAAAAAGACGAAATCACCCTTCTTTCTTCTTGAGTTTTAAATTATCTTCTATGTGTGTGACCCATAGGCTCCTCATCATACCGGTAGTGTATAGTGTTGCGATTAACACCAATTAATCGTCTCACTAATACACAGACTAAGATTGGCCCCTAGTAAGGCATCATGGCCACCCGATAGATTCGGATTCAGCAAAGTAGCTATCTATCAACGATATGGTTACCGTACAATTCGATCCTTTCATCATACGTTATCTCGACGAGAAGAAGGCATAGAAATAGTGTCAACCTTCGGTTGCTCTTGATATTATGTATTCAGTTTCTGGACCAATGACCTGTATTATAATCCGGATAGAGCAACAACTCAATCCCACTGTGGCCATAGTTTTAGTGTCATTGCCATATACTGAATTGCGCCGCGAGATAACTTCTCCTGTACCCAGGAGTGATGAATCCTCTGTCAATCCACCATAGTCTTGATACACTCCTTGATGCAACCAATCACCACCGTATTGACAACTCTGAAAAGAACTGCGTTAGGCTAGTGTAAAATTACACCAATCGATGCACAAGGCGCTCTGGTGATCTCAAGTCTAAGGATCACATGCATCACCATTCGTTAGAGGATTTGTTCCATAGACACTGGGGTTACCATCCATATGGAATCCTCTGGGGTGGGTCAATCCAGAACTTGCTGTAGTGTATCCGCCTACAGAGCAAGCACCCATGTGTTGCACCAGGTTGTCACCAAACAACCTTAACAAGTGAGATCAGTCACTGCCTTTTAACAGGGTCGTTCAACACTATGATAGTCTTACCATATTATCTGTGCCCTTACTTCAAAATAATACTGAGGCTATGGACGTTTTTAAAATGGCACCATATGTGCTCATAGGGTTCTCACTAGCAAGATTTGAAACACTTGATACCCTTGGCACGGTTCTACCATTCTAAGGACATATATCAATACATATTGTAATAATAATGATTTATGCGATATAGAATAAAATGCCTTTTATTGATTAATGAACATTATTACAAAGAGTCAATTCTACAATAATTGATTGGCTCTAGGGCACCTACTCCAACACTTGCCACCGATCCAAGAATAGGATCGAACTCACGTCATCCACATGAAGACAGTACAACAAAGACCAAGGATTGATTTTGCTAGAACCAATCCTTGGCTTTAAGGATTCAGGGTTTGGAAGAAAGAGTGAAAAGAAGAGAGAAAATATTTCTCTCAAAAAGCTTCACCCATGGCCAAAAATGAATTCAATATCTGAAACCTATTTTTCTTTTCTTTATATAGAAAATCATAATATCAATTCCATCCCTAAAGTTTAGCAACAACCCAAACTTAGGTGGAATCACACATAGGTCCTTGTTTAATTATTTAGTTAAATATTAATATTAACTTCAATAATTAGACTCGTAACTTTGCTAAATTATTCCAATAATAAAATTGGACACAAGTAACAACCTCAGTAATTTAATTGCATAACAAAATTACCAATACGTCCTTTCATCCAAAAGATGAAAATCCCCTTCCATAGTTAACCATCCTTAAACTGTCTCATTAGTGTGTGACCTGTAGGCTTCTCATCATACCAGCAGTGAGTAGTATTGTGATTGATACCAATCAATCGTCTCACTACACACAGACCAAGATTGGCCCCTAGTAAGGCATCATGGCCACCCGATAGATTCATATTCAGCGAAATAGCTACCTGTCAATGATATGGTTACCGTACAATCAAATCCTTTCAACATATATTATCTCATCGAGACCGAGGTACAAAAATAATGTCAACCTCAGTTACTCTTGATATGTTTGTATTTAGTTATTGGACCAATGATCGAAATAATAAATTGGATTGAGCAACAACTCAATCCTACTATGATCACATATTTAGTGTCATTGTCATTAACTGAATTGCGCCATGAGATAACTTCTCCTGTACCTAGGAGTGATGAATCCTTTGTCGATCCACCATAGTCTTGATACACTCCTCGATGCAGCCAATCACTACCGTATTGATAGCTCTAAATAAAACTACGTTGGGCTATGTCAAACTACACCAATCGATGCACAAGGTGCTCCGGTGATCTCATGTCTAAGGATCACATGCACCACCATTCGTTAGAGGATTTATTCCATAGACACTGGGGTTACCATCTACATGGAATCCTCTAGTGGGTCAGTTCAGTGAACTTATCTACAGCAAGCACTCATGTGTTGCACCAGGTTGTTGGCAAACAACCTTGACAAGTGAGATCAGTCATTGCCTTTCGACAAGGTTGTTGAACACTATGATAGTCTTACCGTATTATCTGTGTCCTTGGTCAGAATAATACTACGGCTACGGATATTTCTAGAATGGCCACCATATGTGATCATAGGTGTTACGTGAAGGTGTGCTTAGTCGTCCTTCCTGACCAACTGGTTGAATATTTGAATGTGCTGCTTCTTTGTTCGCGAAACCGAATAGTGTAGCTTTTATTGTCGGTGATGCATTCGACACACCAGGCCGAGTGGGTGGAGGTGAAACACAAACATACCTTCACTCGGCGTATCTGACTGAGTGAGGGAGTGGAGTTGACCTTGATGGCCTTGCCTGGTGCATCAGATTGAGGGAAAGCATGAAAGAATCTGCTAGAGGTGTCCTTACTTGGTATGTCAAACCGGGTGGGCAGATATGCGAAATGTCCCATGAAGGTGTCCTCACTCGGTGTATTAAGCCGAGTGAGAGGGTGTGAGAGCTATTCCATGAAGGTGTCCTCACTTTGGGTATCGAACTAAGTGAGAAGATGTGCGACCTATTCGTGAAGCATCAGCACTCGGTGTATCGCACCGAGTGGAATATGTTAGGGGTGGTGCCTTCGGTTGATTGGTTGAATCTGAATGAGTAGGTGTATGCGCACTCCCTAGCTCGTGATTGGCTCGTTCAGTTAGGCTGACCGAATGATTGGGTGCTCTGTCGCTTCTTGGCAAAGTTTGTCATAGGGCCGAGGGCCGGGGTTGAGGAATACTTCTATTCATTCCTTTTGGTCAGGATGTGTAATATACAGTAATTCTTTAAGAAATATATGACAAAATCCACTAAATAACTTTTGTAAACATATATACATAATGTAAAATCCAAAAATTCTAATTTTGATTCATATAAGTATATACACAAAATAACTGATATACTTAATAAGTACAAGGTAGTCTTGGACAGTGCCGCCAAACTCCTCTGCTTTTTGACGTCCCACCCGATCGTAAATCATCAAGTACTTGCAAAACAGTAGAATAACAGAGTGAGCACTAATTGCTCAGTAAGTAAACCAAACTGCACTACTGTTTTTCCTCCATTACTCATGTTCTGATTTTCCTTTTCTCACTTTAATCTTTGATAATATTCTTCATTCTTTTCCGATATTCTACATTCTTTTCTGATACTCTGATTTGCTACTTATCAACGTGCAAAGATAATGAATAAAACTATACATCGTCGAGCACATAAGAAATACTGAATCGTGTAAGTAGCATAATACATATGCAGAATAATAAACTTTCCCGAGGAAATAACTCTCTTTTCTTTTCTTTTTGTTTTCTGCCTCTTATGTTGTATTCTTTCTTTCTTTTCTTCTCTTTCTTTCTTTCTTTCTTTTCTTTCTCTTCTTGGTTTTCCGAACAGACTAGGTTGATGCATGGATTTGGAACCCTGGCCATGTGAGTGTATATTGGGTACAGTCCTCATCTACATGCACTGCTGACGGACTGTACCAATATTGTATCTCTCTACTGAGGCTGCTCACTGATGGTGACGTGCATGTAGGTATGCTCTGCTGGGTATAGTCCTCATCCACATATACTACTGATAGACTATACAAATACTGTATCTCTCTACTGATGCCGCTCACTGATGGCGGCGTGCATGTAGGTATCTCTGTCACTCATGGGTTCCCCATCGCAACAGCCTTATAACATAACATGCTGTAGAAAGAGAATAGAAAGTGATACTATACACGTTTCTAAATGAATTTCCAAGCTATGGAAATTCTACACTTGCATTCTTTAGTAAATGAGAAAATATACATACTTGCATGTTAGCTAAAAAGAAAACTATAAGCCATTCTCTTTTCTTTCTTTTTCTCATTCTTTGCTGACATATTCTTTTATATTTTCATTTACTAAATCAAGGCTATATATACATCATGTGCACAATATATGCATGATTAAGCCCATTCTTTAATATGCTTTCCAAGTTCACATATACAAACTTGCAAATTCATTATGGCATAATGGTATGTCATGACATATTCTACCATTCTCTACTATCTCAAGTGCAATATCAAAGTAACACTTTAACATGCAATTCTTCTCTAACACTTTCATGTGCTATTCAAGAAGTAGTAAAGGTTCAAGTGACTAGAACCAAGCATTAAGGGCTATTTCTCTCATGGAACTAACATGACCAAGTGATATTCTAAATTTTAGCATAACAACATGCACCCTTGAATGTTAGGAAACGATCAAGTTTGGCAACGGAAAAACAAAAACATTTACAACATGGATCGTTCCTTAGAACCAAGATCAGGGTACAAATTTACAGTTTATACATTAAATAAGAATATGCAGATTTTAGTTTAGAGTTTTAAGAAATCATACGCACGTTTGGAGGCTCCTCCAACTTGTCTCTGAACATATTTCGCAACCGACCCAAGTGTAGGATCGAACAGATGTAGTCCACACGAAGATAACCTTAAGGAACTAGAGAGGGATTTGCTAGATCCTCTCTAGCCTTTAAGAACCAAGAAGAAATCAAAGTGTATTTGATTTTTGCAAAAAGCTAAAACTGGCGTGAGAGTGTTTCAAGGGGCTGGAGTGTTTCAATTGTGAATGAAATGAATTCTCGCTTTTATTTCACAAAGTGTTGCACTATATAGTGCAACACTATACCCTATTCCATCTTGGAATAGGTTAGGCACCAACCCAAACAACTCCTTGTATCCAAACAGCCCCATTTAGATATTTTAATTCTAATTATCATTATCTCAATTCAATTCAATTAATATATATAAATTATATTAACATTGAACAATAATGATAATTTGTTTAAATATATGCGAACACATATTTAAACGTAATCTCACTTATTTAATTTTAATATCAAATTAAATAAAGGCTACGACCTCAGCAAATTTAATTGCACTGTGAAATTATCAAAATACCCTTTCATCTAAAAAGACGGAAACGCCCTTCTTATAAACTGGTTCTTAAATTATCTTCTATATGTGTGACCCATAGGCTCCTCATCATATCGGTAGTGTGTAGTATCGCGATTAACACCAATTAATCGTCTCACTACACATAGACCAAGATTGGCTCCTAGCAAGGCATCATGGCCACCCGATAGATTCGGATTCAGCAAAGCAGCTACCTGTCAACGATATGGTTTCCGTACAATACGATCATTTCATTATCGGTTATCTTGACGAGACGGAGGCATAGAAATAGTGTCAACCTTCGGTTACTCTCAATATTATGTACTCAGTTATTGGACCAATGACCTGTATTATAAACTGGATAGAGTAACAACTCAATCCCATTGTGGCCACAATTTTAGTGTCATTGCCATTTGCTGAATTGCGCTGTGAGATAACTTCTCCTATACCCGGGAGTGATGAATCCTATGTCTATCCACCATAGTCTTGATACACTTCTTGATGCAGCCAATCACTACTGTATTGAAAGCTCTGAATGGAACTACGTTAGGCTAGTGTCAAACTACACTAATTGGTGCACAAGGCGCTCCGATGATCTCAAGTCTAAGGATCACATGCACCACCATTCGTTAGAGGATTTGTTCCATAGACACTAGGGTTACCATCCATATGGAATCCTCTGGTGGGTCAGTCCAGTGAACTTGCCTACAGCAAGTACCCACGTGTTGCACCAGGTTGTCACCAAACAACCTTGACAAGTGAGATCAATCACTACCTTTCGACAGGGTCGTTCAACACTATGATAGCCTTACCATATTATCTATGCCCTTACTTCAGAACAATACTGGGGCGACATACGTTTCTAGAATGGCCACCATATGTGCTCATAGGGTTCTCACTATCAAGATTTGAAACACTTGATACCTTCGTCACGGTTCTACCATTCTAAGGACATATATCAATACATACAATTATGATTTACGTGATATATAATAAAAAGCCTTTTATTGATCAATGAACATTATTACAAAGATTCATTTCCAAAATAATTGATTGGCTCTAAGGCACCTACTCTAACAATCTCCTACTTGCACTATAGCCAATCGTTCATGCACTGAACATTGAATGACCTAGGTGCCTCCACTATAGCCAATCATTCATGCACTCAACATTGAATGACCAAAGTGCCCATCATGCTTCCGCTACAACAGAAACTTTAGTAGTGGGTTAGTAGGTATTTTGAAAATCTGCACATTCCTTTTCTGATCGATCTCTTAGATCAGATTGAATAAACTAAGTATATGTTTGGATTACTGGTGAGACTGTGATTCCTCAGCCACAACTATGGCTCTATTGTTATCGCAGTAGAACTTTATTGGATCAGCAATGCTTGGAACCGCATCAAGTTCAGCAATGAACTTTTTAATCCAAACCACCTACACGGCTGCATTAAACAATGCGACATACTTAGCATCAATTGTAGAATTCGCTACAGTACACTGATTTGAGCTCTTACAGTTCACTGGAGCTATATTGAGACAAAATATTCAATCCCTGATTGCGATCGATAATCCTCTTTGTTTGTCTGGAAACTAGCATCACTGTATCCTCTTACAGTGAGCTCATCTTCCCCTCCATAAACCAAGAACATATCCTTAGTCCTTTTCAGGTACTTAAGATATTCTTGACAGCCATCTAGTGATGCTCATCTGGATCCGATTGATATCTACTGCAAGTGCTCAAAGCGCATAAGACATCAATCTGAGTACATAGCATGGCATACATGATGGATCCAATTGCTGATGCATATGGGATCCTCTTCATCCTATCTCTCTCATCTTGTGTTCTAGGACACAATTCCTTAGAGAGATAAACACCATGTGACATTGGAAGAAATCATTTCTTGGATTCTTCCATACTGAATCTTTTTAGTACTTTGTCAATATATGCACTCTGACTTAGGCCAAGCAACCTACGCGATCTATCACAATAAATCTTTATTCCAAGGATATAGGCTGCTTCCCCTAAGTCCTTCATGGAGAAGCACTTGGATAACCAAGTCTTTACTGACTGCAAGTTCAGTATGTCATTCCCGATCGGAAGTATGTCATTGACATACAACACTAGGAATGCCACTACACTCCCACTTACTTTCTTGTAAACACAGGGCTCATCTTTGTTCTTGATAAAACCGAATTCTTTTATGGCTTCATCAAAACGAATGTTCCAGCTCCTTGAAGCTTGCTTGAGTCCATAAATGGATCTCTACAACTTGCATACCCTATCAGCTTGCCCATCAAGAACGAAACCATCGGGTTGTGTCATATACACATCCTCTTCAAGGTTTCCATTCAGGAAAGCTGTTTTGACATCCATTTGCCAAATCTCATAGTCATGATATGTAGTAATTGCAAGCATAATCCAGATGGATTTAATCATAGCATTCAGCGAAAAGGTTTCTTCATAGTCAATACTATGAATTTGTTCGAAACCTTTGGCAACCAGTCGTGCTTTATAAGTATGCACCTTGCCATCCATGTCAGTCTTCTTCTTGAAGACCCATTTATACCTTATGGGTTTTACCTCTTCAGGTGGTTCCACCAGAGACCATACTTGGTTCTGGTACATGGAGTCCATCTCAGATTTCATGGCTTCACACCATTTAACGAAATCTAGATCCGATATAGCGTCTTCGTAGGTTCTGGGTTCATCGTCTTGGTGGACTAGTACGTCACCATGTTGAGTCACGCGATAACCGTATCTCTCGGGCTCGTGGCATACTCTCCCAGATCTACGTAGCTCCTGTGCTACCTGAGGTGGTTCACTTTGATCCACAGCTTGTGGAGTAACCTCCTCATGATGTTCAACCACTTCCTATGGCACATCATCCCGTCCTTCGTCTAGTATACTTTGTGGTTCTAGAACTTCATCGAGTTCTACTTTTCTCCTACTAGTATTTCTTGGAAAATATTCTTTTTCTAGGAAGACACCAGATCGAGCAACAAAAATTTTGCGCTTTTTTGGGTGGTAGAAATAATATCTTTGGTCTCCTTTGGATACCCCACAAATATGCATTTATAGGATTTTGGGCCTAGCTTGTTCGAAGTCAATTTCTTAACATAAGCTTCGCAACCCCAAAACCTTAGATAAGACAAGCTGGGCTTTCGCCCATTCCATAGCTCATATGGAGTCTTATCTATAGACTTTGATGGTACACGATTCATAACGTGAGTCGCAGTCTCTAGGGCGTAACCCCATACTGATTAAGGTAGATCACTAAAACTCATCATGGACCTAACCTTGTCAAGTAAGGTCCTATTCCTCATTTCTGACACTCCATTGTGTTGGGGTGTATACGGAGGGGTGAGTTGTGATACTATCCCACATTCGTTCAGGCATGTTTAGCTTAACTTTCCAAAGTTGGCATAATTGTCATTTTGAGATTATCCTTATTGTCTTTCTTAAAGAATGTATTATTATGAAACAGTTCCACAAAGAATATTATTTACACTCAAGGACAATAATCCATTAGAAAACTAATACTCTCATTTGTCCTATGTGGACACAAAAATATAATTTCTAGAAACTGAAGAAAAATCATAATAATCCACGAGTTCTAAGAAATAAGCCTATCGGCAAAATCAGCCGATAAGATCCTACAGCAAATGTAGCACGACTTGCTTCATTTTCAATTGGTAGGTCCACCTTTCCCTTGGCTAGTAATCTACTCTGCCGTAGTCCCTACACATCAATCAAATGTGAGAACCACATCTTGTGTTAATGATGCGTGTTTCCTACAACACGCAATATGTAGCAAGTATACTAGTCGCAAAAAGTAATAAAGTGATAAGTAGAGTATTGTTCCCACGAGGATAGTGTTACTAAGTACCGATTTCCCTAGTTTAAGTCCTACTTAAAGCAGCAATATATTGGATCGATGGAAAATTAACAAACTAAAAACAAATGCAAAACCCAACAACTTAATTAATTAAACAATGCTAAAAAAATGCTAGGGTGTTGATTTCACCTAGATACGCTAACCTAAATCATAGAATCTATTACCCAAGTTCTAATTCCTTGATTGAAAATCGAATTCCCTAAGTTGTAAAACATACCTTCTCAGGCTACATTTCCCTAATTATCCCTATTAAGCTTCCGCACCCATCAAAATGAAGATTAATAGTTCAAAGTCTTTTAAGCTTTATGGAATTCTATCTAGATTTCGTAGATCGCTAAACCTATCTCTAGCGTTTGCTAATCTACGGTATTTATCCCAAGAGGCACAATCACAAATCACTTCTCAGTCTCATTATGAACAACACACATTTGAATGGTGATCAAGCATCCAAAAGTCATTAAGCAAAGAGATAAACACTCAATCATGAAATTAAAACTCAAAGTAAATCAATTCATATAAATTTGAATCATTGTATCAAGATTACATCAAACCCTAGCTAAACAACTCAATTCATACTCAAAAACGAAATAAAACAACAAAAACAAATTGAATCAAGATTCATCATTGAAAAGCAAGCAAAAGATGGAGAAATCTTCTCTAATTTGAAGCCCAAATCTTCAATAATCTTCTCCTTCCATGAGCTGCCTCCCAAATCACAAACCAAGACTCCTTTCTCTTCCTTTTTCGCTCTAATTTACACCTCTCTCACTTAAGGATCAAGCCCTAGCAAGCCAAAATGCGTCGTTTTATTTTTAAATCTGACGCAGGTCGCCGCGGTGAAGCTTTGTCTTCGCCGCGGCAAAGACTTTCGGGCCAAATATGACCATGATAGAGTCTGAATCTGAAAACGTGTTGAACATATGAATTGTAGCCCTTTCAATTATATTTCAGTTCGTTCAAGAATCAAAATAATCCAACATCTACAGCTCAAGTTATGGCAGAAATACTAAAGCATGTCCAAAGACGTTTTTCTTCAGTTCCCAGCGTACTTTTTACAACTTCAAGCCAAGTTTTCACCCTTGTCCAGTCAGAATTAGGAAAAACCCAAAACATGAAAGTTGTAGCTCTTCTTCTTAGATTTCCAAAGATTCTAAATTCAGGTCATTCTGAGTTTCCAAGCTCAAGTTACACAATTTATGCTCAAAACTGTCATTTGTGCTAAAAATCACCATTTAGGCCTGCAAAGACAAATTAATATAATTAGGTAGCAATTATAGCCCAAATTGTATGAAAAGTATCCTAAATCCTATCAAAATTCAATGCAAAATCATAGTGTAAAATATGATTAACAGTTAATAACCCAAGATGTTAACGGGATAAGTTGATCTAAAAAACTTACCTGACGAAGAAGTAACATTCTTCTTCCCTCTTGCTAGGAAGGCCTTGCAATGTTTCCTCCAGTGGCTGGGATTCCCACAGTGAGGACAAACGCCTTTCCTTTCTACAACAGTTCTTTACAATGACTTTTGAACCCTTTCATTTTCACTTGAGCTAGCTTCGACCAACGTCAATGTTTATGACATTTTCATGCCTAACTCAGTAGCCTTCAACAAATCCAGAAGCTCGGAAAGGGTGTTCTTCTTATCTTTCTCAATAAAGTCATAGACAAATTGAGAATAAGAATCTGGCAAAGACTGTAATATTAGGTTTATTGTTAAACCTTCATTAAGTCTACAACCCAAAATCTCAAGCTTGTTCATATACTCGGTCAACTTGAGTATATGATCGCCAATTTTGGTACCCTCTTCCATCCTACATCTGAATAACGACTGAGACACCATATGCTTCTCATTTCTTTGAAGAACGTGAATAATAGAAGCTAAATCCATTTTCTGGCATTGCTGTCGCAATAATGGTGCCATTGATGCAAGCACAATGTATCTAGTCATTTATGCTTTTGCATCATGTGTATGCTTCACATATACATACCCAGTCTCATGGATAGAACTATCAGCAGCCTCTGGTGACAAAGCCTACTCAATGGTGTATAATCTATCGCTTGACTGAAGTATATTGTTTATACTTCTATACCAGTCAACGAAATCTTCACCATTCCATTTCTCTCCCAATTCGATGATTTGTTGTAGCGATGTTGGGATCATTTTGCTCAATTTTAAGTGAATCTACAAGTGCAGAATAAGTAACCGTTATTACCATGTTCATTATTATTTAATATGGTCTTTTATTAAACGAAGCTCCCACTATTTTACTCAAGTCAATAGCTCTCACTATTAACTTGGGAAAGCCTGTTGGCTTTCCTAGTGGACTGAGATCCCATCTAGCTCATTTCAAACCTTTGCTTTAGCGAACAAGCCAAAATGAGTTGATTAGGTAGGCCAACAAACTTAATCTACACTAGTTGATAGCTCATACTATCAACCTCAAATGTGAAGAAGCCAACAAGCCAATGACACAATCCAATGGCCCCAGTTATCGTCCTCAAGTGTGATTCTCGGTATCAGTAGAGTGGACACTACATGCCACCACGTACACACAATATGTGTACTTCTGTACTATGCTTATGATGCGTTTATCAATCTTCACTTTGGCGAACAAGCAAAACCGTCATTTTAAGTTGACCCGTCACCATTAAGGAAAACTCCAATGCATTTTAACCTCCCACTGGTAGAAATGCACCCTTCGCTTTGGCGAATAAGGTTTTAACGAACAGTGGTTTGATTAAAACCATGGTGATAGAAGGCATACGTGACTTAATATACTTTAATTTAGGGTTTGTTATTATTTAATGTCTCACCAGATTATTATCTTTGTTAGAATGACATTGTTTGGCATGTTATTGAACATTCAACCTTAGCATGAATTGTAACACCCCACTTAAGGTATGTAGTTAAATTATTGTTGCATTGCTTGAATGTTTATTGAGTTGTTCTCATTTGAGCTTGCATGTTGTTATTTTTGGTTGGTTGGCCCTTAGTTGAACTTTGTTAAAGTTATTTTGAGAAAAATGTGAAGAAAATCCCTTAAACTTTCATTAGGGGTAAAATGGTCTTTTCACTCAAAATTAGTTGAAAAATTGGGGAGTGAAAAGAGATAGAATTTCATGGAGAATGTAATAAAAATGAGGGTATTATTGTAATTGACTAAGGGACATAGATGGAATTTCTAAGAAAGAGCAAGGGCAAAATGGGAAACTAATATATATATATATATATATATTATTATGTAATAAGAGTTCAAGAGTAGAAACCCTAGCCACTCTATCCCTCCATTCATGCCATTCTCTACTCAAATTCTCTCAAATTTCTTCACTAGATTTCCAAGGAAATTCATAGATTGTGGGTATTTTTGAGTGGATTTTTAATCCTAAGCATCCAAAGGTAAGATTCTTGCATCAAGATGTGAGATTAAATTTTAAAGTTTTGAATTCTTATGGTTTTATATGCATAGGGTTTAAGAGGAAAGGGTATTCTATCAAGGAGAGATTATAGTGTTGGAGTTGCTCAAATTCAAGGTAAGTAAATCCAACCTAAGTTGAGATTTGAGAAATTTTTTGAGTAGAGATTGAGTAGAGATTTATGCATGTATAAGTATGTTTTGTTATTGAGAATTGAGTTGAGATGAATATTTGCTTTGTGGTTGTTGAATACACTTTAATTATGAGAAGTGTTTGATGTGTGAAAAGAGATTGAAATTAAGTTGAAGTTGGAGGAGTTTGCATGAATATTTTTGGGAGTGTTTTCCTTGGCAGGAATTATGACTATATGAGGGAGTTTTCCTCCCATTTTGGAAGGGTAAGAAGAGAAGAAAAGTTATAGTAAAGTAGAGTTCTTGTATGCACATTAGTTGCTTGATGATATGCCTAAGTGAAAATATGTTACCAAACTGCCCTGTCACGGCTGTGACTTTCTGAGTGATGTTTTGGCATCTTACAGATTGAACTGGGTTTATACCAAATATAAAACTTATAGTCCCATCTCTCAGCTTTAAAACGAGAAAAAAATCGTAGCAATCCGATGTGTATAACTCAAGTTATTCCTTCTTGAGTGTGACCTGCGCAGAATGCCTGTCTTTGATGCAACATTGCATTTGTGCTTTTCATGAGTGCATTAATGAGCATGAATCATCCATATGCATTAATTATGCATTAGAAAAGAGTAGAAAAAGAGTAGAGAACTTTGAGTGTGAGCTTTACTAAGAGAAAAGAGAGAAAAAGAGAATAGAGTAGGTTGTGCGATGGGGAACCCGTGAGTAATGGGTAGAGTATTCCCGCATGTATGCCGCATTGAGAGAGCGGCATGAGTATGAGAGAGAGAAGTGGTGTAGCCCGTGAGAGTGCATGCGAATGAGGGCTATACCCAAGAGTAGCCGAGAGAGAGATTATATACTCACATGGCCAAGGGTTCCGAATCCATGCATAACCGAGTCCGATCGGCTAAGAACGAGTAGAAGTCACGAAGAGCGGGAGCGAGTCCCGGCCGTGCCCCCGGTAAGATGGGGCCGTGACTTACTAAAGAGAGTTAGTAGAAAAGAGTTCTAAGAAAGAGAAACAGAGAGAGGGAAACAAAAAGAGAAAACAGAGAGAAGTATAAAAGAGAGAGTAAATGAGAATTGTAAAGAAAGACTTTAGAGAGAGAGTTACGGGGATAGATGACTAGAGGGTTTACTTACTGAGCATTATTTGTGCTCACCCCGTTGTCTTTCTATGTTTTTGCAGGATTTATGTGAGGACATGGTCGGACGGACGTCGGCACGCGAGGAGGAATGGGTACACTATCTATATAGTTTTTGATAGTTTTTGTTTATGATACTAATTTTGTATAAAGAATGTATATGTTTAATAAAAGAAAAATTTGGGCCCAACTATTTATGTTATTATACATGTATTTTATTATGTATATTTTTATGAGTATTTGAGTAGGAAGTAGTTATTGCATTTTTGGTATCAAAGCTGAGATTTTGGGATTTGACAGTGTACCATTCTCGTCGCTACGATGTCTGAGAGCCGACTGTGTAAGTTAATTCTTTCCTTACGTTAAGTGTTCTCTTGAATTGATCAAGTGTGGTTGTTTTGTACATAAGGCGTAGTAACATGAAGAAGGGTAAGAGTGTGATGAACGAGGGAGAATCCTCTAACCCACCAGAACCAACTACCCCTACTCTTGATGAGACGAGGATTCGAACCATTGTACAACGGTGTTAGGCCGAGAGTCGGGGAGGGAGAGTCAGACAGAAAGAACTGAGACCCCTAGCAGAGTACCGACCGCAAGACAAGAGCGAGAAGGGCCAGTACCTTAGACAGTACATAGTCGAGTTGATCTGATTCAGGGGCTTGCAAACCAACACCAGCCGCCAGAGTTTAGGGGTACTAGGGACCCGTTAGAAGCAGAAGAGTGGTTTAAGTCCGTGCGGATGCTTTGACCTTGCTTCCCATGAATGATAGAGAGAGGATCGATATGCCAGGGCTTATTTCGGGAGATGCCCGGAATTTGGTGGGAATTAATGGAAGAGACTCATGACATGGCCTCGATGACTTGGGAGGGATTCAGGAGATTGTTTGAGGCCGAGTATCGAACAGAAGATCGAATACATGAGAAGGTCCAATAATTTATTAATTTGAAGCTGGGGATTAGTACATGAAAGAATATTCAGTAAGATTCAACTCTCTTGCTCGCTTTGCACCCGGGATAGTGTACACACCGGAGTTAAGGAGGGACAAGTTCGTGCAAGGGTTGAGATCAGATATTGCTCAAGATGTAATGACAGGAGCCGAGCCCCCACATACCTACAGAGAAGCTCTAACACGGGCTTTAAGGGCAGAGATCTATGTAAATAAATACATTGTAGAAGGGTTAGCTTCAACAGTATCTAGTGAGCCATCCACCATTTTTACAGAGGGAGAGAATAGATGCCAAAAAGAACAGAGAAGTAAGGCCCAAGAAGAAGTTTCAACCCAGGAAGGATAGGAGAGGTTGGCAGAACAAATGACCCAGGACAGAAGGGTTTCCCCCTTGTGCTAAATGCGGGAGGAACCATTCAAGAGAGTGTTTGAGGGACCGAAACGTGTGTTACAGATGCCGACAACCAAGGCATCTGATGAGGGATTGTAAAGCTCCTCTCCTACCGACAGCTTAGACTCATAGAGGTACAAATGCTAGAGTATTTATAGTGGCACAGGGTGATGCCGAGGCCAGTCCCTAAGCCGCAACTAGTCAGTTGTTATTTCATGCTGTTCCTTTATATGCTTTAATTGATTCTGGAGCTACCAATTCTTTTATATCTCATGGAATGATAGAGAGATTAAGTTTGAAACCTACTAAAGTGAGTCAACCCATTAAGATAGAGTTACCTGATGGGGTGAGTGTGCTGACTCAGGAGATGTTGCTAGGAGAGTCCGTAGTGATCCATGGTAGAGAGTTAGCAGTTGATTTAATAGTTTTTGATATGCCCGACTTTGATGTGATATTGGGCATGGATTTCCTAGGGAGGTATAGAGTAGAAATTGATTGTCGGAAGAAGAAGGCGAGATTTAATCTTGATAATGGAGATAAATTTAGTTTTGGAGAGGGCCATCAGTTGAGCATGTTGATTAGTAGTGTGAAGGCTAGAAAGATGTTGAGAAATGGGTGTTCTGGATATATTACTCATGTAGTACAGAGTGGTGACGTTCCACAGTTAGATATTTAGAGGGTGCCGGTAGTTCGAGAATTCCTAGATGTGTTTCTGGAAGACTTATTGGGTTTGCCACCGGGAAGAGAGGTTGAGTTTAGTATTGAACTAGCACCAGGAACAGCACCCATATCTAAAGCCCCTTACCGAATGGCCCCAGTATAGCTTCAGGAATTGAAGAAGCAACTTCTAGAGCTTTTAGATAAAAGGTTTTATACGACCGAGTCATTCTCCCTGGGGAGCTCTAATTCTGTTTATAAAGAAGAAAGACGGGTCACTACAGATGTGTATTGATTACAAAGAGCTAAATAAAGTGACAATGAAGAATAAGTACCTGTTACCTCGGATAAATGATTTGTTTGATCAGTTGAAGGGAGCAGCAGTATTCTCCAAAATTGATTTGAGGTCAGGGTACCATCGGTAAGAGTGGCCGAGCAGGATATAGCTAAGACTGCTTTCCGTACAAGGTATGGGCATTATGAGTTTGTAGTGATGCCGTTTGGCTTGACTAATGCCCCAATAGTTTTTATGGATTTGATTAATCGGGTATTCCATGACTGTCTGGATCAGTTTATAGTCGTATTCATTGATGATATTCTGGTTTATTCCAAGTCGAGAGAAGAACATGAGGAATATTTGAGAATAGTGCTGCAACGGTTGAGGGAAAAATGGTTGTATGCTAAGTTTTCTAAATGTGAGTTTTGGCTCAACCAAGTAATATTTCTGGGCCATCCAAGGAAGGGATTTCAGTAGATCCGAGTAAGGTAAAGGCAATCCTTGAGTGGCGAAAGTCAAGACAAGAATGAGGTCGAAGTTTCTTAGGCTTGGCAGGTTACTACAGACGATTTGTTGAAGGGTTCGCCCAGTTTGCTAAACCATTGACAACTCTTACCAAACAGAAGACTCCTTTTGTATGGTCAGAAGCATATGAGGAATGTTTCCAAGAGTTGAAGATGAGGTTAACAACAGCTCCTGTGTTAGTGTTACCACAGGAGGGTGTAGATTATGATATTTATACAGATGCCTCTCTGCAAGGACTTGGTGCAGTGTTAATGCAGTTAGGTAGGGTGATAGCTTATGCCTCTCGACAATTAGAAGAGTATGAGATGAGATATCCTACGCATGGCCTAGAGTTGGCAGCCGTGATCTTCGCATTAAAGATTTGGAGGCATTACCTTGATGGTGCAAAGAGTAACATCTATACTGATCATAAGAGTTTAAAGTACTTCTTCACTCAAAAGGAGCTGAATATAAGACAGAGAAGGTGGTTAGAGCTGGTTAAGGACTATGATTGTGAGATCAAGTATCAACTGGGGAAAGCCAATATAGTAGCCAATGCCTTGAGTAGAAAGCTTATTTGTCCCGGCTCACTAGGCAGAAAGATTTGATAGAAGAGTTTTGTAGAGAGCAGATCGAAGTGATTCCGGGAAGGATTGCCAGGTTAGAGATTCAGTCTACTTTAATGGAGGAAGTTAAAGAAAAACAAGTGGCCGATGAGTGGTGTCAAAGAGTAGTGCAGCAAGTGCTTAAGGGCAAGACAATTGAGTTCCATTTAGTGGATGGTGTCCTCTATTTCAGAAATCGGTTGTGTATCCCTCAAAATGATGAGTTGAGAAAGAGAATTCTTATGGAGGCTCATGACACACCATACATTGCTCATCCTGGAGCAACCAAGATGTACCAAGCTGTAAAGAAAGGCTACTGGTGGCCAGGTATAAAGAGAGACATTGCAGAGTTTGTAGCTAAATGCCTGACTTGTCAACAGGTGAAAGCAGAACACCAAAGGCCGTCAGGGTTGCTTCAGCCACTTAGTATTCTAGAGTGGAAATGGGAGAGTATTTCGATGGATTTTATCATAGGTCTCCCTCGAGTACAGAAGGGATACAATGCTATACGGTTGATTGTGGATAGATTAAGTAAGTCCGCCCATTTCCTCCCAATAAAGGAGAGCACCACTACAGATCAGTTGGCTCAGATTTACATTAAAGAGATAGTCTAGTTGCATGGTGTGCCCAAGACAATAGTGTCAGACATAGATTCCAGATTTGTCTCAGCTTTCTGGACTAGTTTACAGAGAAATTTGGGTACCCGTTTGGTATTCAACATTGCCTATCATCCTCAAACGGATGGCCAAACAGAGAAAACGAATCAGGTGCTTGAGGATATGTTGAGAGCTTGCTGTATGGATTATAAAGCATCCTGGCATGAAAGGTTACCCTTAGTGGAGTTTGCCTACAACAACAGTTACCAGTCTACAATTAAGATGGATGGCGCCTTACGAGGCTTTGTATGGTAGACGATGTAGGTCTCCACTACATTGGGATAAGATAGGTGAAAATGATGAGTTGAGTACCACTCTTGGGCCAGAGGTGACTCAGAAAATGATAGAAGATGTGAGATTAATAAAAAACAGAATGAAGCAAGCCCAAGATTGACAAAAGAGTTATGCCGACTTGAAGAGAAAAGAGGTTGAATTTCAAGTGGGTGATAAAGTGTTTTTGAGAGTTTCCCCCTACAAGCGAGTGATGCGCTTCAGTAATAAAGAAAAGTTAGCACCGAGATATGTAGGTCCATTTGAGGTATTGCAACAAGTGGGAAAGGTGGCCTACAGATTGACACTACCACCTAGCATGGACAAGGTGCATGATGTTTTCTATGTCTCGATGCTAGGAAGTACGTAAGTGATCCCTCCCATATCTTGACAATAGAGGATTTTGACTTAGAAGAGAACCTTGTGTATGAGGAGCGTCTAGTACTGATTTTGGATCGAAGGATTAAAAAGCTCCGGAATAAGAGCATTCCATTAGTAAAAGTCCTTTGGAGAAATCACAAGGTAAAAGAGGCCACATGGGAGGTAGAGCAAAACATGCAGAAACGTTACCCGGAGTTATTTGTGTGAATTTCGGGGACGAAATTCTTTTAAGGGGGGGAGAATTGTAACGCCCCCCTTAAGGTATGTAGTTAAATTATTGTTGCATTGCTTGAATGTTTATTGAGTTGTTCTCATTTGAGCTTGCATGTTGTTATTTTTGGTTGGTTGGCCCTTAGTTGAACTTTGTTAAAGTTATTTTGAGAAAAATGTGAAGAAAATCCCTTAAACTTTCATTAGGGGTAAAATGGTCTTTTCACTCAAAATTAGTTGAAAAATTGGGGAGTGAAAAGAGATAGAATTTCATGGAGAATGTAATAAAAATGAGGACATTATTATAATTGACTAAAGGACATAGATGGAATTTTTAAGAAAGAGCAAGGGCAAAATGGGAAACTACATATTATATATATATATATATATATATATATATATATATATATATATATATATATATATATATATATATATATATATATATGTAATAAGAGTTCAAGAGTAGAAACCCTAGCCACTCTATCCCTCCATTCATGCCATTCTCTACTCAAATTCTCTCAAATTTCTTCACTAGATTTCCAAGGAAATTCATAGATTTTGGGTATTTTTGAGTGGATTTTCAATCCTAAGCATCCAAAGGTAAGATTCTTGCATCAAGATGTGAGATTAAATTTTAAAGTTTTGAATTCTTATGGTTTTATATGCTTAGGGTTTAAGAGGAAAGGGTATTCTATCAAGGAGAGATTATAGTGTTGGAGTTGCTCAAATTCAAGGTAAGTAAATCCAACCTAAGTTGAGATTTGAGAAATTTTTTGAGTAGAGATTTATGCATGTATAAGTATGTTATGTTATTGAGAATTGAGTTGAGATGAATATTTTCTTTGTGGTTGTTGAATACACTTTAATTATGAGAAGTGTTTGATGTGTGAAGAGAGATTGAAATTGAGTTGAAGTTGGAGGAGTTTGCATGAATATTTTTGGGAGTGTTTTCCTTGGCAGGAATTATGACTATATGAGGGAGTTTTCCTCCCATTTTGGAAGGATAAGAAGAGAAGAAAAGTTATAGTAAAGTAGAGTTCTTGTATGCACATTAGTTGCTTGATGAAATGCCTAAGTGAAAATATGTTACCAAACTGCCCTGTCACAGTTGTGACTTTCTGAGTGATTTTTTGGCATCTTACAGATTGAACTGGGTTTAGACCAAAACATAAAACTTATAGCCCCGTCTCTAAGATTTAAAACAAGAAAAAAATCGTAGCAATCTGATGTGTATAACTCAAGTTATGTCTTCTTGAGTGTGACCTGCGCAGAATGCCTGTCTTTGATGCAACATTGCATTTGTGCTTTTCATGAGTGCATTAATGAGCATGAATCATCCATATGCATTAATTATGCATTAGAGAAAGAGTAGAAAAAGAGTAGAGAACTTTGAGTGTGAGCTTTACTAAGAGAAAAGAGAGAAAAAGAGAATAGAGTAGGTTGTGCGATGGGGAACCCGTGAGTAATGGGTAGAGTATTCCCGCATGTACGCCGCATTGAGAGAGCGGCATGAGTATGAGAGAGAGAAGTGGTGTAGCCTGTGAGAGTGCATGCGGATGAGGGCTATACCCGAGAGTACCCGAGAGAGAGATTATATACTCACATGGCCAAGGGTTCCAAATCCATGCATAACCGAGTCCGATCGGCTAAGAACGAGTAGAAGTCACGGAGAGCGGGAGCGAGTCCCGGCCATGCCCTCGGTAAGATGGGGCCGTGACTTACTAAAGAGAGTTAGTAGAAAAGAGTTCTAAGAAAGAGAAACAGAGAGAGGGAAACAAAAAGAGAAAACAGAGAGAAGTATAAAAGAGAGTAAATGAGAATTGTAAGGAAAGACTTAGAGAGAGATTTACGGGGATAGATGTAATGCTTTCTTTCTAGCTAGTATACTCGTAAAATAATTAATAAATAATAAATCTCATTAACAATATATATAAGAAAATACACATATATACGAGTAACAAAGTATGGGCCCATATTGAATTTTTCTTTATATACAAATATTTACAAAATATACTCAAAATAGCAACGTGACAGAGTAGCCCAACCCATCCACTGCGTGATGTTCATTGCGACCGCAACTCACCTATTACCTGCAAAAACATTAAAAACAACGGAGTGAGCACTAATTGCTCAGTAAGTAAAACCGCTATGCTACCCTTCTCTCTCCGCTGCTAAAAATTCTGAATTTTCTTTCCTTATATCACATTTCCCGATTATTCTCTATTCTTTCTCTGTTCTTCTCTCTGTTCTTTCTATATTCTTTCTTTATTCTTTCTCTATTTTGCTCTCTATTTTTCTCTCTGTTTTCTAAATTTTTCACTACCCATGATAATGAGCATGGTATTATGCATATTCATGATGCAAATGCACAAATGCATAAATTATGCATTTTCTTTTCTATTTTTCTTATTCTGTTTTCCTGTTTCTTTTTCTTTATTTCTTTATTTCTTTTCTATTCTTTCTATTCTTTCTTTCGATTCTTTCTATTCTTTTTTTCTATTCTTTCTTTCTTTCTATTCTTTCCGATCGGACTCGGTTGAGGCATGGATTTGGAGCCTTGGCCGTGTGAGTGAATTCTCTAATTCTGGGTACAGTCCTCATCCACACACACTTCTAACGGACTGTACATTTCTTCTTTTTGATTCTGAGGCCGCTCACTAAAGGCAGCGTGCATGTGGGACTATGTCACTCACGGGCTCCCCATCGCAACAACCTTCTCTTTTTTTTTACACTTCTTTGGGTAAAATTTCAGATTTGAATACCTTTAATATTCTCATTTATTTCTATTTTCTCTTTAACATATTTTAGGGCTTTTTCATGCTCTTATGAATATATATGCATGTAGATAGTTTCATGCTTAAAATTCTTTCTAAATTTACATATTTAAATGCAATTATGCATTATGGAATGCCAACATGTCATTCTCTACCATCTACAAACACATCCCAAGGTAACACATAATCATACTCATACATGCACTTCTCTTTGGCATTTCATCAAACAATTCATGTGCACAAGTCAATACTAATTTGGCTACACTTCTATCTCTATTTTAGGCCACCAAAAACTTGGAATAAACTCCTCCATAATTAACTCCAAATCTGCCCAAAATACACACTTCAAAATTTTCACTTCAACTCTTCCAAATCTCAACCAAACATTCATCAAGTATCACATACACCAACCCAACTTCTCATAGATAGATTCTAATTATTATTCAACACCAAATCCATCAACAATTCCACATATAACATATATATATGTACAAAGAAAATTCTCTACACAACATAACTTAAATCACACTTAGGGTAGGATTTACTTACCTTTGATATGAGCAAATTCAACCCTTTAAGAATCTCCTTTGATCAAACTCTCTTCCTGTTAAATCCTATGAGCAAAAACCATCAAAACCAACACTTTAAAAACTAAAATTCACTTCTTAGTGCAAGGATCTTACCTATAGAAGCTTAAGATTGAAAATCCACTAAAAAACACCCAAAACCTTTGAATTTCCTTTGAAGAAGAATTGAAGAATTTGAGAGAATATGGAGGTGAAAGTGGCGTGCATATGGGTAAGAGTGGCTAGGGTTTCACTCTTCAATTTGATATAACATAAAAATTATATATTAGTTTCCCATTTTGCCCTTGCACTTTCTTTAAAATTTCATATATGTCCCTTAGTCAATTACCATAATGCCTTCATTTTTATTGCATTCTCCATGAAATTCTATCTCTTTTCACTCCCCACAATTTCAACTAATTTTGAGTGAAAAGACTATTTTACCCTTAATGCAAGTTTAAGGCATTTTCTTCACATTTTCCTTAAAATAACCTTAGCAAAAATCAACTAAAGGCATAAGAACATAAATTAAATTACGTACCTCTATGTGGACGTTACAATAGATGACTAGAGGGTTTACTTACTGAGCATTATTTGTGCTCACCCCGTTGTCTTTCTATGTTTTTCTGGGATTTAGGTGAGGACACGGTCGAACGAACGTCGGCACGCGAGGAGGAATGGCTACACTGTCTACATAGTTTTTGATAGTTTTTGTTTATGATACTAATTTTGTATAAAGAGTGTATATGTTTAATAAAAGAAAAATTTGGGCCCAACTATTTACGTTATTATACATGTATTTTATTATGTATATTTTTATGATTATTTGAGTAGGAAGTAGTTATTACATGCATTCTAAACAAAATATTAAAACGTGCTGGTACATGGCCCAACTAAAACCAATTTCCTCGAGCCTAGAGGAATCGGTAGGTCACCTAGGAGTCCTGTAATAAAATCTTGAGTCTTCAAGTATGATCGTCTCTTCCTTGATCCGTTTAAGTACATTACAAAAATATCATTCTAAATTTACAACAAGAATAATTATACAAAAATTCTTTCCATCAATAAATTTAGAAACCTCGATCTACATTCGAGGGGAATGAGATGAGAAGAGAATGTACGAGAATGTACATCAAGAGGAGGAGAAAGGCAGGACACGCATGCCCTATTAAATAAATTACAACCATACATACCCAAAAATTTTAAAACATTCATCATAGATCTAAGGCTCATGCACCAGGCACCATGCAATATACAAACCCGTACATGACATACATTAAAAAATAATCAATTTTGAATTGGGTGGGTTAATTATTAATTACCCCCTGACAATTTGCATATCTATATTTGGTCCAATACAATCTAGCCCCTACGCACTTAGAAGTTTGCTCACTACGATGATGGGTTAGATCGCCATAGCGTACGCTGATTAACATCGCGCTCACGCTCCACGTGCACTCGTCGTGGCGATGGGTTATATCACCGTGACGAGCGCTGATTGCGAACAGCGTTCGTCCTAAGGAAAGCGCTTATTTTGCAATCAGCGTGAATGCCAACGCACGCCGCAAGGCCCGATGGGTTATATGCAGTCGCCATCAAGGGCGGCGGCGTACACTGATCTATAGCAACAGATCAATTCAACCAGCCGCCAAAAAATACGTCAATCGGATTTTGCAATCAATCTAAGCTACTGATTTTAACAAAAATCCATAACCCAATGTTCCAAACTTGCAGATCATCAACAAATTAAATTAATCAATCAATTGATTTCTTAAAACATGCTCTCATGGCAGATTTTGTGCAGATTCTTCAAGGCAACATGCTATCAATCAAATACATGTAATCAACCATCCACATAAAAACTGTAAAATTTGGTACCCTAGGCTCTGATACCACTGTTAGGAAACGATCAAGTTTGGCAGCGGAAAAAAAAAACATTTACAACATGGATCGTTCCTTAGAACCAAGAACAGGGTACAAATTTACAGTTTATACATTAAATAAGAATCTGCAGATTTTAGTTTAGAGTTTTAAGAAATCATACACACGTTTGGAGGCTCCTCAAACTTGTCTCTGAACATATTTCTCTATCGACCCAAGTGTAGGATCGAACCGATGTAGTCCATACGAAGATAACCTCAAGGAACTAGAGAGGGATTTGCTAGATCCTCTCTAGCCTTTAAGAACCAAGAAGAAACTGGCATGAGAGTATTTCAAGGGGCTGGAGTGTTTCAATTGTGAATGAAATGAATTCTCGCTTTTATTTCACACTTATATAGTGCAAGACTATACCCTATTCCATCTTGGAATGGGGTTGGGCACCAACCCAAACAACTCCTTGTATCCAAACAGCCCCATTTAGATATTTTAATTTTAATTATTATTATCTCAATTAAATTCAATTAATATATATAAATTATATTAACATTTAACAATAATGATAATTTGTTTAACTATATGCAAATACATATTTAAACGTAATCTCACTTATTTAATTTTAATATCAAATTAAATAAAGGCTACGACCTCAGCAAATTTACTTGCACTGTGAAATTATCAAAATACCATTTTGTCTAAAAAGAGGAAAACGCCCTTCTTATAAACTGGTTCTTAAATTATCTTCTATGTGTGTGACCCATAGGCTCATCATCATACCGGTAGTGTGTAGTATCACGATTAACACCAATTAATCATCTCACTACACATAGACCAAGATTGGCCCCTAGCAAGGCATCATGGCCACCCGATAGATTCGGATTTAGCGAAGCAGCTACCTATCAACAATATGGTTTCCGTACAATCTGATCCTTTCATCATCTGTTATCTCGACGAGACTGAGGCATAGAAATAGTGTCAACCTTCGGTTACTCTCGATATTATGTATTCAGTTATTGGACCAATGACCTATATTATATACTGGATAGAGCAACAACTCAATCCCACTATGGCCATAGTTTTAGTGTCGTTGCCATTTGCTGAATTGCGCTGTGAGATAACTTCACCTGTACCCGGGAGTGATGAATCCTCTGTCTATCTACCATAGTCTTGATACATTTCTTGATGCAGCCAATCACTACCGTATTGACAGCTCTGAATAGAACTGCATTAGGTTAGTGTCAAACTATACCAATTGGTGCACAAGGCGCTTCAATGATCTCAAGTCTAAGGATCACATGCACCACCATTCGTTAGAGGATTCGTTCCATAGACACTAGGGTTACCATCCATATGGAATCCTCTAGTGGGTCAGTCCAGTGAACTTGCTTACAGCAAGCACCCATGTGTTGCACCAGGTTGTCACCAAACAACCTTGACAAGTGAGATCAATCACTACCTTTCGACAGGGTCGTTCAACACTATGATAGCCTTACCGTATTATCTGTGCCCTTACTTTAGAACAATACTGGGGCTACGAACGTTTCTAGAATGACCACCATATATGCTCATAGGGTTCTCACTATCAAGATTTGAAACACTTGATACCCTCGTCACGGTTCTACCGTTCTAAGGACATATATCAATACATACAATGATGATTTACGTGATATAGAATAAAAAGCCTTTTATTGATCAATGAACATTATTACAAAGAGTCAGTTCTACAATAATTGATTGGCTCTAGGGCACCTACTCTAACATTGAATACTAACATTTACACTTGGTTAAGCGCAATGGTGTGATGTCGTAGGCAACCAAGATTAAAAACCTTCCTAACCTAACTACTGAACTGTAAATAGGGTAAGCAAGGGTCGATCCCACGAAGAGTGTCTAGCCGAATTTTCGATGATGTGAATAAGGCTAAGGGGGTTTTGAGTAAAACATAAAACAATCTTAGCCAAAAACAAAAACAAAAACAATTTAATTTGAAATCAATTAATATAACGAAACTTGGTCTTCGACAACATCCACCATCGAAATCTTACAACTGATCATTGATGCAAAAGTAAATCAATTCTTACTTTGAATATTCACCGTTGGAACTATTTTCCTATCTCTCCTTAATTGTAATTAATTAGGAAACAAGCAATCTTAATTAATCTTACCATTAAACAACCCTAGACAAGCGCTAAAGATTTAATCTAATGGCAGCCTTAAGAATTAGAGAGATCGATGAAGCTAAACAACACAAACTCAAGCGGTTGTATTTAATTTAGTCGAGTGTTCCTCTTAAGATTACTAATTCCTGACGCAGCAAATTAATAACCCTAATTGCTTCACAAGTTAGAGGGATCAAACAATTACAGATTTGATATCTAACTTAGTAGTAGATTGTAACAAATAATAACCTAGTAGGCCTCCTAGCAATTAAATGAAACAAGCATGAAAATAAGCATAGAAGAACATCCAATACTCAAAGCATAAAATTGAACACTGAAATAAAACGGATTAGATCTCATAGTTATTGATTCCGAGGCCTCCGTTTCCTTCAACCAAGTTATAAAAATTAGCCTCTCATGGCCATCACGAAAATTCCAAAGGAAAAGTTACAGAGAAGACCAGAGAGAGGCATGTGTGTTTTTTCCAAAACCCTAATCTGATCCCCTTAACAAAAATCCAGTTCAAGTATTTGAATCCCACTAAATCTCTTAAAAGAAATATTCTAATATCCTAAAATAACATTAATCCTAATTTAATTCTAATTAATTGATAATAAGATAAAGTCCTAAAATAAAATAGGAAAGTGGTGATTCTGAGCTGTAACTTGCATGCCACATGTCTTCAAATCTTCCAATAATAAACTGTCCAATTGATTTGCATGACAAGGCAGAATGCTCCAAGACGTCGGCAGTGCAGGTGCGTCAACTTCAAGCCTGTACAACCTTGATACAGTGAGTATCTCTCCAAACTCAAAACATGAAAGTTGTATATCTCTTTCTTATGGTTCCAAATAATTTTGAATCATCTTAATCGGAGCTCGGATGAGAGAGTTATGCCCAGATTATGAAACAGTGTCGAAACTGTCTGAATTCACTTAATTAGTTCCATTTTGCAATTGACGCCTCCATTTGCATCCTAAATCAAAATAGAATAATAATGAGTACATTTAGGCAACAAATATGTATAAAAGACTAAACATTAAGGGGGGTAAATATGACATTTTTCATTCTCATCACGTAACATAATCTTCCTACTTCAATTCTTGCCTTTCTTTAACCATTTCTTCAATAGGGTTTAGCCAACTCATGCATGCATTTTCTCTTTGGATTTTCATCAAACACGTCATATGCACATGCAACTACCATGTTGGCTACACTTTCACATCTCTCTAATCCACCAAAATTTGAGCAAAAACTCACTGATTATAGCATCAAACCTGGCCATTTTCAACAATTCTCAACACTTCAAAAAATTTCAACACTAATTCTTCCATAACTTCATCAAATCATCACATAACCATGCATTGCTTCTCATGGCTGGAAATTTGTAATATACTCTCTAGCTAGTAATTCTTTGAGAAATATATGATAAAATCCGCTAAATAAATTTGTAAACATGTATATACGTAGAGATATATAAAGTAAAATCTGAAAATTTTAATTTTAATTCATATAAACATATACACAAAATAGTTGATAGTACAAGGTAGTCTTGGACAGTGTCGCCAAACTCCTCCGCTTGTTGATGTCCCACCCGATCGTAAATCATCAAGTACCTGTAAAATAGTAGAATAACAGAGTGAGCACTAATTGCTCAGGAAATAAACCAAACTGCACTACTTTTTTCCCTTCATTATTCATGTTATGATTTTCCTTTTCTCACTTTAATCTTTGATAATATTCTTCAATCTTTTATGATATTCTGCAATCTTTTCTGATACTCTATTTTGCTACTTATCAATGTCCAAAGACAATGAATAAAATTGTACATCGTCGAGCACATAAGAAATGCTGAATCATATAAGCAGCATAACACATATGCAGAATAATAAACTTTCCTAAGGAAAAAACTTTCTTTTCTTTCCTATTATCTGTCTCTTATGTTGTATCTCTTTCTTTTCTTCTCTGTTTCTCTTTCCTTTCTTTCTTTATCGTTTGCCGATCGGACTAGGTTGATGCATGGATTTGGAACCCTGACCATGTGAGTGGGTACAGTCCTCATCTGCATGCACTACTGAGGGACTGTACAAATGTTGTAGCTCTTTGCTGTGGCCGCTCACTGATGGCGGCGTGCATGTAATAGCCGCTTTCTACTCAAATACTCATAAAACATGTACATAATAAAATACATATAAAGTAGTATAAAAAGTTGGGCCCAAATTTTTCTTTTATTAAACATATACATTCTTTATACAAAAAGTTGTATCATGTACAAAAACATCAAAACAAGGTGGACAGTGTAGCCATATCTCTCCGTTTGCCGACGCCCTTCTGACTGTATCCTCCCCTAGGTCCTGCAAAACATAGAAAACAGTAGGGTGAGCACAACTAATGCTCAGTAAGTAAATCCTCTACTCATCTATCCCTGTAACTCTCTCTCTTTAATTCTTTCCTTACAATTCTCATTTACTCTCTATTTGTACTTCCCTCTCTACTTTCTCTTTCTCATAACTCTTTTCTACTAACTCTCTTTAGTAGTCACGGCGTCATCTTACCGAAGGCACGGCTGGGACTCGCTCCCACTCTACGTGACTTCTACTCATACTAGCCGATCGGACTCAGTTATGCATGGATTCGGAACCCTTAGCCATGTGAGTGTATATTCTCTCTCTCTCGGGTACTCTCGGGTATAGCACTCATCGGCATGCACTCTCACGGGCTATACCACTTTTCTCTCTCTCATACTCATGCCTCTCTCTCAATGCGGCGTACATGCGGGAAACTCTACCCATTACTCACGGGTTCCCCATCGCACAACCTACTCTATTCTCTTTTCTCTTCGTTCTCTAGTGCTCATTCTCTCTTTCTCTTTACTCTTAAGGTAGCTTATACTCAAATTCTCTACTATGTCTCAAGCTACTTCTTAAGTGCATAAAAAAAATGCGTATGGACAACTCATGCTCACTAATGCACTTATGAAATGCCAAATGCAATATTGCATCAAAATAGTCATTCTGCACAGGTCGCACTAAAAAGGGCATAACTTTCGTTATACACATCGGATTGCTAGGGTTTTGGTCTCGTTTTAAAGCTGAAAAACAGGGCTACAAGTTTGATGTTTCGGTCTCAGCCCAGTTCAATCCGTAATATGCCCAAAATTCACTTAGAAAGTCACGGCTGTGACAGGGCAGATTTCACTTAGGCATTTCCTCAAACAACTCATGTGCATACCAAAGCTCTACTTATCTATAACTCTACTCTTCTCTTTAATCATCCAAAATGGGAGGAAAACTCCCTCATACACTCTAATTTCCTATCAAGGCAAAACACTCCCATAGGGTATGCTCAAAACTCCCTCTAATTTCAATCAAACTCAACTCATCATCATGCAATCACAACACTTCTCATAACTCAATTAAATTCATGTCAACATAGATAAATACATAACATCTCAATTTCTTAGCAAGCGTAGTACATGCATATACATACACAATCTCTACTCAAATAAATTCTTAAATCTCAATTTAGTTTGGATTTACTTACCTTGTGAGGAAATAACTTCTCTAACACTTTTCCTTTCCTTTGGTAGCTTGATTTCTCTCTACAACTTTAAACAACAACAACAACAACAACATAAGACTTTAACCAAAACATACTAAAACTCTCATCTAAAGCAAGAATCCTTACCTTAGGATACTTTAGATTAAAACTCTACTCAAAACTACTCAAAAAGTTCATAGAAATCCTTGGAAGATTGAAGGAAATTTGAGAGGAAAATAGAGAATGGAAGAGGCGGTGGAAATGGATGAAATGAAGGGTTCTCTACACTTAACCCTTTTTAGCTCATAATATAACCATCATTTCCCATTTTGCCCTTGCTCTTTCTTGAAAATTCCATCCATATCCTTTGATTTTTTGCAAATACACCCTTATCACCAACACATTCTCTACTAAATTTCCTTACATTTTACTCCCCACTTTTCCTACTAACTAGGGGTAGAATGGTCAATGTGCCCCAAAAGAAGAAGTCTCTAGAAACTCATTAAACTTTCCAACTGGCTCGTCGCCGCGACGAAGAAACTCCGTTGCCCCGGCGAAAAGTTACAGAGCCGACACCGCCTTCTTTGGAAGCCAACGTTGCGCGCGGCCGAAAATTCTTGAAGCCAACGCGCCGCGGGGCGGCGACTATTCTTTGCCCCGGCGAAGACTGAAATTTTAAGAGTCCTCAAAACTCAACCAATTCAACATACAAACTCAATTAAAACCGAATCAAAGAATACAGCAAATTTTTAACTACATACCTCAAGCGGGGCGTTAAAATTCTCCCCCCCTTAAAAGAATTTCGTGCCCGAAATTCACACGAATAACTCCGGGAAGCGAATCTGCATGTCTCGTTCTACCTCCCATGTCGCTTCTTCTACCTTGTGATTCCTCCAAAGGATCTTCACTAGCGGAATAATCTTGTTTCGGAGTTCTTTAATCCTTCGATCTAGAATCTGTACTGGACGTTCCTCATACACCAAGTTCTCTGTTAACTCAACGTCCTCTATACTCAGGATATGGGAGGGATCACTTACATACTTTCGTAGCATTGAGACATGGAATACATTATGCACTTTGTCCACACTAGGTGGAAGTGCCAATCTGTAGGCAACTTTACCCACTCGTTGCAATATCTCAAATGGACCTATGAATCTCGGTGCTAACTTCCCTTTGTTCCCGAAGCGCATCACTCGCCTGTAAGGGGAAACTCTCAGAAACACTTTATCACCCACTTGAAATTCCACTTCTTTCCTCTTTAAATCGGCATAACTTTTCTGTCGATCTTGGGCTTGCTTCATTCTTTTTCTGATTAATCTTACATCCTCTATCATCTTCTGAGTCATCTCTGGCCCAAGAGCAGTACTCAACTCATCTTTTTCACCGATCTCATCCCAATGTAGTGGAGACCTGCATCGTCTACCATACAAAGCCTCGTAAGGCACCATCTTAATCGTAGACTGATAACTGTTGTTGTTGGCAAACTCCACCAATGGTAACATTTTATGCCAGGACATTCTATAATCCATACAACAAGCTCTCAGCATATCCTCAAGCACCTGATTTGTTCTCTCTGTTTGGCCATCCGTCTGAGGATGATAGGCAGTACTGAATGCCAAACGGGTACCCAAATTCCTCTTTAAACTCACCCAGAAAGCTGAAACAAATCTGGAATCCCTGTCTGACACTATGATCTTGGGTACACCATTTAACCTGACTATCTCTTTCACATAAATTTGAGCCAACTGATCCGAGGTGGTACTTTCCTTTACTGGAAGGAAATGGGCGGACTTAGTTAATCTATCCACAATCACCCCTGTGATGAAATCCATTGAAATATTTTTCCATTTCCATTTTGGAATACTAAGTGGCTGAAGCAATCCTGACGACCTTTGGTGTTCTGCTTTCACTTGTTGACATATTAGACATTTAGCTACAAACTCTGCTATATCTCTTTTTATACCTGGCCACCAATAGCCTCTCTTTACATCTTGATACATCTTGGTTGCTCTAGGATGAGCAGTGTACGGTGTGTCATGAGCCTCTAAAAGAATTCTCTTTTTCAACTCATCATTCGAAGGAATGCACAACCAATTTTTGAAATAGAGGACACCATCAACTAAGTGGAACTACTCTGCACTACTCTTTGACACCACTCATCGGCCACTTGTTTTTCTTTAACTTCCTCCATTAAAGTAGACTAAATCTCTAACCTGGCAATCCTTCCCGGAATCACTTCGATCTGCTCTCTACAAAACTCTTCTATCAACTCTTTCTGCCTAGTGAGCCGGGACAAATAAGCTTTTCTACGCAAGGCATCGGCTACTACGTTGGCTTTCCCCGGTTGATACTTGATCTCACATTCATAATCCTTAACCAGCTCTAACCACCTTCTCTGTCTCATATTCAGCTCCTTTTGAGTAAAGAAATACTTTAAACTCTTATGATCGGTGTAGATATTACTCTTGGCACCATAAAGATAATGCCTCCAAATCTTTAAAGCAAAAACCACTGCTGCCAGCTTTAGATCATGCGTAGGGTATCTCATCTCATACTCTTTCAATTGCCGAGAGGCATATGCTATCACCCTACCTAACTGCATTAACACAACACCAAGTCCTTGCAAAGAGGCATCCATATAAATGTCATAATCTACACCCTCTTGTGGCAACACTAACATTGGAGCTGTTGTTAACCTTTTCTTCAACTCTTGGAAACATTCTTCACAAGCTTCTAACCATACAAAATGAGTCTTTTGTTTGGTAAGAGCTGTCAATGGTTTAGCCAACTGGGCGAACCCCTCAACAAATCGTCTATAGTAACCTGCCAGGCCTAAGAAACTTCTGACCTCTTTTACTGTCTTTGGCCTCTACCACTCAAGAATTGCCTTCACCTTACTCGGGTCTCTGAAATCCCCTCCTTAGACACAGTATGGCCCAGAAATATTACTTGGTCGAGCCAAAACTCACACTTAGAAAATTTAGCATACAACTGCCTTTCTCTCAACCGTTGCAACACTATTCTCAAATGTTCCTCATGCTCTTCTCTCGATTTGGAATAAACCAGAATATCATCAATGAACACCACGATGAACTGATCTAGACAATCATGGAATACTCTATTCATCAAGTCCATAAAAATGGTTGGGGCATTCGTCAAGCCAAACGGCATCACTACAAACTCATAGTGCCCATACCTTGTACGGAAAGCAGTCTTAACTATATCGTCACCACTCTTACTCCCGATGGTACCCTGACCTCAAATCAATCTTGGAGAATACTGCTGCTCCCTTCAATTGATCAAACAAATCATCTATCCGAGGTAGCGGGTACTTATTCTTTACTGTCACCTTGTTCAACTCTCTATAATCAATGCACATCCGTAGTGACCCATCTTTCTTCTTAACAAATAGAATTGGAGCTCCCCAGGGAGAATGACTTGGTCGGATAAAACCTTTATCTAGAAGCTCTTGGAGTTGTTTCTTTAATTCCTAAAGCTCTGCTAGGGCCATTCGGTAAGGGGCTTTAGATATAGGTGCTGTTCCTGGTGCTAGTTCAATACTAAACTCAACCTCTCTTTCCGGTGGCAAACCTGGTAAGTCTTCCGGAAACACATCTAAAAATTCTCGAACTATCGGCACCCTCTGAATTTCTGGCTGTGGAGCATCACCACTCTACACTACGTGGGCAATATATCCAGAACACCCTTTCCTCAACATTTTTCTTGCCTTCACACTACTAATCAACATACTCAACTGATGGCCCTCACCAAAGCTAAATTTATCTCCACTATCGAGATTAAATCTCGCTTTCTTCTTCCGACAATCAATCTCTACTCCATACCTCCCAAGGAAATCCATGCCTAATATCACATCAAAGTCAGGCATATCAAAAACTATTAAATCAACTGCTAACTCTCGTCCATGGATCACTACGGATTCTCCTAATAACATTTATTGAGTCAACACACTCACCCCATCAAGTAACTCTATCTTAATAGGTTGACTCACTCTAATAGGTTTCAAACCTAATCTCTCGAGCATTCCATGAGAAATAAAAGAATGGGTAGCCTCATAATCAATTAAAACATATAAGGAAACAAAGCATGAAATAACAACTGACCAGTTACAGCTGATGGACTAGCCTCGGCTTCACCCTGTGCCACTGTAAAAACTCTGGCATTGGTACCTCTAGAAGTTTGAGCCACAGGTGGAAGAGGAGTTGGTGGAAGGGGAACTTTATAATCCCTCATCAGATGCCCTGGCTGTCAGCACCTGTAACATACATTTCTGTCCCTCAAACATTCTCCTGAATGGTTCCTCCCACATTTAGCACAAGGGGAAACCCTTCTGTCCTGGGCCGCTTGTTCTACCAGTCTCTCATATTCCTCTTGGGTTGAAACTTCTTCTTGGCCCTTACATCTCTATTTCTTGTAACATCTACTCTCTCCCTCTGTAAGGTAATGGATGGTTCCCGGGGTACCACTGGAGATAACCCTTCTGGCAGATATTTATTTACATAGATCTCTGCCTTTAAAGCCCTTGCTAGAGCTTCACTATAGGTATGAGGGGGCTCGACTCCTGTCATAACATCTCGGGCAATATCTGATCTTAACCCTTGCACAAACTTATCTCTCCTTAACTCCGGTGTATACACTATTCTGGGTGCAAAACGAGCAAGAGAGTTGAATCTGACTGAATATTCTTTCACAATACTAGTCCCCTGCTTCAAATGAATAAACTCTTGAACTTTCTCATGTACTCGATCTTCTGTTCGGTACTCGGCCTCAAACAATCTTCTAAATTCTTCCTAGGTCATCGAGGCCATATCATAAGTCTCCTCCATTAGTTCCCACCAAATTCGGGCATCTTCTTTAAATAAGAAACTGGCATATCTGATCCTCTCTCTATCATTCATGGGAAACAGTGCCGCCGTCCGCTCTACGGACTTAAACCACTCTTTTGCTTCTAACGGATCCCTAGTACCCCTAAACGCTGGCGGCTGATGTTGGTTTGCAAGCCCCTGAATCGGATCAACCCCGAGTCTGTACTGTCTGACGTACCGGCCCTTCTCGCTCTTGTCTTGTGGGCGGTACTCTACTGGGGGTCTCGGTTCTCTCCTGACCAACTCTTCCTTGACTCTCCGCTAATACCTGCTGTACAATTGTTCGAATCATCGTCTCGTCAAAGGTAGGGGGAGTTGGTTCTGGTGGGTTAGAGGATTCTCCCTCGTTCATCACACTCTTACCCTTTCTCCTATTACTACGCCTCATCTACAAAACAACCATACTTGATCAATTTAGGAACATACTTAACGTAAGGAAAGAATTAACTTACACAGTCGGCTCTCGGGCATCGTAGCGACGAGAATGGTACACTGTCAAATCCCAAAATCTCGGCTCTAATACCAAAAATGTAATAGCCGCTTTCTACTCAAATACTCATAAAACATGTACATAATAAAATACATATAAAGTAGTATAAAAAGTACCAAAAATGTAATAGCCGCTTTCTACTCAAATACTCATAAAACATGTACATAATAAAATACATATAAAGTAGTATAAAAAGTTGGGCCCAAATTTTTCTTTTATTAAACATATACATTCTTTATACAAAAAGTTGTATCATGTACAAAAACATCAAAACAAGGTGGACAGTGTAGCCATATCTCTCCGCTTGCCGATGCCCTTCTGACTGTATCCTCACCTAGGTCCTGCAAAACATAGAAAATAGCGGGGTGAGCACAACTAATGCTCAGTAAGTAAATCCTCTACTCATCTATCCCCGTAACTCTCTCTCTCTAATTCTTTCCTTACAATTCTCATTTACTCTCTATTTATACTTCCCTCTCTACTTTGTCTTTCTCATAACTCTTTTCTACTAACTCTCTTTAGTAGTCACGCCTCATCTTACCGGAGGCACGGCTGGGACTCGCTCCCACTTTACGTGACTTCTACTCATACTAGCCGATCGGACTCAGTTATGCACGGATTCGGAACCCTTGGCCGTGTGAGTGTATATTCTCTCTCTCTCTCGTACTCTCGGGTATAGCCCTCATCCGCATGCACTCTCACGGGCTACACCACTTTTCTCTCTCTCATACTCATGCCTCTCTCTCAATGCGACGTACATGCGGGAAACTCTACCCATTACTCACGGGTTCCCCATCGCACAACCTACTCTATTCTCTTTTCTCTTCGTTCTCTAGTGCTCATTCTCTCTTTCTCTTTACTCTTAAGGTAGCTTATACTCAAATTCTCTACTATGTCTCAAGCTACTTCTTAAGTGCATAAAAAAAATGCGTATGGACAACTCATGCTCACTAATGCACTTATGAAATGCCAAATGCAATATTGCATCAAAACAGTCATTCTGCACAGGTCGCACTAAAAAGGGCATAACTTTCGTTATACACATCGGATTGCTAGGGTTTTGGTCTCGTTTTAAAGCTGAAAAACAGGGCTACAAGTTTGATGTTTCGGTCTCAGCCCAGTTCAATCCGTAATATGCCCAAAATTCACTTAGAAAGTCACGGCTGTGACAGGGCAGATTTCACTTAGGCATTTCCTCAAACAACTCATGTGCATACCAAAGCTCTACTTATCTATAACTACTCTACTCTTCTCTTTAATCATCCAAAATGGGAGGAAAACTCCCTCATACACTCTAATTTCCTGTTAAGGCAAAACACTCCCATAGGGTTTGCTCAAAACTCCCTCTAATTTCAATCAAACTCAACTCATCATCATGCAATCACAACACTTCTCATAACTCAATTAAATTCATATCAACATAGATAAATACATAACATCTCAATTTCTCAGCAAGCGTAGTACATACATATACATACACAATCTCTACTCAAATAAATTCTTAAATCTCAATTTAGTTTGGATTTACTTACCTTGTGAGGAAATAACTTCTCCAACACTTTTCCTTTCCTTTGGTAGCTTGATTTCTCTCTACAACTTTAAACAACAACAACAACAACATAAGACTTTAACCAAAACATACTAAAACTCTCATCTAAAGCAAGAATCCTTACCTTAGGATGCTTTAGATTAAAACTCTACTCAAAACTACTCAAAAAGTCCATAGAAATCCTTGGAAGATTGAAGGAAATTTGAGAGGAAAATAGAGAATGGAAGAGGCGGTGGAAATGGATGAAATGAAGGGTTCTCTACACTTAACCCTTTTTAGCTCATAATATAACCATCATTTCCCATTTTGCCCTTGCTCTTTCTTGAAAATTCCATCCATATCCTTTGATTTTTTGCAAATACACCCTTATCACCAACACATTCTCTACTAAATTTCCTTACATTTTACTCCCCACTTTTCCTACTAACTAGGGGTAGAATGGTCAATGTGCCCCAAAAGAAGAAGTCTCTAGAAACTCATTAAACTTTTCAACTGGCTCGTCGCCGCGGCGAAGAAACTTCCGTCGCCCCGGCGAAAAGTTATAGAGCTGACACCGCCTTACTCAAGCCAACTTCACCGCGGCGGAGACTGAAATTTTAAGAGTCCTCAAAACTCAACCAATTCAACATACAAACTCAATTAAAACCGAATCAAAGAATATAGTAAATTTTTAACTACGTACCTCAAGCGGGGCGTTACAGTGCATGTAAGTATGCTCTGCTGGGTACAATCCTCATCCACATACACTATTGATGGACTGTACAAATACTGTATCTTTCTGCTGATGCCGTTCACTGATGGCGGTGTGCATATGGGCATCTCTATCACTCACGGGTTCCCCATCGCAACAACCTTATAACATAGCATGCTATAGAAAGAGATACTATACACATTTCAACATGAATTTCCAAGCTATGAAAATTCTACACTTGCATTCTTTAGTAAATGAGAAAATATACATACTTGCATGTTAGCTTAAAAGAAAACTACAAGCCATTCTCTTTTCTTTCTTTTTCTCATTCTTTGCTAACGTATTTTTTCATATTCTCATTTACTAAATCAAGGCTATATATAAATCATGTGCACAATATATGCATGATCAAGCCCATTCTTTAATATGCTTTCCAAGTTCACATATACAAACTTGAAAATTCATTATGGCATAATGGTATGTCATGACATATTCTACCATTCTCTACTATCACAATTGCCATATCAAAGTAACACATTAACTTGCAATTCTTCTCTAACACTTCCATGTGCTATTCAAATAGTAATAAAGGTTCAAGTAACTAGAACCAAACACTAAGGGCCATTTCTCTCATGGAACTAACATGACCATTGACCAAGTGATATATTAAATTTTAGCATAACAATATGCACTCTTGAACACTAACATTTACACTTGGTTAAGCCCAAACATAATCTTCCTACTTCAATTCTTGCCTTTCTCTAACACTTTCTTCATTAGGGTTTAGCCAACTCATGCATGCATTTTCTCTTTGGATTTTCATCAACTAATTTATATGCACATGCAACTATCATGTTGGCTACACTTCCACATCTCTCTAATTCCACCAAAATGTGAGCCAAAAACTCACTAACTTTAGTATCAAACCTGGCCAAGTTCAACAATTCTCTACACTTCAAAATTTCATCACTAATTCTTCCATAATTCCACCAATTCAACACATACTCATACACTACTTCTCATGGCTAGAAATTATGCATCATCAAACATCAAAAACAGCCAATAATTCTCTCATACCATCATATATAAACATGCAAAAATTCATTCAACACAAGTCTTGCTCAAATCAAGGTTAAAATTAGGTTTACTTACCTTGAATGTGTGATATAACTTCCTTTGCTAAAAGTCTCTTCCTCTTGGATTTAGTTCATATAAAAACCATAAGAATTTAAAACTTTAAAGTTTAATCACACACCTTGTGCTAGAATCTTACCCTTGGATGCTTTAGGATTGAAAATCTATAAAAATCCAAGCCAAATCCTATGATTTCCCTTTGAAATTTAGTGAAGAAAATTGAGAGAAAATGGGGTGAAGGTGGCATGAACAAGGGCTGCATATATGGCTAGGGTTTCTTCAATGAAACCTTATATCTAATATTATACACATGAATTCCCATTTTGCCCTTGCACTTTCTATGAAATTCCATCTATATCCTTTAGTCAATTACCAAAATACCTTCATTTTTATTATCTTCTTCACATTATTTTGCTTCCTTTCACTTCCCACTTTTTCAACTAATTATGAGTGAAAAGACCATTTTACCTTAATGAAGTTTTAAGGAATTTTCTTCACATTTGTCTAAAGTAACTTCAAAGAAATCAAACTAAGGGTATTAGGGCATAAATAAAATTATGTATCTTGATGTGGGTGTTACAAAATTACACATCATTCAACATCAAAAACAACAAACAATTCTCACATACAATCACATAAAAACATGCAAGAATCATACTACACAAGTCTTGCTCAAATCAAGGCTAAAATTTGGTTTACTTACCTTGAATGTGTGATACCCTCTCCTTTTACTTAAAGTCTCTTCCTCTTGGATCTAGATCATATAAAAAAACCATAAGAATTTAAAACTTTAAAGTTTAATCACCCTCCTTGTGCTAGAATCTTACCTTTGGATGCTTTAGGACTGAAAATCTATAAAAATCCAAGCCAAATCCTATGAGTTCCCTTTGAAATTTAGTGAAGAAAATTGAGAGAAAATGGGGGTGAAGGGTGGCATGAATAAGGGTTAGAATGGCTAGGGTTTAGGTTATTGCAACCTTATAACTAAATAAATAAATATATATATATATATATTCCCATTTTGCCCTTGCATTTTCTATGAAATTCCATCTATATCCTTTAGTCAATTACCAAAATACCCTCATTTTTATTATCTTCTTCACATTATTTTGCTTCCTTTCACTTCCCACTTTTTCAACTAATTATGAGTGAAAAGACCATTTTACCCCTAATGAAGTTTTAAGGAATTTTCCTCACATTTGTCTAAGGTAACTTCAAAGAAATCCAACTAAGGGTATTAGGGCATAAATAAAATTACGTACCTTGATGTGGGTGTTACATGATGGCCGACCGACTAGGTGTGAAGTGTTAGAAGGTGTTTGCTTGTCCATAGGAGATGAACAGTTCATATGTAAGAAATGCCTACTCGGTTGGGTTGGCTGAGCGATTGTGTTGGACGCATGCATCTAGTCACGTTTTCCGAGTGCGCATGGGTTGGCGACATGTGTGCGGTGGAGATCGCTCCTTTGTTTGGGCAGGAAAACGAAAAGTTGCTCTGTTCTATAACCAATCTAGGGTCGCCATGTGTATTGTTTGCCACCTTTTGTCCATAATATCGATGAGGTGACTATGTATCTTCATTTTGTCTCTCATTCTCTTTCTTTGCATTTTCTTTCCCTTTTCGAGTTTTTTCAGCGGCAGTGGACATACTTTCGGGGATTCCGGCCATTTTCATGGTAAATACTGGTTTCTTGCGTTGCTTTTCATTTCCTTTCTTCTTTTCTTTGTTTTTGTGGTATTTTTGGAGAGATTTGAGTGGAGTTTGGTATAGATCCTTTTATCTTTTGGAAGGGTTTGAAAAAATAGGAGGTGCTGTGTTTCTTCGTTTTGAGTGGGGTAGATTCAATGGCGACTTGGTTGTTTGGTTTAAGGTTTGAAGTGAACAAAGAAAAAATGAAATTTTTTGTCCGGCTTTGAAGGTTCTAGGTTTTCTGGGTTTAGGTAAGACAGAAGATGAAATCGGTTTATGTTGGCTTCCCATTCGGCTCATCTCGGTCTACTTGACCGAGTCAAGTATGGTGGTTTGAGTGAAGAAGTTTGGTTTTTTTGGTAAGGGCTAGGTCACTTAGGTCGCCCGGTCTCCCAGACCGAATGGAGAGGGATCTGAATGGGGGTCTTGAGGTAGTAGGTACTCGATTGTCCTGACTGAGCCGAAAGTTTCTTTAGAGACAAAGAGTTAGCTTGATATCAAAGCCAGTCAGTTGGTCGCTCTAGGCGAGTGGAGCTTCTAGAAGTGAGGATACGACTTGGTATTAAAAACCAATCGGTCGCCCAAGTCGAGTGGATAACGAGTTTAATTGTAAACCCCGCGTTATTATTCCGATGCCCTAAGGTATGAAATTTACCTTTTCAAGTAATTTTTTTTTTTGAATGGAAGGGTAAAATGGTCAATTTACATATATTTCGAGATGTGGCCATTATAAAGTGTAAGGGGTGATGTCATTGAAGAGAAATGAGGGTAGAATGGTCATAAAGTTGATTGATATGGTTAAATGACGTAAACAGTAACCAAGGGTATAATGGTCTTTTCATGCAAATCCATATGATTTAAGTATCCATAAAAGCACACCAGGGGTAAATTAGTCATTTACCTAATGGGATTGCTTAATTGTTAAGTGTTTTAAAGAAGTCAAATGGCATTAAATGAGTGCTAATCATTATGTTGTGGTGGAAATGACCAAAACGCCCTTATATGAAAAATTTATGCCAAATGACCCTTATATCTAACCTTTGTTGACCAATCACATTAGAGTAACAATGGAATAAATATTTCCATGGTTTTAAGAGAGAGTAGTCGGCCTTGTACACCCCAAATATATCATCTTCTTCTTCATCTCTCAAATCCACCATAAAAGCCACTAATCCAAGCAATTTATTCTCAAATTTTCATAGGATTTCAAGTTAATTTTCAAAGGAGATCACCATCCACACTTAAAGAACTTCAATTTCAGGGTTTAAGGTGAGTTTCAAAACCCTAGTTGTTCTGATCTTTTAGTTAAAAGGGAAATTCATAAGTGGTTATGTGTATAAGGTAGAAAGGGTGAACCTTTGGAGCTAAGGAGGAGTGTCTTTGTGCTTTGAATACTAAGGTAAGGAAAAAATCTCCCTTATGACTACAATTGATAACACCTAGGGTTTATGGAACTTACATTTATTTATGTTAATATGAGTGTGATGCTATGTTTTGGTTATGGATTGTTTAAATGGGTGTGTTGATTGGTGTATGTGTGCATATGGAGGATGATTATGCCAATTAAGAGATTTGTAGTTGGACGATGTTTTGGCACTTTTTGGTTCTGTAAAAAGGGAGGTTTTTATGGCCTTTTATACTTATAATGACATGGCAAATGATATGAATGTGCAAATGAAGGTGACATGGTTAAAATGAATAGAATTCGGATTTGGCTTTTTGAGACTTATACTGTACATGCTTCACTGAATCAGTCATAACTGAAGTTATAGAAGTCCGATTGAGTTGATTCTTGAAGTGTTAAAAATTTAAGAAACAGACCTAAAACTTTTATGTTTTAGCCAAAAATCAATTGGACTTGGAAGATAAGGGAAAAATTGCTTGAAAAGTGATGAACTATATGGCATCCACCTTCTTAATGGAAATTCCCATTTGTTTCTAATTCTAATAAACCCCTGAATAATATTACTACTGAAATTCCTTGTATTGTATGAGAAATACAATGAATTAAGTTAAGAAGTTTAGTAGGAGAATATAGTATGATTGAGCATGGGAGATGTTAGTCCATATGTTTGCATTCATAATGGTAATGCATATAGCTTATTTAGTTGTCTTATGACAAATTTATGAAATGTTAAAGATTGAATTCCATGAGTCTCTTTAGGTATAAACCAAGATCAGAGGAATGGAATTCTTATGGAAACCATGAGTCCTTTGAGGTGATGACCAAGAACAAGGTAATGGTTCAAATGAATCCGATCGGATAACAAAGACTAATGAAACCATCAAGTATAAAGACAAAAGAAATAAGCATGCCATGTACATGAATATTTCATAAGTCATATATGTAATACTCTGTATTTTCTTTGTGGGTTTTATTTAATTTTATTTATGTGAATCTAGGGGGTAAAATGTAAGAATTGAAACTTTTTAGAGATGTTTTAGTAAGAAATAAGGCATGGTGGGTTTATTAAGTAGTTTTGCAAGAGCACTTGTGTGAAATTGGAAGTGTGAAAGTCTTTCAACAACATTATGAAATTGATTAAAGATGAGGGGTCTTTTTAATATTGTGTCATGCAAGGGTACATGCATAATTCTCTAGGGGTGAGATCATAATAAAACATAACTTTATTTAAAGGATTTTGGGGTGCAAGATGTAAGAATCAAAGACTAAGGGATGCATGCATAATTGGCCATTACAAGATGGGTTAAAGGCAACTTCTTTTGGAGAATTAGCCGATGGTTTTGGCACATTGTTTTGCCATTGATGGTTGAGAAATTTTATTAAATTGAGATGAGGAATGGTGGAGTGGAGAAAGAGATAGCCGAGAGAAACAAAATAAATAAATAAATAAATAAATAAAGTGAGAGAGGAGAAGCTTGTTTATTCTTTTTCTCTTTCTCATTTCACATTCATTTTCCTATAGACATTGAAAGAGAGAAAAATACAATTTGAGTTAAAATAGAGGAGAGTCGAGAGGTGCTTGTAGGAGAAGAATTTTTAGAGAAATTTTGGGGTAAAGGAATAAGGTTACGCATGCATTTTCAATCCTTTATCATTTTTAATCGATCATTCTTTTTCTCTTTGTTTAGATCTTAATTCCTGTAAAAATTTTGGATCAAATAGGTGAAGAAGATAGGAGAACCGAGCACTTGAGTTGTAACAACTGCTGTAAACTAGTACAATGCATGCATAATAACAATAGAAATTTGGGCCCAAAAACTTTCTTTTCATTATAAGTCATATGTCTTTTGTACACAAAGAGTATTGTTTACAAAAAGTCATTTTAAAAGACAAAACAGGGGAAACAGAGTAGCTATTGCTCCTCGCTTGCCGACGCCCCTCCGACTACATCATCACCTAGATCCTGCATCCACAAAGGAAAATAACGGGGTGAGCATAAAATGATGCTCAGTAAGTAAAACCCTCTATCTGTCTATCCCCGTATGTATCACTCTTAATTCTTTCCTCACATTTTATGTTGTTTCCTACTAAACGTCATGGCCTCATCTTACCGAGGATGCAGTTAGGATGGCGTTCACACAGCACCATCTCACTCTTCATGACTATCGGGTGGGATTCATACAGCACCAACCCGTTCTTAGTGACTACCGAGTGGGGATCACGAAGCACCTACCCGGTTTTCGTAACTATCGGGTGGAGACCACATAGCACCTACCCGTTCCTCATTACTTTCGGGTAACGATCACCAAGCATTAACCCGTTCCTAATCACTGGCGGGTGATGATCACAAAGCATCAACCCACTTCTAATAAATGTCGGGTGATGATCACAAAACATCTACCCTTTTCCCATAACTAACCGGGTGATGATCACAAAGCATCCACCCGTTTCTACTAACTATCGGGTGATGATCACAAAGCATCAACCCACTTCTAATGGCTATTCGGGTGGTGATCACAAAGCATCAACCCGATTCTCATAACTGTGGGGTGATGATCCCAAAGCATTCACCCCTTTCTAATACTCTTCTCATTCACTCTATTCTAGCACCTCTCATTCTTTCTACCCTTAGAGTAGTTGCATCCACAAAGTTCTCTACTCATAGAGCAAGTGCATGCACAAAGTTTCCTACTCTTTCTTAGGTCACTTCTCAATGCACAATTAATGCCTATGATGGTTCATCTCCACTAATGCACTTATGAAATGCCAACATGCAATGTTGCAAGAATTAAGGTTCACTACTCATACTAAAATCTCTATTAGGCATTTCATCAAACAACTAAAGTGCATAATAAAACTCTACTATAACAATAATTCTAAATCTTTCTCTAACCATCCAAAATGGGGAGAAACCCCCTCACATAGCCACAATTCTTGCCAAAGAAAGACACTTCCAAAAAGGATTTCTCAATATCCTTTAATTCAATCTCAAACTACCTTTCCAACCCACATGTCACTTCTTATATTTGCAATGTATAAACAACCACAAAGCACTAGAAATCTCTATTTAAGCCTCAATAACATGGCAATAACATGTATATAGCATACATACATAAGTGCTATCAAAACCCTAATCAAGAAAATTCTCAAATCTCAACTTGGGTTAGGGTTTACTTACCTTGTTATGGAGAGATTTCACTAGCTCTTCCTTTCACTTGGTTTGCTTGACTTTTTCTCTACTCTTAAACAAATGAACAAAAACCCTCAATATTCAATATATACTAAAACTCACAAAGCTTCACAACAACCAAAGCAAGAATCCTTGCCTTAGGATGCCTTAGGTTGATTTTCTACCCCAAATCACTCCAAAAGCCCTTTAAAACTCCTTGATCAAAAGAAAGAGAATTTGAGAGGAAGCAAGAGAGGAGAGTGGCGTTGGAGAAGAAGAATGAAGGGTTTGCAATGTCTTAATTCCTTTTAATGAAATTTATACACAAGCCTTCCCAGTTTGCCCTTACTCTTCTTTGGGAATTCTATCTATATCCTTTGATTCATTACAAACACACCCCCATAGCAACATATTCTCTATGAAAATTCCTTACATTTTACTCCCCACTTTTTCTGCTAATTAGGGGTAGAATGGTCAAAATGCCCTTAGGGAAGAAAATATCTAAAACTTAACAAACATTTTGGTCGACTGTCGCCGCTTGGGCGCTGTCAAGCGGCCTTCCCGTGGCTTCAACACTGTTCGCCGCGAGATTATTCTTCGCCCGCGAAGCATGGAATACGAACTTCTTCTATTTTCAACCAATTTGTGGCAAGTATTCAACACAACACTCAATCAAAGGTCAACCCAACCATATTACCATGAAACCAACTCAAATAAGAGCAAAAGAAGAAACAATAACTACGTACCTCAAGTGGGGCGTTACAATTCTTCCCCCCTTAAAAGAATTTCGTCCCCGAAATTCATACAAATAACTCTGGGAAGCGATTCTGCATGTCCCGTTCTACCTCCCAAGTGGCCTCTTCCACTTTGTGATTCCTCCAAAGGATTCTTCACTAACGGAACACTCTTGTTCCGAAGCTCTTTCCTTCCTTCGATCTAAAATTTGAACTGGACGTTCTTCATATACTAGATTCTCTGTTACGTCAACATCCTCTACACTCAGGATGTGGAGGGGATCACTTACATATTTTCGTAGCATCGAGACATGGAAAACATCATGCACCCTGTCCATGCTAGGTGGTAGTGCCAATCTGTAGGCCACCTTTCCCACTCGTTGCAATACCTCAAATGGACCTATATCTCTGCTAACTTCCCTCTCGAAGCGCATTACTCGCTTGTAAAGGGAAACTTTCAAAAACACTTTGTCGCCCACTTGGAATTCTACCTCTTTCCTCTTCAAGTCGGCATAACTCTTCTATCGATCTTGGGCTTGTTTCATTCTATTTCTGATTAACTTCACATCTTCTACCAGTTTCTGGGTCACCTCTGGCCCAAGAGCGGTACTCAACTCATCTTTTTCGCCTACTTCATCCCAATGGAGCGGAGACCTACACCGTCTACCATATAGAGCCTCGTAAGGTGCCATTTTAATTGTAGACTGATAACTATTGTTGTAGGCAAATTCCACTAAGGGTAACATCTCATGCCAGAATACTCTATAATCCATGCAACAGGCTCTTAACATATCCTCGAGCACTTGATTCGTTCTCTCGGTTTGGCCATCCGTCTAAGGATGATAGGTAGTACTGAATGCTAAACGGGTACCCAAACTCCTCTGTAAACTCGTCCAAAAGGCTGAAACAAATCTGGAATCTCTATCTGACACTATAGTCTTGGGCACACCATGCAATCTGACTATCTCCTTGAGGTAGATCTAAGCCAACTGATCTGCATTGGTGCTCTCCTTTACTGGAAGGAAATGAGCTAATTTGGTTAATCTATCCACAATCACCCATATAGCATTACACCCTTTCTGTATCCTAGGGAGACCCGTGATAAAATCCATCAAAATGCTCTCCCATTTCCACTCTGGAATACTCAGTGGTTGAAGCAACCCTGACGGCCGTTGGTGTTCTGCTTTCACCTGCTGACAAGTTAGACATTTAGCTACAAACTCGCAATGTCTTTCTTCATACCCGACCACCAATAGCCTTTCTTTACATCTTGATACATCTTGGTTGCTCCCGGATGAGCGGTATACGGTGTGTCATGAGCCTCCATAAGAATTTTCTGTTTCAACTCTTCATTTGGAGGAATGCACAACCGATTCTTGAAATAGAGGACATCATCTATCACAGAGAACTCTGATGTCTTGCCCCCAAGCACTTGCTGAACTGTTTTTTGACACCACTCATCAGCCACTTGCTTTTCTCTGATTTCCTTCAGTAAAGAAAATTGTACCTCTAGACTGGCAACTCTCCTCGTAACCACTTCAATCTGTTCCTTAGACAATTCTTCTATTAACTTTTTCTGCTTGGTAAGCCGAAATAAATTGGCTTTTCTACTCAAGGCATCGGCTACCACATTGGCTTTTCCCGGTTGATACTTGATCTCACAATCATAATCCTTAACCAGTTCTAACCACCTTTTCTGCCTCATATTCAATTCCTTTTGAGTGAAGAAGTACTTTAAACTCTTATGATCGGTGTAGATATTACTCTTTACACCATAAAGGTAATGCCTCCAAATCTTTAGGGCAAAGACCACGGCCGCCAACTCTAGGTCATGCGTAGGGTATCTGGTCTCGTACTCTTTCGGTTGACGAAGCATAAGCTATGACCCTACCTAACTGCATCAACACAGCGCCAAGTCCCTGCAGAAAGGCATCTGTATAAATGTCATATTCTACACCCTCCTGTGGTAACACTAATACAGAAGGTGTTGTTAATCTCTTCTTCAACTCTTGGAAGCTTTCTTCACATGCTACTGACCAGACAAAAGGCGTGTTTTGTTTGGTAAGGGCTATCAACGGTTTAGCCAACTAGGCGAATCCTGCTACAAATCGCCGGTAGTAACCTGCTAAACCTAAGAAACTCCTAATTTCTTTCACTGTTCTTGGTTTCTGCCACTCCAGGATTGCCTGCACTTTACTCGGATCCACGAAATCCCTTCCTTCGACACGGTATGACCCAAGAATATCACTTGATTAAGCCAGAACTCACACTTAAAAAATTTAGCACACAATTTCTTTTCTCTCAGCCGTTGTAATACTAATCTCAAGTGTTTCTCATGTTCTTCCCTTGACTTTGAGTAAATCAGGATGTTGTCAATGAAGACAACAATAAACTGATCCAAATACTCATGGAATACCCTGTTCATCAAGTCCATAAAAACTGCTGGGGCATTAGTCAAGCCGAAAGGCATTACTACAAATTCATAATGCCCATATCTTGTACTGAAGGCAGTTTTTGCCACATCTTGCTCAACTACTCTTACCTGATGATACCCGGACCTCAAATCAATTTTGGAGAACACTGCCGCTCCTTTCAACTAATCGAAAAGGTCATCGATCCGGGGTAGAAGGTATTTATTCTTCACTGTAACTTTATTCAACTCCCTATAATCAATACACATCCTTAGTGATCCATCTTTCTTTTTCACAAACAGGATTGGGGCTCCCCAAGGAGAATGACTCGGTCGGATAAAGCCTTTATCTAAAAGCTCTTGGAGTTGCTTCTTTAATTCTTGAAGCTCAGCTGGGGCCATTCGATAAGGGGCCTTAGATATTGGTGCTGTCCCTGGTGCTAGTTCGATACTAAATTCTACCTCCCTTTCTGAAGGTAGGCCCTGTAACTCTTCTGGAAACACGTCTAGAAAGTCTCAAACTACCGGCACCCTCTAAATCTCCGAATGTGGAACATCACCACTCTGTACTACATGGGCAATATATCCCGAACACCTCTTTCTCAACATCTTCCTCGCTTTCACACTACTAATTAGCATGCTCAACTGATGGCCCTCTCCAAAACTAAACTTATCTCCACTATCGAGATTAAATCTCGCCTTCTTTTTCCGACAGCCAATCTCTACTCCATATCTCCCTAGGAAATCCATGCCCAATATCACATCAAAGTCGGGCATATCAAAAACTATTAAGTCAACTATTAACTCTCTACCTTGGATCACCAAGGACTCTCTTAACAAAATCTCTTGAGTCAAAACACTAACCCCATCAGGTAACTCTATCTTAATGGGTTGAGTCACTCTAATAGGTTTCAAACCTAATCTCTCAATCATCCCATAAGATATAAACGAATGAGTGGCGCCTGAATCAATTAAAGCATATAAGGGAACTGAATGAAACAATAAGCCCGACCGATGCGGTGATGGGTGGCCTCTGCTTCCCCCTATGCCACAGTAAACACTCTGGCATTCGCAGTACCTCCTGAACTCTGAGTGGTTGGTGGAAGAGGAGCTTTACAATCTCTCATCATGTGCCCTGGCTGTCGACACCTATAACACACTCTCTGGTCCCTCAGACATTCTCCTGGGTGATTCCTCCCATATTTAGGGCAAAGAGGAAACCCTTCCATCCGGGGTCGCTTATTCTTCCACTCTTTTCTATTCTGTCTATACTGAAACTTCTTCTTCTGATTCTTCATTTCTTTACCTCTTACACTTTCTTGTTTCTCTCTCTGTGGGGCGGAGGGTGGCTCCTTTGGTCCTCTTATCGAGGATCCTACAGGGAAGATTTTATTCTCAAAAATCTCCGCCTTCATTGCCCGCCTCAAAGCCTCACTATAATTTCGGGGAGGGTTGGAACTTGTCATTATATCCCGGGCTATCTCCGGCTTCAACCCGTGCACAAACTTATCCCTTCTCAAGGCCGGAGTACTAACTATTCTGGGTGAGTACTCTTTCACGACACTAGTCCCTTGCTGTAAACTGATAAATTCTTGGACCTTCTTATGAACTTGGTCCTCTGTTCTATACTTGGCCTCAAACTCTTGCCTGAACTCTTCCCAAGTCATTACTGTCACATCATGAGTTTCTTCCATTAATTCCCACCAAATTCGGGTATCACCCCGAAACAAGAAACTCGCATACAGGATCTTCTCCCGGTCTGACATGGGAAATAAACCCGTGGCTCGCTCTACGGACCCAAACCACTCTTCTGCTATTACTGGATCTGTAGTACCCTTAAACTCTGAGGGTTGATGTTGACTGGAAAGACCGTAAATCGGTTTAACTCTACTCTGTACTGTGGGAGGTACCGGTTGTCCTCTTTCGACATGCACAACTGGCGGTACCTGTACAGGGGTTTCAACTCTCCCCTGGGTTTCTGCCATAACTTGCTATATAATTCCCCGAATTCTAGCTTCATCCAAGGGAGGGGGCGTAACTTTGGTGGGTTAGAAGGTTCTCCTTCATTCACCACACCCTTACCACGATTCCGATAACTACGCCTCATCTACAAAATAATCACACCAATGAACTCGAGAAACAATTACTGTAAGGAAAAAATTAACTCACACAGTCGGTTATAGGACATCGTGGCGATGAGAATAGTACACTGTTCGATCCCAAAATCTTTGCTCTGATACCAAAAATGTAACAACTACTGTAAACTAGTACAATGCATGCATAATAACAATAGAAATTTGGGCCAAAAACTTTCTTTTCATTATAAGTCATATGTCTTCTATACACAAAGAGTATTGTTTACAAAAAGTCATTTTAAAAGACAAAACAGAGGAAACAGTGTAGCTATTGCTCCTCGCTTGCCGACGCCCCTCCGACTACATCATCACCTAGATCCTGCATCCACAAAGGAAAATAACGGGTGAGCACAAAATGATGCTCAGTAAGTAAAACCCTCTATCTATCTATCCCCGTATGTATCACTCTTAATTCTTTCCTCACATTTTCTGTTGTTTCCTACTAAACGTCATGGCCTCATCTTACCGGAGGTACGGCCGAATGGCGTTCACACAGCACCATCTCACTCTTCATGACTATCGGGTGGGATTCACACAGCACCAACCCGTTCTTAGTGACTACCGAGTGGGGATCACGAAGCACCTACCCGTTTCGTAACTATCGGGTGGAGACCACATAGCACCTACCCGTTCCTCATTACTTTCGGGTAACGATCACCAAGCATTAACCCGTTCCTTAACCCGCCTAATCACTGTCGGGTGATGATCACAAAGCATCAACCCACTTCTAATAAATGTCGAGTGATGATCACAAAACATCTACCCTTTTCCCATAACTAACCGGGTGATGATCACAAAGCATCCACCCGTTTCTACTAACTATCGGGTGATGATCACAAAGCATCAACCCACTTCTAATGGCTATTCGGGTGGTGATCACAAAGCATCAACCCGATTCTCATAACTGTGGGGTGATGATCCCAAAGCATTCACCCCTTTCTAATACTCTTCTCATTCACTATATTCTAGCACCTCTCATTCTTTCTACCCTTAGAGTAGTTGCATCCACAAAGTTCTCTACTCATAGAGCAAGTGCATGCACAAAGTTTCCTACTCTTTCTTAGGTCACTTCTCAATGCACAATTAATGCCTATGATGGTTCATCTCCACTAATGCACTTATGAAATGCCAACATGCAATGTTGCAAGAATTAAGGTTCACTACTCATACTAAAATCTCTATTAGGCATTTCATCAAACAACTAAAGTGCATAATAAAACTCTACTATAACAATAATTCTAAATCTTTCTCTAACCATCCAAAATGGGGAGAAACCCCCTCACATAGCCACAATTCTTGCCAAAGAAAGACACTTCCAAAAGGGATTTCTCAATATCCTTTAATTCAATCTCAAACTACCTTTCCAACCCATATGTCACTTCTTATATTTGCAATGTATAAACAACCACAAAGCACTAGAAATCTCTATTTAAGCCTCAATAACATGGCAATAACATGTATATAGCATACATACATAAGTGCTATCAAAACCCTAATCAAGAAAATTCCCAAATCTCAACTTGGGTTAGGGTTTACTTACCTTGTTATGGAGAGATTTCACTAGCTCTTCTTTTCACTTGGTTTGCTTGACTTTTTCTCTACTCTTAAACAAATGAACAAAAACCCTCAATATTCAATATATACTAAAACTCACAAAGCTTCACAACCAAAGCAAGAATCCTTACCTTAGGATGCCTTAGGTTGATTTTCTACCCCAAATCACTCCAAAAGCCCTTTAAAACTCCTTGATCAAAAGAAAGAGAATTTGAGAGGAAGCAAGAGAGGAGAGTGGCGTTGGAGAAGAAGAATGAAGGGTTTGCAATGTCTTAATTCCTTTTAATGAAATTTATACACAAGCCTTCCCATTTTGCCCTTACTCTTCTTTGGGAATTCTATCTATATCCTTTGATTCATTACAAACACACCCCCATAGCAACATATTCTCCATGAAAATTCCTTATATTTTACTCCCCACTTTTCCTACTAATTAGGGGTAGAATGGTCAAAATGCCCTTAGGGAAGAAAATATCTAAAACTTAACAAACATTTTGGTCGGCCTGTCGCCGCGGTGAAACTGTCCAGCAGCTTCCCCGTGGCTTCAACACCTCTTCGCCGTGGCGAAGATTATTCTTCGCCCCGGCGAAGCATGGAATACTGAACTTCTTCTATTTTCAACCAATTTCAGGGCAAGTATTCAACACAACACTCAATCAAAGGTCAACCCAACCATATTACCGAGAAACCAACTCAAATAAGAGCAAAAGAAGAAACAATAACTACGTACCTCAAGTGGGGCGTTACATGAGTTAAAAGCAAAGGAGAAAGTGTGGGTGGAATAGTATTGCATAAAAGAATTCATGCATCTAAAATTTCATCTTCATTTGGATTCTATTTTTTTCATATGGGTGCTGACCTTGCTGAATGTTTCTTTTGATTAATGAAATGGTTTAATTATGTGCTAGAGTGGAAGTGGAAGTGAAAAATTATATTAAGAAGGTGTTAAGATTGGGCCAGTGAATTTCATTAATAGGAATGGTTATAAAATTGTGTTTATGTAAATTTTTAATCTTTCGTTTGGATTATACGGAAATGCATGCTATGGTTAGTTGATTTGATTGGCTATTGGGCTCATTTATTTGTTTACAATTGGGAGTATTTTATTTGTTTTGAAAACAAATGGTGTAGAATGAATTGGAAGGTTGTGGGTTAGTTATAAAATTGACTTTGATTAGAAACATGAATATGGGTGGATACTAAATGAATTTTGAATTTTATATTTGAATGTTCTGTTAAACTTTGTGATGAGTGGCCGGTTGGAAAATTTGGGAAATAATAGGTATGAAACTGTTGGCCTATATTGTATAGAATGTGAACGTTTACTTTGCCTAAAAGGTTAGAGATTGGCTGGATTTTTGGAGGTAATGGGTATGAAATCATGAGCTGGAGGTTTACTTAAAGTGTGTGTATATATATATTTATTTGCTGTATTGTTGCTGCATTGTTGGCTTGATATTTTTGGAGCCATCAGTGTAGTAATTGGTGCATTTTCATAAACTGCTGACTTGATTTAAACGTGATTGTTGAGTGGGAATGAGTGCTTGAAGCTGGTAAAAAGGTGGAATGGATGTTAAGGTAGAATGGATATGAAGTTAATGAGTTATTAAATACTTTAAATGGTACTTTTTATTTTGGAAATTTCGGAAAGAGTGTTGAATAAAAATGTTAGATTTTTTCTTATGGGCAGTAGGCTCTTGGCAATAGGGGGTTAATTGTCATGTTTAGAAGTTTTGGGACCTTAGAAAAGTGATAATAAATATAGGGTGTAAATAGAATTTTTACATACTTTTTTACTTTGACGTGGTGAGCATTGCATTCATGATTTCATGCCCTTTTATTGAAATTTTATATTGTGCTTTATATATGCATAAGGCATGCATGATGCATATTTGGAATGAAATTGTGGATGTATGATTATTATTATGTTTGACTCCCGGATTTGAAACCGTGATTATCCCCCTCCAAACATCAGCTAGTATTTGATTTTTATCCTCATGTGCACATTGAGATGGTCCGTCCTACCGAACGATTGGGATATCCTATTAGGACAAGACGGACGCCTGACGAGCTCCGGGCGAGATTACACCAGGCGGTTATTGGTCGGTGTGGGATTTTGGATGCCCCAAGGGTAGACCGTGGGCGAGATTATATTTGATACCATATCGTGACGCCCCAAGGGTAGACTGTGGGTCGAGCATGGTTATCCAGTGATGCTTGTACCATGCCGAAGGTAGACTATGGATGGTGCCACCCCGAAGGTAGATTGTGGGTGGTGTAGCTTCATCTCTGAGTTAGGGATTTGTTCAGATAGTTATGATTCAGGCCCCTAAGTGCTAGTAGGGTGGTGATAATTGATTTATTTTATATGATAGTGGTGTGTGATTTCATGGCATCCAAGAATAATATATACTGTTTGTTGCCTTATCAAGTAAGTGCATTAGTGTTGTGTGGCATACAACTGGATTATTCATGCATGTTTTCAAAGTTAAAGTTATTTTCGTATAAAATATATTATCCTCTCACTGGGCTTCCCAGCTCACTCTTTTATGTTTCCTCCCCGAAGATTGTAGATCGGGTTCGTGTGGAGCATACTCTACACTCTAGGTTGGCCTTGACGCATGATGATCTGCATCTTTTACAAACTTTAGTGAACTCTGATACTACGTTTCTTTTGTAACTGGATTTCAGTTCCTGCTTTTAGAATAATTATTTGTGTATTTCCACCTTCTAAACCTTAAACATGCAAATGCACTACTTTTCACTTTTGTCTATAAATGGAATTGTTTTATGAATGTTTTTTTTATATATAGAGTATTCACCTTCCTTTCGGGATCCTGAGTCTCCTGGAGCGCCCGGATCCGGTGGGATAGGGATACTCGGGTAGGGGCGTGACAATATATGTTCTATGTTATATTATCTATGGTTATGTTGTGACTTATGTTTATGAGAAAAGTCCAAAGTGTATGATATGTTTTATAAACTTGTTATGTCAAAGAATGAAGGTCATGTTTTGTAGGTAGGTAAGGTCCTAAGTAATATACTTGTATAATGACCTTAATAGTTTATAAATGGCCATATTCCTTACTGAGCGATTAGCGCTCACCCCAGAAATGTTTTAAAATGTTTTGTAGGTAAGGATTAAGGCATGAAGCTAGGAGAGGATTTCGAGGGACGCTATGAGCATGAAGGGATGTTTTAATTATGACTATTGAATGGTTTTGCTAGTATTTAGTGTAGTAATTATGTTTATATCTCATAATGCAGTAAATATGTCCATATTGTTATTATGGAGTATATATGTTTGTGTTAATAAAGGAAATCAAATTGCTAGTAAATTTTGTAAAAGTGTGTATGTTCTCGTAAGTACTACTATGGATTTTATAATGTACTCCAAGAAAGGAAACTATATTTTTTGACTTGTACAATGAACTTATTATAGTTTAGAAATTAAATTAAAATAAAAATATATATATTTTTAAACTACAGGTTTATTCTTTAAATAGGATTTTAAAATAAACTTCTTTCCTAGGCGTGCGTTTTCTAGGTTCTCAATGGCCAAGGGATACTTAGGAAATACCAGGCTAAGGAGGGGTTTTACATTAATGTCACAGTCAGAGTTGAGCGACTTGAGTGGGGCAAAGATGGAAGTTTGGAATGAATACGAGAATGCCCCAACGATGGTAGTGATGCCAGAGGGTGGAGACATTCTGGTCGGCATACCCAAGGGGGTGAATGTGGCCGCTCTTGGGCCAAGTGACGCTGCCCTAAACGATGGTGATTTGGATGGGCAATGGACAATTGGGGAAGACTTCGATAAAGTCAATGGTTCTAAAAGTTTGCCCTCTACCAGTAGTGGCTCCGAGGATGAGCCGAGTTGGCCCAGTAGTAGGATATTGAGTAAAGACTATCCGCCTTTGTTGAAGGAGAGTGATGTGTGGCGGATGAGGACAATGTACCACATTCCAGAGTCTGTCGAAATTAGGGTGCCAAAGTCGTACGAGAGGGTCAACTGGGTGGCAAAAGGTTGGGTGAGTGCCTATGAGAAATGGTTCCATGACGGGCTAAGGCCTCCTATTCCCCGTCTTGTTTGGGAGGTCTTGAACCATTTTATGATTGTGTTGGCTCAAATTATGCCAAATGGGTGGAAATTGTTGATGGCTCTAGAGGACCTTTATGTGCAAAATCAGGTGATGTTTGGGCTGCACGAGCTGCTATACTTATATTTTCTGAAGGAAAATGAGAAGGATAAGGGCCGGTATCTGATCAATCTCAGGCACGAGGGCTTATCCTGTGACTGACCTCCGGTCAAGCGATAAAACTTGGAAGGAACACTTCTTCTTCATGAGGGGCGAAACAGTCTTTGGGGAGAGAGGTCGTGAGAGATCCTGTACACCTTGCAAGCGATTGGTGAGGAACTTAGTCTTTATTCATGCTTTGATTACTAAAGTCTTATTTTGTTTCTCATTTGCAGATCTTGAATTCAATCATGCTGGGCAAAGTGGGGACGGCTTGGTGATGCGTGTTTCTTACAACATGCAATATGTAGCAAGTATACTAGTCGCACTAAGTAATAAAGTGATGAGTGAGTATCGTTCCCACGAGGATAGTGTTACTAAGTACCGATTTTTCTAGTTAAAGTCCTAATTGAAGCAACAATATATTGGATTGATGGACGATTAACAAACTAAAAACAAATGCAAAACCCAACAACTTAATTAATTAAACAATGCAAAAAAATGCTAGGGTGTTGATTTCACCTAAATACGCTAACTCAAATCATAGAATCTATTACCCAAGTTCTAATTCCTCGATTGAAAATCGAATTCCCTAAGTTGTAAAACATACATTCTCATGCTACATTTCCCTACTTATCCCTATTAAGCTTCCGCACCCAACAAAATGAAGATTAATAGTTCAAAGGATTTTAAGCTTTGTGGAATTCTATCTAGATTTCATAGATCGCTAAACCTATCTCTAGCGTTTGCTAATCTATGGTATTTATCCCAAGAGGCACAATCACAAATCACTTCTCAGTCTCATTGTGAACAACACACATTTGAATGGTGATCAAGCACCCAGAAGACATTAAACAAAGAGATAAACACTCAATCATGAAATTAAAACTCAAAGTAATTCAATCCATATAAATTTGAATCATTGTATCAAGATTACATCAAACCCTAGCTAAACAACTCAGTTCATACTCAAAAATGAAATAAAACAACAAAAACAAACTGAATCAAGATTCATCATTGAAAAGCAAGCAAAAGATGGAGAAATCTTCTCTAATTTGAAGCCCAAATCTTCAATAATCTTCTCCTTCCATGAGCTGCCTCCCAAATCACGAACCAAGCCCCCTTTCTCTTCCTTTTCACTCTAATTTATACCTCTCTCACTTAAGGACGAAGCCCTAGCAAGCCAAAACGCGTCGTTTTATTTTTGCATCTGACGAGGTTTCGCCTCGAAGCTTTTTCCTTGCCGCGGCGAAGAATTACAGGCCCAATTTGAGCATGATATAGTTAGAATCTGGAAAAGTGTCAAACATATGAATTATAGCCCTTTCAATTATCTTTCTGGTCGTTCAAGAATCAGCACAATCCTAGGTCTACAGCTCAAGTTATGTCAGAAATACTGAAGCACGTCTAAAGACGTTTTTCTTCAGTTTCCAGCGTCCTTTTCACGACTTCAAGCTAAGTTTTCACCTTTGTCCAGTCAGAATTAGGAAAAACCCAAAACATGAACGTTGTAGCTCTTCTTCTTAGCTTTCCAAAGCTTCTAAATTCAGGTTATTCCGAGTTTTCAAGCTCAAGTTACACAATTTACGCTCAAAACTGTCATTTATGCTAAAAATCATCGTTTAGGCCTACAAAGACAAATTAATAGAATTAGGTAGCAATTATGGCCCAAATTGTATGAAAAGTATCCTAAATCCTATCAAAATTTAATGCAAAATCATAGTGTAAAATACGCTTATCAACTACCCCCAAACTTAAGATTTGCTCGTCCTCGAGCAAAAAGAATAAAAACTCAAAGGAAGAAAAAGAAACAAACAACCAAAAACACAAAACAACAAAACTAAAAATGAACAAACAAAAATTAGGCTCAAACTCAACACAAGAATTGCCTAGAATTTATACAAGTCTCTAAGGTTGTTGAAAAATTATTAGTAGAAAATGTTCAACACTCCAAGAAGTTATAAGTTGCATCGACTATTTTTCTCTATTGATCCCCCGAGTAGGTGATCCCCACTTCAGTCCACATTCCGACTTCCCGGATTATTTTATGCAGAAATGTAAAGTTTATCAAATGGTGGCAAACTCCATAAGCCTAAGTATCGAACTACTCTCCACTAATGTGGACTAGACATCGCTAAGGATCAAAATGTTTTTGCAAGCTTGAAACGTTAGGCAAGGGTAGTGGGCTCCAAGGAAAGGGATAGGATAAACAAAGTAAGAGAACTCGGTTTTCCTCATGCAAACACTAAGAGCTACATCAATCTCCACTTTCTTTCTCAACCACCAATCAAAGTGTCAACCATTTTACAACCCTCAAACTTATGCATTTCTTATTGTTGATTTTGAATTGAACTAAAGCAATTTTTTTCTTCTTCTTCTTCTTCTTCTTCTTCTCTTTCTTTCTTTTTTTTTTTTTTTTTTCAAATATAAATATTTACAATAACAATTATTTGCAACACCATTGAGGTCTATTGCCCCTTCTTCGTGCCCTTTTTTACAACCCCCAAACTTAAGATTTTGGTCCATCACTTATTCACACACCTCTCAACGCTCTTTTGTGTCATACATTTGGTCCATAATTCTCCTAAAGGGTATGATAAAGTGTTTAGGGTATAGGGAGTGGACAATTTTTGGTTTGCAAGGAAAATAAGGCAATGATAATCTCATAAGGCTCAAATGGGTGACTAGGGAAAGATTCATTCATGGGTCGGCTGGAAAGGCTCAAACGTTCCCAAAAAAATGCCTAAATCATTTCCTCAACAATGTCTAATCCTAGAATTTCGCCTCAAGCACTTCTCTACTAGGTTCTAGAGTCCACCAACATTATCAAACTTCACCTAACCACATAAAATGTTTCTAAGCATGCCGAAAAAATGAAAATGGTGGTTGAACCACTCAACAAACCTCAATCAAAATTCAATCAATAAACCTAAACTTGAAGCAATGCTCAACATTTTCCAAGAATAATATCCCAACAATTCAAGTTTCATCATAGACTTATGCAATTCATCATCGGCAAAAACAATCAAACTAAATAAAATAACTAAAGTTTTTTTTTTTTTTTTTTTTTTTTTTCCGTTTAAGGTGTACGTGGCGTTGTTATACCAGAGGTTGCCAAGTACTGCTAGGCAGTTTTTAAGGCGGGTTCTGGTTTCCAGCCGGTATACCCTTAAACCAAGCTTTATGTCTATTTCCTACCCCCAAACTTAAAATGACATTGTCCCCAATGTCACATCATACACATCCAAGGAATAGAAAAACAAAAGTAAAGGTTATGAGATACTCCCTTGACTAATCCGTAAAGGCTGATTTTTGTGCAACATCCTGGCATCCATTCCTTGGCTTCCTCATCATCATCATCTGTCAAACAAATGAAAGTCTATGGTGCCAAATGTGTTAGATACCCTCACCGATTAATATGAAAGAATTACATCCTAATCTCAACCTTATTGAACTAAACCTAAAATCTAAACAAAAACAAATAAAGAGCCAAAAACTAGGAAATCAACATCAATTCCTACTTACAAAACATAAAGAAATAAAAACAAAAACTAAAAAGAAAAGTGCTTCAGGAAAATTTTCGCAAAAATAAAAGGTCACGCGACTATTAAAAGGAAACAGACTTCGCCGCGGCGACAACAAATTCTTCGCCGCGGTGAAAAATTACAGGAGCTACAACATTCTTCAGGGCACTTTGCCCTGGCGAAGTCTGAAGTTTTTCTTTCCTTTTCCTTAGCTTCAAACTTCACCTGAAACACCCAAAAACACATAAATTAAAACTAATTCAAAATCATAAGAATACTAAAACAAATTCAAACAGCAATGAAATGAAATGAAAAACAATTGAAAAGACTTGGGTTGCCTCCCAAGAAGCGCTTGTTTATAGTCAGAAGCTCGACTTTCCCATGGCCCTTCGTCAATCCGGATCCTTGTGGGGTGCTTCACTTCCTATTGCCACCTCTTGGTCTTTCCTTTGGAATTTTGAACATTCTCATACGCATCTTTTCGGAACTTCAAGTTCGTATATGCGTACTTGAGATGAGATGGTGATTGGTTGAGTCCAATGTTTGGAGTCTCTTCCAACACCAATTTTGACTTGTGCGCATTTACACCAAATTCCTCAAATTGTTCCTTGTGAGGTGAGTTGCTTTCTTGAAATTCCCTTAAGTATTTTGCACACCTTTCCGCTTTGAGATTTTCCTCTTCATTGGTCTTGTCTTCATGTTCTTCCAACTTTTCTTCATTGTGAGGTTGCTCCAACACTATACCTCTTCTCAATGGTATGACATTTAATTGTTCTTCAGGATTTGTGACCATTGTGCTCGGCAAAGAACCTTGAGATCTCTCTGTCAGTTGTTCAACCAATTGCCCCATTTGAACCTCCAAATTTTGAATGGACACTCCTTGATTTATGAAGTTTGAGTGTGTCTCATTCATAAAACTTGTGGTTTCTTGCATGAACTCTTGAATATATCTTCCAATTTCGACATTCTTTGCTCACATGGTTGATGATTCACCTTTGGTTGATGGTTTGGCATTGTCATTTGATTTGATTGACTGCTTTGATCGCTCCAGGACAAATTTGGGTTATTCTCCCAACCAAGATTGTAGGTATTGGCGAAGGGGTCATTTTGCAGCCTTTGTGAACTAACAATGTAATTCACTTGCTCGGTTGTTGAGAAGAATAACTGGTTCCCATCTTGGCATTCCACACTCTCATGGTTTCCTGCACAAAATTCACAAGTTATAAATGGTGAGTGAAAAGAATTTACATTCATACCTCCCAATTGGCTTTGACATGGTGCAATTTGTGCAGATAATGTGTCGAACGCGTCAACTTCATGTAGACCCATTGTTCTCTTAGGCATTGCTCTCTCATTAGGTCTTTGGTAGTTATTGTTGGCCATCAACTCAAGCAATTCATAAGCATCTTCTGGGGTCTTGTTATTTAAGGCTCCGCCTGCTGCCACATCTACCATCGTTTGAATATTTGGTAGCAACCCATTGTAAAATATTTGGACTTGTCTCCAAAACGGTAGACCATTATGTGGACAATTCCTTAACAACTCCGTGTACCTCTCCCAAGCTTCATATAGTGATTCATCATTCCCTTGCACGAAAGAGGTAATGTCAATTCTCATACTTAAGACTATACAATATTTACAATTAATTACAAAAATGAAATAAAAGCTTCAATTTAGCACTACACTAGATACTATCAATATTAATAATCAACTATCCCCGGCAACGGCGCCAAAAACTTGATGCGTGTTTCTTACAACATGCAATATGTAGCAAGTATACTAGTCGCACTAAGTAATAAAGTGATGAGTGAGTATCGTTCCCACGAGGATAGTGTTACTAAGTACCGATTTTTCTAGTTAAAGTCCTAATTGAAGCAACAATATATTGGATTGATGGACGATTAACAAACTAAAAACAAATGCAAAACCCAACAACTTAATTAATTAAACAATGCAAAAAAATGCTAGGGTGTTGATTTCACCTAAATACGCTAACTCAAATCATAGAATCTATTACCCAAGTTCTAATTCCTCGATTGAAAATCGAATTCCCTAAGTTGTAAAACATACATTCTCATGCTACATTTCCCTACTTATCCCTATTAAGCTTCCGCACCCAACAAAATGAAGATTAATAGTTCAAAGGATTTTAAGCTTTGTGGAATTCTATCTAGATTTCATAGATCGCTAAACCTATCTCTAGCGTTTGCTAATCTATGGTATTTATCCCAAGAGGCACAATCACAAATCACTTCTCAGTCTCATTGTGAACAACACACATTTGAATGGTGATCAAGCACCCAGAAGACATTAAACAAAGAGATAAACACTCAATCATGAAATTAAAACTCAAAGTAATTCAATCCATATAAATTTGAATCATTGTATCAAGATTACATCAAACCCTAGCTAAACAACTCAGTTCATACTCAAAAATGAAATAAAACAACAAAAACAAACTGAATCAAGATTCATCATTGAAAAGCAAGCAAAAGATGGAGAAATCTTCTCTAATTTGAAGCCCAAATCTTCAATAATCTTCTCCTTCCATGAGCTGCCTCCCAAATCACGAACCAAGCCCCCTTTCTCTTCCTTTTCACTCTAATTTATACCTCTCTCACTTAAGGACGAAGCCCTAGCAAGCCAAAACGCGTCGTTTTATTTTTGCATCTGACGCAGGTTTCGCCTCGGCGAAGCTTTTTCCTTGCCGCGGCGAAGAATTACAGGCCCAATTTGAGCATGATATAGTTAGAATCTGGAAAAGTGTCAAACATATGAATTATAGCCCTTTCAATTATCTTTCTGGTCGTTTAAGAATCAGCACAATCCTAGGTCTACAGCTCAAGTTATGTCAGAAATACTGAAGCACGTCTAAAGACGTTTTTCTTCAGTTTCCAGCGTCCTTTTCACGACTTCAAGCTAAGTTTTCACCTTTGTCCAGTCAGAATTAGGAAAAACCCAAAACATGAACGTTGTAGCTCTTCTTCTTAGCTTTCCAAAGCTTCTAAATTCAGGTTATTCCGAGTTTTCAAGCTCAAGTTACACAATTTACGCTCAAAACTGTCATTTATGCTAAAAATCATCGTTTAGGCCTACAAAGACAAATTAATAGAATTAGGTAGCAATTATGGCCCAAATTGTATGAAAAGTATCCTAAATCCTATCAAAATTTAATGCAAAATCATAGTGTAAAATACGCTTATCACTTGGACGTGCAGACTAGATAGGTTCTTGCTATTCCTAAGGCGTAGAGGGATTGACAAGTAGTGTTAGAGGAGGCGAATCTGAAGATGAGTCACCTTTGGGTTGGAGTTGGTGTGATTCAGCGAGGTATCCTCTTCCCTTCACTGAAGCAGACTTGGAGTGTGCTGCTCATCTGCTACTGCAATCATATTTTATCTGGTAAGTTGAGACTGAACCCATTAACTATTGAGGAACTTACAATTGCAAAGAAACTTATGAAGAAGTTAACCGTCCCGAGCGTGACTGAGTCTATCGTGAGACATCGCGAGAAGCGAGAAAGGGATTATTCGACTAAATAGGAGAAGAAAGTGGAAGATGTGGTTGTGACTCTGCCTGGACAATAGCCTGCGCCCAGGGCTGGGTCATCCAAGATGGTGGTCATGTTAGAGTAGGTGCCCTAGAGCTAATCAATTATTGTAGAATTGACTCTCTGTGATAATGTTCATTGATCAATAAAAGGCATTTTATTCTATATCGCGTAAACCATCATTGTATGTATTGATATATGTCCTTAGAATGGTAGAACTGTGACAAGGGTATCAAGTGTTTCAAATCTTGATAGTGAGAACCCTGTGAGCACATATGGTGGCCATTCTAGAAACGTCCATAGCCCTAGTATTATTCTGAAGTAAGGGCACAAATAATACGGTAAGGTTATCATAGTGTTGAACGACCCTGTCGAAAGGCAGTGATTGATCTCACTTGTCAAGGTTGTTTGGTGACAACCAATAGCAACACATGGGTGCTTGCTGTAGGCAAGTTCACTAGACTGACCCACCAGAGGATTCCATATGGATGGTAACCCCTGTGTCTATGGAACAAATCCTCTAACGAATGGTGGTGCATGTGATTCTTAGACTTGAGATCACTAGAGTGCCTTGTGAAGCGATTGGTGTAGTTTGACACTAGCCCAACGCAGTTCTATTAAAAGCTGTCAATACGGTAGTGATTGGCTGCATTAAGGAGTGTATCAAGACTATGATGGATCAATAGAGGATTCATCACTCCCGGGTACGAGGGAAGTTATCTCATAGCGCAATTCAGTAAATGGCAATGACGCTAAAACTGTGGCCACAGTGGGATTGATGAGAATGCAAAATGTCATATTTACCCCCCCTTAATGTCTAGTCTTTTATACTTATTTGTTGCCAAAATGTACTCATTATTATTCTATTTTGATTTAGGATGCAAATGAAGGCGTTAAATGCAAAACGGAACTAATTAGGTGAATTCGGACAGTTTCGACATCGCTTTGTAAGCTGGCCATAATTCTCTCATCCGAGCTCTGATTGAGATGATTCGAAATGCTGTGGAACTCTAAGAAAGATATCTACAACGTTTATGTTTTGAGTTTGGAGAGATACTCATTGCATCAAGGTTATAATCGGGCTTGAGCATCTACACTAGATGTTCTGGAACATTCTGCCTTGTCATGCAATTCAAATAGGCAGTTTATTATTGGAAGATTTGAAGACCTATTGCATGCAAGTTACAGTTGGACACACCACTTTCCTATTTTATTTTAGGAATTTATTTTATTTTCAATTAATTAGAATCAGATTGGGATAAGTTATTTTAGGATATTAGAATATTTTGAGGAGATTTAGTAGAATTCAAATATTTGAATGGGATATGTTTAAAAGGGGAGAGAGATCAGATTGAGATAGATCACACACGCCTCTCTTTCTCTCTTTTGGAATTCGTTTTTCTTTTGAGTTTTTCATAGCCATGAGCGGCTAAACTTTTAGAACTTGGTCAAAGGAAACGGAAGCCTCATAATCAATAAAACTGTGAGATCTAATCTAATTTTTTAGTGTTCAATTTATGTTTTGAGTATTGGATGTTCTTCTATGCATATTGTCATGATTGTTGTGTTTAATTACTAGGAGGTCTACTAGTTCATTATTTGTTGCAATCTACTGCTAAGTTAGATATCAAATCTGTAATTGTTTGATCCCTTTAACTTGTGAAGCAATTAGGGTTTAAGAAATTGCTGCGTCAGGAATTATTAAGTTTTAAGAAGAACATTCAACTAAATTAAATACAACTGCTTGAGTTTGTGTTGTTTAGCTTTATCGATCTCTCTAGTTCTTAAGGCTGCCACTAGATTAAATCTTTAGCGCTTGTTTAGGGTTGTTTAGTAGTAAGATTAATTAGATCGCTTGTTTCCTAATTAACTACAACTAAGGAGAGATAGGAAAATAGTTCCAACTGTGAATACTCAGAGGAAGAACTGATTTATTTTTGCATCAATGATCAGTTGTAAGATTCTGATGGTGGATTTTGACTTAGACCAAGTTTCGTTATTTTGATTGATTTCGGTAATTCAGGTTGAATTTCTTTTCCTGAAATTGTTTCTGTTTTTACTCAAATCCGCCCCCCCGCCCTCCATACTGGTTCACGTAACATAAAACTTGGCTAGACACTCTCCGTGGGAACGATCCCTACTCACACTACTACGTGTATTTTTAGGGTTTTAATCTTGGGTGCCTACGACAGCACGTCAGGGATTGAGTTGTTTCAGGTCATTGGTCCAGTAACTTAATACATAATATCAAGAGTAACTAAGGTTGACAATATTTCTATGCCTCGATCTCATAGAGATAACGAATGGTGGAAGGATTGGATTGTACGGTAACCATATCGTTGACATGAAACTGCTTTGCTGAATCTGAATCTATCGGGTGGCCATGATGCCTTGCTAGGCGCCAATCTTGGTCTGTGTGTAGTGAGACGATTAATTGGTGTTAATTGCGCTACTGCATACTATCGGTATGATGAGGAGCCTACGGGTCACACACATAAATGATAATTTAAGAGCCAGTTTATAAGAAGGGCGTTTCGTCTTTTTAAGCGAAAGGGTATTTTGGTAATTTCACAGTGTAATTAAATTTGCTGAGGTCGTAGCCTTTATTTAATTTTTTAATAAAATTAAATAAGTGAAATTATATTTAAATATGTGTTCGCATATATTTAAATGAATTATTGTTATTGTTAAATGTTAATATATGATAAATATATACTAATTGAATTTAATTGAAATAATAATAATAATAATAATTAAAATATCTAAATGGGGCTGTTTGGACATAGGGGTTGTTTGGGTTGGTGCCCAAGCCTATTCCATGATGGAATAGGGCAAAGTATGCACTATATAAGTGCAACACTTTGTGAAATTAATAGGGTAATTCATTTCAATCATTTTGATAAAAAACCCAACCCCTTTTTCTCTCTTCCACGCCACTTCACATATGCTTGAATCAAAATTTTATTTTTGATTTTGTTCTTGGTTCTTGGTTCTTAAGGCTAAAGAGGATCTAGCAAATCCCTTTTTAGTTCCTTGAAGTTATCTTCGTGTGGACTAACAGTGGTTTGATCCTACCCTTGGATCGGTAACGAAACCCATTTAGAGATAAATTGGAGGAGCCTCCAAACGTGCATATCGTTTCTTAACTTTAAAACTGATTTCCTGCATATTTGTATTTAATGTATAAATTGTTGAATTTGTGCCCTGATCTTGGTTCTAAGGAACGATCCATGTTGTTTATGATTTTTATTTCTACTGCCATGACTTGATCGTTTCCTAATAGGTCTTGGATGAGAAGACCGAAATGCTTATTTTTAGTATCCCAACTTCCGCGTTGACCTATTCAGATGTCGCTTCCATGAGCAAGCTGGCTGATTTGTTCCTGTTCTCAGTGGATGAGAGCCAATTGAACCAGATGGTGCGGGTGCGATTCTGTTCTGGCCGAGGGAGGGGGTTTCCTACGCTTTTTAGGTATGAGCCAGATTTTTATTTTACTGTACTTATAGTGACTATATACTGATTGAGTGGATTATCATGCAGGCTTTCACAAGCAGCCTGCATCTCAAGAAATCCATCACGTCGCAGGAAAAAAAGATACAAGATGTTTCCAAATCCAACGCCAACCTACGACATAAAGAAGCGGTGACCTAGAAAGTTGAGCGGGAGAGCCAACAACGATTGAGGGAGGTCGAGGCCGAGTGTAACACCTAGAGTGAGGTATGAAATTTTATTCATGTCTTAGAGTCTTTATGCCTTTATTTCAAGCTGAATGCATGAAAATTTGTTGAAGAAAAAATTTGCAGACTTCACCGCGGCAAAGGAAGTTTGTCGTTGCGGCATTGCACATTCTACCCAAACTCATGGCAGAAACAGGCTAGCGAGAGAGAGAAAGCATTACACTGAGTTGGAGTGATTGAAGAAGGAGCTAGTTGAGAAGAACGCGGAGGTTGAGTCGTTGAGAGAGTAGTGCCTTAGTATTGGCGACGACGCCATCAACAGGTCTAAGGGAGAGTTGATGCTGGAATGCAAGGCCAGGAACACTACCCAGTAGAACCCAGATGAGGACATCCAGCTCTTGCGGGAGATGGATGAGGAGGAGGTTACTGGTCGTGTAGATTATACAGAGGAGCGGGTCGGTGACCCATTATTCAACCTCACTAGTCAGTCGGGACAGTCGGTTACAGAAGATGCTAGCGATCAGGCTGCGGGGATGACTACTAGGGCCAGTGACAAGGTGAGTGAGTCAGAAATGGGTGAGACAACTCATATTGACGATGTAGGGCATGATGGCCCTTAGGCTTATGTTTATTTTTTCCTTCTGTATTTCTGGGGCCTGTGATGCCCTTTCATGGTGTGTGTGCCTTTTTTGTACTTGATACTTAGCTGTTTGGGGCTTTTGTTTATCTGATACTTAGCCATTTAGGGCTATATGCTTTTGCTTGTGTTTCCATTTTACCGATTTCTTCGTAAATGGATGGATTGTTTGCTTGTAGATGTGTGGGGTTGAACCCTCTTTCCTAGGTAATCGCCTTGTAGATGTATCTTGTCTAGGACGGAACGTTGTAATTGAGACAACATGGTCTAGTTTGAGTGCGTGAGCTGATGCGGCCAGTTTGAACCGACTACTTGTGTTGTGATGTGGATGAAGCCAAGTGGCTGAGTTACTTGTGTCGCTTCGAAGGTGATAAGAACATGTCAGTATGGCCGATTGGAGATGTAAGCCATTGAGTTATTTTTGGTCGGGCTGGGCTGATCGAAGGTTTAAATTTGCGTGAATTGTTAAGTTAGTCTTGGTCAACTAATGGTGTAAGTCGATGAATTGGTTTGAGCCGATTGAAGGTGTAAGTCAAGGAATCGGTCTAAGCCGATTAAAGGTGTAAGTCGATGAATCGGTTGGAGCCGATTAAAGGTGTGAGTTTTTGTGAATTGCTAAGTCAGTCTTGGTCCACTTAAGGTGTAAGTCGATGAATCAGTCTGAGCTGATTGAAGGTGTAAGTTTATGAATCGGTTTGAGCTGATTGAAGGTGTAAGTTTTTGTGATTTGCTAAGCTAGTCTTGGCCGATTTAAGGTGTAAGTTGATGAATCAGTCTAAGCCGATTGAAGGTGTAAGTTTATAAATTGGTCTGAGTTGATTGAAGGTGTAAGTTTCCGTGATTTGCTAAGTCAGTCTTGGCCGACTGAAGGTGTAAGTCAATGAATTGGTCTGAGTTGATTGAAGGTGTAAGTTTTCATGATTTGCTGAGTTGATTGAAAGTGTAAGTTTCCATGATTTGCTAAGCCAATCTTGTCCGACTGAAGGTGTAAGTCGATGAATCGGTCTGAGCCGATTGAATGTGTAAGTTGATGAATTGGTTTGAGCTAATTGAAGGTGAATGTCACTATATCGCTGAATAGTTCTTTTATTGAATTCAGGCCATTAGGCCAACTGAAGGCGAGGGAGATGGATAGGCCCATTCATCCTTTTAAAAACAAAAACAAGAATAAAGAATCGACGATGAGATAAATCTGACTAAAAATAGTAGCGTTTGAGGTGGATTGCATTCCAACTATTGCTGATGTCCTTGCCCTAGAGGGTTTGAAGTATGTAGGCGCCCTTTCCTACTTCCTTGGCGATCTTGTAGGGTCCCTCCCAAGTAGGCCCGAGCTTACCAGAGTTGAATTGCTTAGTGTTTTAAAAGACTTTGCAGAGGACCTAGTCTCTTTGTTTGAAAGTTCTTACTCTGACATTATGGTTGTAGTGTCGAACAGCCTGCTGCTGGTGGATAGCATTGTGGATGTTTGCCCGCTCGTTTAGTTCATCGATTGTGCCCAAGTTATGACAAAGGTTCTAGCTGTTGGCTTCTTTATCCGACCATTGGAGTGTAGTTAAGGGGACCGATTCTTCTACTGGGATGATTGCCTCAGATTCATATGTGAGGGAGAAAGGGGTTTTGCCAGTGGACGAGCGGGTTGTTGTTCGATAGGACCAGAGGACCTTTGGTAGTTCGTCTACCCATGCGCCCTTACCTTTCTGGAGGTGCTTCTTTAAAGTCTGCATGGTTATTTTATTTGATGATTCAGCCTAGTCGTTCAATTGGGGGTTGCGAGAGGTAGAGAAGTTGAGCTTGATCTTCCACATGTCGTAGAATTCTCTGAAGCCTGAGCTGATGAATTGGGATCCATTATCGGTGACTATTTCCTTTGGTATTTCAAATCTACAGATGACATGTTTCCAGATGAAGGCTTTCACCTCTAGGTCTCTGACTTGGGCTAGTGCTTCGGCTTCGATCCACTTAGTAAAATAGTCAATGACCGCCAACATGAAGACCCGTTGCCCAGGTGCAGTTGAGAGTTTTCCAACTATGTCCTTCCCCTATTTCATGAATGGCCAAGGTGTGAGAGTGGAGTTGAGTCGCTCAGGTGAGAGGTATGAGACATGGGCGAACCTTTGACAACTATCGCATTTCTTCACATAGGATGCTGAGTCAGTGCGTATAGTTGGCCAATAATAACCAACGGTGATCACCCGGTGGGCAAGGCTGCATCCTCTTGCATGGTTTTCGCATCGCCTTCATGGAGTTCGGCGAGAACATACTTGGCTTCTTATAGGCTTATGCATTTGAGGTAGGGGCTAGAGAATGACTTCCTAAGGAGTTGGCCCTCATATATGGTGAATCTTGCAGCTTTTACTCTCAAATGGTGTGCTTTATTCTTGTTGGCTGGAAGCTCATCATGTTCCAAGTATTTGATTATTGTGGTCATCTAAGAGTCAACTGGTTCGACATACATTACTTCTTTGGGCTCTTTCGGGTTGGGCAACTTATTCGTTGGATGTTCCTTCCGGTTGGCTAGCCATTTGAGGAACAGTAGTGGAATGGATGACTGGGAGGAGCCTTGAAGGGCTGAGCCGAGGTTGGCTAGGGCATGAGCATGGGTGTTCTTTGCTCTTAGGACTTGGGTGATAGAGAATTCTTCGAAGGCAGACTGTATTTCTTTGACCAAGTTCAAGTAAGTTGTCATCTTTGAGTCTCGGGCTTCGTAGGTGCCTTGTAGCTGGTTGACTATGAGTTGAGAATCAGACTTTACCTCTAGCTTTCTCACTCCAATCTCCTTAGCCAGAGAGAGTCTAGCGATAAGGGCTTCGTATTTGCCTTCGTTGTTTGTGCACTTGAACCCATACCATATAGCCTGTTGGATGATATCTCCTTCTAGTGTAATAAGTACAATGTCGAGCCTGCTTCTATTCACATTACTCGAGCCGTCCACTAAGAGAGTCCACTTTGCAGACGATCAGCTATTCATGCACAATAATTCCTTTTCTCCTTGGACGATAGTGTTAGGAGTGAAATCATCAATGAAGTCAGCCAACACTTGGGATTTAATGGCGGTGTGTGGTTGGAAGGATATATCAAACTCACTAAGCTCTATTGTCCATTGGGTGAGCCGGCCTGATAACTCTGGCTTATAAAGTATCTTCTTGAGTGGGAAAAAAACGAGGATGACTATGGAATGACATTAAAAATATGGTATGACTTCTTGGATGCATGGATGAGGGCGAATGTCAATTTCTCCAGATGGTTGTATCGTGTCTCAGCATCAAGGAGTGATTTACTTACATAGTAAACTAGTAGCTGCTTCGCATTGTCTTCTCAGAATAACACTGTTGAGATGGCTGTCTCCGAGACCGCCAGGTAGGTGTAGAGCCTTTCCCCAACTACGAGCTTGGAAAGAAGTGGGGGAGAGGTTAGGTACCTCTTTAGCTATTGTAGGACCTCCTCATAGGTGGGGCTTCACTTAAATTTCTTGGATTTCTTGAGTGGGTTGAATAAGAGGTGGCACTTGTCAGGAGATTTGGAGATGAATTGGCTCAAGGAAACTACTCGCCCTATAAGGCGCTGGACGTCTTTAATGCAAGTTGGTGATGGTATGTTGAGGATCGCTTGGATTTGGTCAGGGTTGGTTTCTATCCCACGCTGAGTCACCATGTACCCCAAGAATTTTCCTGACGAGACCCTAAACGAACACTTGGCTTGGTTTAGCTTCATATTGTATTTCTTTAGGATGGCGAATGCTTGGCTGAGGTGGTCGAGGTGTTGCTCGGCTATAAGGGAATTGATGAGCATGTCGTTAATGTATACTTCCATGGTGTCTCTAAGGTGTTTGGTAAACATTCTGTTGACTAGCCGCTGGTAGGTGGCCTCGGCGTTCTTAAGACCAAATGACATTACTTTGTAGCAATAGGTTCCCCTCTCGGTGATGAAAGCTATCTTTTCCTAGTCGTCCATGTACAATAAAATCAAGTTGTATCCTAAAAAGGCATCCATAAAACTTAGGAGTTCATGACCTGTAGTCGTATCGACCATTATGTCAATATGTAGGAGTGGGAAGGAGTCATTGGGGCATGCCTTGTTCAAATCTGTGAAGTCTATGCAGACCCTCCATTTTTTGTTCTTTTTCTTCACGACCACCATATTTGCTAGCCAGTCGGGGTAGTGGACTTCTCTGATCAGTCTCTTACTCAGCAGTTTGTCAATTTATTCGTTGATGACCCGATTACATTCTAGTGCGAACTTCCTTCGCCTCTGCTTTATTGGAGGGTGATCTAGATCTACGTGAAGGTGGTGGATGATTGCCTTGGGGTTGACTCCCGTCATGTATGCATGGGACCAAGTGAAGCAGTCCTGATTTTTTTTGAGGAAGTCTATAAGTCGTTCTCTTATCTCGGGCTTGAGGCGAGAGCCTATCTGGGTCTTTTGGTCAGGATGGTCCGAATGTATTTGCACTTCATCCAACTCTTCCATGGATGGTTGATCTGGCTCGGTCGGAAGGGTTGGATGGGACTATAGTTGCTATGAAGCATGACCTTTGCCTTTGAAGGCATTTTTGTAGCAGCCTTTAGAGCCATTCGGATCACCCCTGATTTCTCTTACTCCCCATTTTGTTGGAAACTTGATAGTTTGATGGAAGGTGGATGGGACAGCTCGCATGTCGTGGATCCAAGGTCAACCCAAGATAACGTTGTATGGTGAGGGGCAATCAAGCACTAGGAAGATGGTTTGCTTGTTAACTCCGCTAGCGTAGACAGGCAAGGTGATTTCACCGATGGTGGACTTCTGCTTAGAGCTGAACCAGACTAGGATGGTCGGCCGTCTACTGATGTTTGATTCATCTAGTCCCATGTCTTTCACTGCTTCAAGGAAGAGGATATTTGCTGAGGACCCCCCGTCTACGAATACTCTCTTGACCAGGATGTTGGCGATCTGGAGGGAGATGACCAGAGCATCGTGATGAGGGGCGGCTAAGGTGATTGGCTCGTCATCTTCAAATTGAATGATCTAGTTGGTATGTGCCCAAAAGGATGGATGAATAGACCGGACTTTTAGGTGATGGTTGGCTCGGGCATAGCGCTTGGTTGAGGAATAACTCACCCCACTGATTTATGACGTTCTAGAGATAATGGAGCAGAATCTCTTTGGTGTCAGTTCTCGTGGAGGGGGAGATTTTTCTTTCGAGCTTCTCTGGTCAATTGTATTCTTCCCTTTATCTATCAACAGATCTCCAAGATGTCCCCTCTTCAATAGTGCTACGACTTCCAATCTTAGGGCGATGCAATCAGCGGTGTTATGACCATGGTCGCCGAGGAATTCACACCACTTGGTTATGTCCCTCTTCATCTCGGGATTAAGCTTGGTTGGCCACTTCATGGTAGGTCTCATTCCTTTCATGATTGCCATGACTTGAGCTGGTTCGATGTTGAGGTTGTACTCTAGAATCTTGAATTGGTTTGATCCGAATGATCTATTTTAGGCTCTGGTCGGCTAGCGATCATATGGTTTTTTGATTCTGCTCGGATTGCGAGGAAGGGGTTGATAACAAGGCTTAAACGATCAGGACTCTGGCCTTCTTTCATTCTGTCTTTGGTGATAGTCATCATATCTAGCATGCCTCATCTGATTTGCCTCGTCTTCCTCCCATTTGATTTGGATCACTACTCTGGCTAAGGCGTCTTCCATTGTGGTGCAGCCGAGCTTTGTCAAGTTTTTGTATAGTTCTCCATCTGGGAGGAGACCTTTTCTGAAAGCATCTAACGCTGTCTCTGGATTACAAGATGGGATGGAGATTTTTCCTTTATTGAATCTGCTGACGTACTCTCTCAGTGGCTCCCCCATCTTCTGGTAGACTCTATATAAGTCGGCTGACAACTTCTCGAGTTTCTTGTTGCTGGTGAATTGTTCAACGAAGGTGTCAGTGAGTTGGGTGAATGAGCTGATTGAGTTGTTTGGAAGGTTAGTGTACCATTGAAGGGCTGGTCTGGACAAGTTGGAGCCGAAGCTCTTACACATGTAGGCTTCCCTCAATGTTCGGGGTATCGAGGCGGCAAATATCCACTGCTTGTATGAGGCTATGTGGTCATCCGGGTCGGTTATGCCATCATAAGGCTTCATGCTGGGGATGGTGAATTTGCGTGGCATCTCGGCTAGCACAATTGCATCTACAAAGGGTGAATCAGCATAGTTGTGAGGTTGGCTCTTTTTGGTTGGGATTGGCACCCCAGGTATACGCCTCATCATTGCCTCTATGTCGGCCAATCTTTTGGCCAATATTTGCTCCATGGGCGAGGCGGAGGCCACCAGGTCAGCCTGATTGGCTTGGTTTGTCATATGATTTGCACTCAGTAGGTTTCGTTTAGTCAAGTCACGAGGGGTAGTTTGGCGAACCATTCCATCGTGTGCCACTTGGTAATTCGGATCTCCATTCATTCCCTCGGGTTGGGTGGTTCCCACTATGAGTGATCGGGTGTTTCGGCCTATATGGATCGTGAGAGGGGTTATTTGGGAATCACTCGATTGTGGGGATGGATGGACTCGAGCAGGGTGGATTGAAGGTGAGGGAGCCCGTTTGACCCGCGAGGATGAGTCAAGCTAAGTAGGGTTTGGGTAGGAATGGTTGATTGGAGATGAGGCGGGATAACAAGGATGGGTGGCTCTTGTTATGGTGGGCTTTTTGTTACTAGGATGTCTTGATCTCGTGCCTGAAGTGGGTCGACTGAGAGTGGCTCTATTGGCAGTCCTCGCTCAATTGGATTATGGGCTGAATCGTCCAGTAGCGATGAATAGAGTTGTCGCGATCTTGTATCCGAGATAGTTAGTTTGTGATCTGGAGTCTGGAGGGTTGCATGGACGGAACTGATGCAAGGAAACAATTGGGTTGTACCTGACAAGGCTGAAGCTCAAGGTCATAAAATTGACTTACCTTTACTTTCAAAGACTAGTTTTCGGCCTAGATGGAGGCGTTTTGATTCAGATGGTGGCATTCTCAGCTTCTAGTGCTACCACCTTGTCTAAGTGCTGTTGCATAAGGGCAGTCAGAGCTTCGAGTCTGGCCTTGAGACCAGGATTGCTGTCATCTGAATTTTCAGCCATAGAGAGTTTCCTTGCGAAGCATGGTTTGAAAGACGAATGATTGCCAAAGGCCCCACAGTGGGCGTCAAACTATAGATGCAAAAAAATCTACCTTTACAGAAATAAGGTCTGATCCTGTGAGGTTGAGGCCACCAACAATCTGCTGCACCTCCACATGCGAGGAAACAAGCGTGACGGAAAACACCGGGGTGGTTTTTTCCATAGGCACTCTAACGCTCAAGTCAGCAAGGCTGAATGAGAATAATTTGGTGAGGGTTAGGGAAAGAGATGGTTACCAGAAGTCTAGTCAAAGACTACAACTACGACAGTGATGTGAGGTTCCCAAGAGTGAGAACTATGGGGTTAGAAGGTGTAATCTGTCTCCCCAGTGGGAGGGTTGGCCTTTGTTTAAATAGCGATTGTGTAATCTTCGAGTCGTAGTAGAACTGTGAGTCCTTGGAGATTAAGAGGTTTAGTGAATAGGAAGGCCTTTGATTCCCTTGCCTTTGTAGGAGAGGGAGTCCTAATTGGTATAAGATACGGGTCTTAGACGAGTTAGGATAGTAATGGATCATTTCGATAGAATCTGAATAGTACCGAAATAAGAAATAGACGACCTTGGGGTCTAAATAAACCTTAGTTCCAATAGGTGATCTTGGATCAAAAGGCCTGGGGCCAGACAAGCTGATCATGAGGCCCAAACGACTCGGGGCCTTTATTGACTGGGCTCAAGCAGTGAGCAATAAGGTAGATGTGGTTAGCGGATCTAATATACAAACTCTGTTGCGAGCCCAATCAGAATTGGGCTATGGCTCCTGACTTTGTTGAAGGTGTCTTCGTCTCTAGGCTTATTTAGGCCGAGGACATTTTTTGGCCCTAACATATTCCACCATCATTGGAAAATTTGATAGAGCTTGAATCATTAGATCTCTCTATAAATAAGTTTGTTGGTGAAATTCCTATGCATTTGACAAATTTGAAATCTTTGTCTATCTTAAACCTTTCATACTGTTGAAATCATAGCCAAACATATGCAATAAAGTGAAACAAAAAAGTAAATAGGACACTTGATTTACCTTGGTTCGTTCCGATTAAGGAACTACGTCCAGAATTCAAATAGAGATTTTGTATTAATTTTCAGAGCTCTACAACAATTACAATCTTAATGATGGCAGCTTACTCTCTATTTTTTTCTCAACCTTGGTTTCTCACTATTACATCATATAATGGAAAACCCTATCCCATTTGGGCCTACCCGTATCGAACCTAACCCAGGCCCAAATATTACTAAAACAATAACAAGTCCAATTACTAATTGGACTTACTGTGAAGGGGAGTAGCACCCCCACCCGCTCACTGAGACCCCCGAATGTGTCTACATAGGGGGCTTCAAGCCCATGAAAAGTATAAACCAAATCCAACACACATAACCAACTTGTAGGGCATATACCTCAAGGAGAGCAGTTCAACACATTCAAAAATGATTCCTATATTGGAAACTTGGGATTATGTGGATGATAATCCGAGGATTATGCTAGTTTATTTAAGCTTTTAGGCCGAATTTTAGATACTTCTTAGTCTATTTTTGCCTGAATTGCTACTTAATTCATTACATTTTGTGCTTCAGGTTAAAATGGAAATTTTGAGCGAATAAAGGCAGATTTGGAGTTTTTGGACTCAGAAGCAAGCGGAGGGCAATTCTGGAATTTTAGAATTATTCAGGAAGCTTTGCCGCGGCGAAATGGGCTAGTGACGCACCAAATTCCGCTCCTTTGTCGCCGAGGCGAGATTCCTTCTTCGCCGCAGCGAAGTCTGCGTACTCCAGTTTTTGTAAAACACATAGTTTCGTTTTTAGGCTGGGTTTTAAGATTTTGGGTGAGGTATAAAAGAGGGACTTAGTCTTTTTGTTTAGGGCATTCATGGAGAGATAGACAGCAGTTTTACATTTTCTTAGATTCAATTTTTGAGTGATTTTGGATTAACAAAGTGTGAAGATTCGAGGTGAAATCAGTGGATTCATCAATTGGGAAGATTCTTTTCCTTTTCTTTTGTTTCCATGATGTTGAACTTGGAATTTTTCGTTTCTTTTAATTGTTTTATTGATTTAGCCATGAACTAACCTTTTAAGGGTTAGGGTTTTGATGTAGTTCCGATTCTAATGGGTTAGAGAGTTGATGATTATTAATTTCATATGATTTTGCTTGGATTGTGTGATTATTCTGTATTTATTGTTTGTATGTGATGAACATGATGAGATTGAGAGATAATTCATGTTAAGCTTCTTGGATAATCACCATTGTATTATTGGATGCTAGAGATAGATTCAAGAACCAATGAAATCAATCTAGGATTCTTGTGCTTAATGAGCTTAGATTTATTAACTTTCAATTTGTTGGGTGCGGAAGGTTAATAGGGAAGAGTAGGAAAACATAGCCTGAGAAGGTATGTTGGATATCTTAGAGAGTTCGATTTACAATCAATGCATGTGACTATGATTTTAGTTTAATTCTTTAGGTTTAATCCATAGAGTCCGAATGAAGTCAAAACCCTACCCGTTTTTCTGAATTGATTTTATCTCGTTTTAAATCTTGTTTTCATAGTTAAATTTTATTTTAGTGATAGTTTAAATTGCTCCCTTAAATGCAAAAGAATTCAATTGCTTCAACTTGAAAACGGTAGAAAACGTAGTGCTTAACAACAATCCTCGTGGGAACGATACTCACTCATCACTCTATTACTTGTGTGACTAGTATACTTGCTACATATTGCATGTTATAGGAAACACGCATCAAGTTTTTGGCGCCATTGCCGGGGATTGAGTTTTAAGTTAACATTGAGTTTTTCTATAGTTAGCTAGATTGAAGTTTTAATTTTTGTTTTCAATTTTTAGTTGGTTTGTGATCTCACTTTCTTTCGTTAATCCTATGCAGTTTATGCGAAGAGCGAGACGTCAGCCAGTGGTTCCTGTTGATCTTGAGATTGAAAGAACCGCTAGACGACTTAACAGAGAGAGAAGAGAAAGAGAGGACATAGTGGTTGGAACAGAAGAAATAGTTGTTGAAATGGCAGAACCAGAAAACAGGACACTAAAGGAATTCTCAGTTCCCACGGTTAATGGTAGTGGGTCGAGTATTACTAGGCCTACGGTCCAAGCCAACAACTTTGAGATTAAGTCGGCAATCATTTAGATGATCCAGCAATCGGTAAGGTTTAATGGTGATTTAAAGGAAGATCCGAATCAGCATATTGCGAACTTCTTGGAAATTTGTGACACCTTCAAGTCGAACGGAGTGTCAGATGACGCCATTAGGTTGAGGTTATTCCTATTCTCATTGGGGGATAAAGCAAAGGGGTGGTTAATGGCACTACCAGCAGGGACTATCACAACTTGGAATGATCTAGCACAGAAGTTCCTGACCAAGTTCTTTCCTCCAAGAAAATCAGAAACCCGAGAAATGATATCACATCATTTCTACAAGATGAATCCGAGTCATTGCATGAGGCTTGGGAGAGGTACAAGGAATTGATGAGGAAATGTCCACACCATGGGTTACTAGTTTGGCTTCAAGTCCAAACTTTCTACAATGGATTGATGGCTAACGTGGAAACCATGGTGGATGCAGCGTCAAGAGGAGCTGTGCCGAATAAGACACCAGATGAGGCTTATGAGTTGCTTGAGGTTTTGGAAAGCAACAACTATCAAAGACCAAATGAGAGAGCAATACCAAGAAAATCTACGGGTCTTCATGAAGTTGATGCCTTCATAGCCATTTCAGCCCAACTCACGGCACTTCAGAAACAGTTGGGAAGTATGCAGGTAAACTCTATTCAAGCACCTCAACTAACTTGTGATTTTTGTGCAGGAAACCATGTGAGCAGCGAGTGTCAAGCGGGGAACACATTTGCTTCGTCATCTTCATCATCAGAGCAAGTGAACTACTTGGCAGGAAATCAGAGGCAACCAAACAACCCGTACTCCAACACATACAATTCGGGGTGGAGAAATCATCCAAATCTGGCTTGGGATAATCAGAACCAGCAAAATAATCAATGGAACCAAATGACTTTGCCGAATAACCAACCAAGGGTGAATAATCAATCGGGAGATCCAAGAGTGACAAAGTTGGAGGACATGTTTGGGAAATTCATCCCGGAGACCACAGGTTTTATGAATGAGACGAGGATGAATTTCAGAAATCAAGGGGCGTCCATTCGGAATCTTGAGGTAGAGATGGGCCAATTGGCCGAGAAGCTAAATGAGAGACCGTAGGGTTCCTTACCAAGCAACACAGTGACTAATCCACGTGAGCAAGCAAATGCCATAATTTTGAGGAGTGGGACAGTTTTGGAAGAGGTTGAACAAGCTAGAAAGAAAGAATCTGAAAAGGAAGTTGATGAAGAGATTGTAGTTGATGAGAAACCAAGCGGTTTAGAGGAAGAGAACAAGAAGAATGATGAAAGGCAAAAGAAGAAGGAGAAATTGCCATTCCCCGAGATACCACCAGAGTTGGCACATCACACTCCACCCGTGCCTTTTCCTCAGAGACTAAAGAAAAAAATCAGAATAAGCAGGTTTTAAAATTTATTGAAATTTTTAAAAAATTGCATATTAACATTCCTTTTGCAGATGCCAAGCTACGCGAAGTTCCTTAAGGAAATCCTTTCGAACAAAAGGAAGTTAGAAGATGAGAAAACGGTAATGCTTACGGAGGAGTGCAGTGCCATTCTCCAGAAGAAGTTACCCCCGAAGCTCAAAGATCCATGGAGTTTTACTATTCCCGGCGTCATAAGAGATATTATGTTTGATCGTGTTTTATGTGATTTAGGTGCTAGCATTAATTTAATGCCCTTTTATGTTTTCAGGAGATTGGGAATTGGTGAAGTGAAGGCAACGACCATGTCTTTGCAACTAGCGGATAGGTCCATAAAACATCTGAGAGGGATAGTGGAAGATGTGTTGGTGAAGGTAGATAAGATAATTTTTCTAGCTGATTTTGTGGTTTTGGATATGGAAGAGGATAAGGAAATTCCTCTTATTTTGGGCTGACCATTCTTGGCCACGGGGAGAGCACTAATAGATGTGCAAGAAGGAAAGTTACTATTGAGAGTTCAAGATGAAACAGTAACTTTCAATATCTTTGAGGTGATGAAGTTTCCATCCAAATCGGATTCATGCTTTAGTGTGAATGTGGTGGATAAATTGTGGTAGAATCTATTGAAGAAAACACCCCACAATTACCTTTAGAAGCGTGTATAGCAAAATCAAAAATAGTAGAGGTAGATGAGTCGGCGAGTAATGAATGTGCTAGGTTTTTAGAAGCACTTCAACTGATTGATGAGAGTCAAGATTTAGAATTTGAGGAGTTTGATTTTGAAAAAGAGAAGGAAAAGGAAAAAAATGAAGAACCTCCAAAGCTTGAGTTGAAACCTTTACCTTCCCACCTCAAATATGTATATCTTAGGGACTCAGAAACCTTCCCAGTGATCATTAGTTCAGGATTGAGTAAATTGGAGGAAGAGCGGTTGATTAGGGTGTTGAGGGAACATAGACTAGCAGGATGGACGATTTCTGACATTAGAGGCATCTCGCCATAATTTTGCATGCATAAGATACTCATGGAGGAGGATATTAAGCCTAGGGTGAAACCACAACGAAGATTGAATCCTTCGATGAAGGAAGTGGTGAGAAAGGAGGTGGTGAAACTCTTAGATGCGGGGATTATCTATCCTATTTCCGATAGTCCGTGGGTGAGCCCGATATAAGTGGTTCCGAAGAAGGGAGGTATCACAGTAGTAAGGAATGAGAGTAATGAATTGATACCAACTAGGACGGTGATGGGCTGGAGAGTATGCATTGATTACCGGAAATCGAATGAGGCGACAAGAAAGGATCATTTTCCACTACCTTTCATTGATCAGATGTTGGAGAGGTTGGCAAGACATGCCTATTACTGTTTCCTAGATGGGTATTTAGGATACAATCAGATTGCCATCGCTCCTGAGGATCAAGAGAAGACGACCTTTACTTTCCCCTATGGCACTTTTGCTTATCGAAGGATGCCTTTTGGGTTATGCAATGCACCAGCAACATTCCAAAGATGCATGATGTCAATCTTTGGAGACATGGTGGAACGGTTCATAAAAGTCTTCATGGATGACTTCTCAGTTTTTGGTTCGTCTTTTGATAGTTGTCTAACTAATCTTTCTCTTGTTTTGCAGCGATGTAAGGAGACGAACTTGGTGCTCAATTGGGAGAAGTGTCACTTCATGGTCTAGGAGGGAATAGTGCTCGGTCATAGGATTTTAAAGGACAGAATAGAAGTTGATCGAGCAAAGACAGAAGTGATAGAGAAGCTGCCACCACCATCGAATGTCAAAGCGGTCCGAAGTTTCTTGGGGCATGCGGGGTTTTACAGACGATTCATCAACGATATTTCTAAGATTTCTAAACCCCTTTGCAATTTATTGAATAAAGATGTTGTGTTTGAGTTTAATGATGAATGCGTGCAAGCCTTTCTAACTCTTAAAAAATTATCAGTATCTGCACCTATTATTGCAGTTCCTGATTGGGGACTGCCATTTGAATTAATGTGTGATGCTAGTGATTTTGCTTTAGGGGTAGTGTTAGGACAGCGGAAGAACAAAGTGTTGCATGTAATTCAATATGCTAGCAAAACACTCACTGATGCACAATTGAATTACACCACCATTGAAAAAGAATTGTTGGCTGTGGTTTTTGCTTTTGATAAATTTTGTTCATATTTGTTAGGTGCAAAGGTGATTGTCTACACGGACCATTCAGCACTTAGGCACCTATTGGCAAAGCAAGAAGCGAAACCTCGGCTCATAAGATGGATCCTATTGCTTCAGGAGTTTGAGTTGGAAATTCGCAAAAAGAAGGGGTCAGAAAATGTGGTGGCAGATCACTTGTCGAGAATTGAAAGACCACTTCAGGAAAATGTGGAGGAAATCCCAATTAGAGAAACCTTTCCGGATAAGAAGTTGATGAGAGTGGATGAAGCACCATGGTATGCAGATTTTGCAAATTATTTGTCATCAAGAGTGCTCCCAAGTGGTATGACGTTCCAACAAAAGAGAAAATTCTTCTCAGATTTGAAGTACTACTTTTGGGAAGAGCCATTTTTATACAGACACTGCGTTGACCAAGTGATACGGAGATGTGTCCCGGAGCAGGAGATGAAAAACATTCTACGGCATTGTCACGAGAGGAAAATAGGTGGCCATTTTGGAGGAACTAAGACAACAGCCAAGGTTCTACAATCGGGGTTTTATTGGCCAACCCTCTTTAAGGATTCTTTCCGGATGATTCAGGAGTGCGACCAGTGTCAAGGGAGTGGTAATATTTCAAAAAAAGATGAGATGCCATTGAACAACATCCTGGTGGTTGAGCTTTTTGATGTGTGGGGGATTGATTTCATGGGTCCCTTCCCAAATTCTTTTGGGAATACATATATCTTGGTAGCAGTGGATTACATGTCGAAGTGGGTAGAAGTAGTTGCATTGCCGACTAATGATGCTAGGGTAGTGATTAAGTTTATGAGAAAGCATATTTTCTCAAGGTTTGGGGTACCACGGGCAATTATTAGTGATGGAGGTTCCCACTTTTGCAATAAGCAATCGGATGCACTGTTGGGTAAGTATGGAGTGACACATAGAGTTGCAACACCTTACCATCCACAAATGAGCGGGCAAGTGGAACTGTCTAATAGAGAGCTTAAAGGCATTTTAGAAAAGACAGTTAATGCATCTAGGAAGGATTGGTCACGGAAATTGGATGATGCATTATGGGCCTACCGAACTGCATTTAAGAATCCGATTGGTATGTCCCCATTTAGGATGGTTTATGGGAAATCATGTCACTTACCGGTGGAACTTGAGCGTAAAGCATACTGGGCAGTCAAACAGCTAAATATGGATTTAAGAGCTGTTGGGGAGGAAAGGATGCTGACTTTGAACAAACTCGATGAGTGTAACGTCCCACTTGAGGTATGTAATTAAATTTTTGTTGCATTGCTTGAATGTTTATTGATTTATTCTTATTTGAGCTTGCATGTTGTTATTTTTGGTTGGTTGGCCCTTAGTTGAATTTTGTTAAAGTTATTTTGAGAAAAATGTGAACAAAAACCCTTAAACTTTCATTAGGGGTAAAATGGTCTTTTCACTCAAAATTAGTTGAAAACTTGGGGAGTGAAAAGAGATAGAATTTCATGGAGAATGTAATAAAAATAAGGGCATTATTGTAATTGACTAAGGGACATAGATGGAATTTCTAAGAAAGAGCAAGGGCAAAATGGGAAACTAATATATATATTATTATGTAATAAGAGTTTAAGAGTAGAAACCCTAGCCATTCTATCCCTCCATTCATGCCATTCTCTACTCAAATTCTCTCAAATTTCTTCACTATATTTCCAAGGAAATTCATAGATTTTGGGTATTTTTGAGTGGATTTTCAATCCTAAGCATCCAAAGGTAAGATTCTTGCATCAAGATGTGAGATTAAATTTTAAAGTTTTGAAGTCTTATGGTTTTATATGCTTAGGGTTTAAGAGGAAAGGGAATTCTATCAAAGAGAGATTATAGTGTTGGAGTTGCTCAAATTCAAGGTAAGTAAATCCAACCTAAGTTGAGATTTGAGAAATCTTTTGAGTAGAGATTTATGTATGTATAAGTATGTTATGTTATTGAGAATTGAGTTGAGATGAATATTTGCTTTGTGGTTGTTGAATACACTTTAATTATGAGAAGTGTTTGATGTGTGAAGAGAGATTGAAATTGAGTTGAAGTTAGAGGAGTTTGCATGAATATTTTTGGGAGTGTTTTCCTTGGCAGGAATTATGACTATATGAGGGAGTTTTCCTCCCATTTTGGATGGTTAAAAAGAGAAGAAAAGTTAAAGTAGAGTTCTTGTATGCACATTAGTTGCTTGATGAAATGCCTAAGTGAAAACATGTTACCAAACTGTCCTGTCACAGGCGTGACCTTCTGAGTGATTTTTGGGCATCTTATAGATTGAACTGGGTTTAGACCAAAACATAAAAGTTATAGTCCTGTCTCTAAGCTTTAAAACGAGACAAAAATCATAGCAATCTGATGTGTATAACTCAAGTTATGCCTTCTTGAGTGTGACCTACGCAGAATGACTGTCTTTAATGCAACATTGCATTTATGCTTTTCATGAGTGCATTAATGAGCATGAACCATCCATATGCATTAATTATGCATTAGAGAAAGAGTAGAAAAAGAGTAGAGAACTTTTAGTGTGAGCTTTATTAAGAGAAAAGAGAGAAAAAGAGAATAGAGTAGGTTGTGCGACGGGAAACCTGTGAGTAATGGGTAGAGTATTCTCGCATGTACGCCGCATTGAGAGAGCGGCATGAGTATGAGAGAGAGAAGTGGTGTAGCCCGTGAGAGTGCATGCGGATGAGGGCTATACCCGAGAGTACCTGAGAGAGAGATTATATACTCACATGGCCAAGGGTTCCGAATCCATGCATAACCGAGTCCGATCGGCTAAGAACAAGTAGAAGTCACGGAGAGCGGGAGCGAGTCCCGGCCGTGCCCTCGGTAAGATGGGGCCGTGACTTACTAAAGAGAGTTAGTAGAAAAGAGTTCTAAGAAAGAGAAACAGAGAGAGAGAAACAAAAAGAGAAAACAGAGAGAAGTATAAAAGAGAGAGTAAATGAGAATTGTAAGGAAAGACTTAGAGAGAGAGAGTTACGGGGATAGATGACTAGAGGGTTTACTTACTGAGCATTATTTGTGCTCACCCCGTTGTCTTTCTATGTTTTTGCAGGATTTAGGTGAGGACACAGTCGGATGGACATCAGCACGCGAGAAGGAATGGCTACACTGTCTACATAGTTTTTGATAGTTTTTGTTTATGATACTAATTTTGTATAAAGAATGTATATGTTTAATAAAAGAAAAATTTGGGCCCAACTATTAATGTTATTATACATGTATTTTATTATGTATATTTTTATGAGTATTTGAGTAGGAAGTAGTTATTACAATGAGTTCCATCTCGAAGCATATGAAAATGCTCGAATTTACAAGGAGAAGACAAAAAGGTGGCATGACAAGCATATCAGGAAGAAGAATTTTGAAGTGGGGCAAAGAGTGTTGTTGTTCAATTCTAGACTTATTCCCCGAAAAACTTAAGTCTAGATGGTCCAGACCATTCACGATTACAAGAATTCACTCATCCGGAGTAGTGGAAGTTACACATGAAGAAAAGGGCACTTTTACAGTCAATAGACAGAGATTGAACCCATACATTGATAGGGTGATGAGTTGCAAATCTATCCCAAGACGGCTTAACATTTCGACATGAAAAATTGAGAGAGTCGAGCTTACCGACTATAAACAAGCGCTTCTTGGGAGGCAACCCAAGTGTTTTAATTCTTGTTCTTCTAATTTTTATTTTAGTGTGTTTGAATGTGTTTGATTCTTTTTAATTTGTGTGTTTTTGGGTGTTTCAGGTGAAGTTTTTAGCTAATGCAAGGAAAGAAAATGCTCTAGACTTCGCCGAGGTGAAGAAGTATTCTTCGCCGCAGCGAAGCATATTGGAAAAAAAATAAGTTTCGAAAAATCCCAGACTTCGCCATGACGAAGATTGTTCTTCACCGGGGTGAAGCAACCTGAAATATGTTGCAGCTATTGTAAGTTTTCGCCCGACGAAGCAAGTTGGACGAAATTTCCATAAGGCAATTTCGCCGCAGCAAAGATTTTTCTTCGCCGAGGCGATTAGCCACGGTAATGTTTTGCCCTGGCGAAGTATTTTTCTTCGCCGCGGCGAAACCTGGGTTTCAAATTAGGGTTCTATGAATGAAGAACTTCACTGCGGCGAAGACTGTTTTCTATAAATACTCACTTTGAGTTTTCATTTTTCCAGCGACTTTTCATATCCTTTTGAGAGAAAAATTTTCCAATTTCAATCCTTTGCCTCCCAAGTGTTTTCCCAACCAAAGTTTTCACTCATTAACCCTCCTAAACACCAAAACAACTCATTTCAACAACAAATTTTTCGAAAATTTTCACGAAAATTTCAGGTTCAAGAAATTTGGGGCTTTCCAATCTTGGCTGATTATGGGTAAATTGGTGGCGAATAATCCTTCGTATTAGTAAGATCTCGAGTTCCCTAAACTCATTTTCGCACAATTTCAAGTTTTAAGTTGTAGATCTGAAAAATTGATTATTGGTTGAATTGCGAATTTTTGGGTGATTGTGAGTTCGATTTTGTTGAGGAAGGGTTGATTGTGCATGTTGTGATATTAAGGAGTGTGGGTGTTGAGTTTTGGAGTGTGTTGTTGAATTTGGAGAAATCGTAGTTTGGGGGTCTGATTGCAAATTTTTGGAAGTGGTCTCAATTTTTTTTTTCAGGTTTGAATTGGTTGTTGTGGGGAACCTGTAACAACTGCTGTAAACTAGTACAATGCATGCATAATAACAATAGAAAATTGGGCCCAAAAACTTTCTTTTCATTATAAGTCATATGTCTTTTACAAAAATGCCATTTTAAAAGACAAAACAGGGGAAACAGTGTAGCTATTGCTCCTCGCTTGCCGACGCCCCTCCGACTGCATCAACACCTAGTTCCTGCATCCACAAAGGAAAATAACGGGGTGAGCACAAAATAATGCTCAGTAAGTAAACCCTCTATCTGTCTATCCCCGTATGTATTACTGTTAATTCTTTCCTCACACTTTCTGTTGTTTCCTACTAAACGTCATGACCTCATCTTACCAGAGGTACAGCCGGATGGTGATCACACAGCACCATCCCACTCTTCATGACTGTCGGGTGGAGTTCACATAGCACCAACCCTATCCTAGTGACTACCGAGTGGAGATCACAAAGCACCTACCCGGTTTTCGTAACTATCGGTTGGAGACCACATAGCACCTACCCATTCCTCATTACTTTCGGGTAACGATCACCAAGCATTAACCTGTTCCTAATCACTCTCGAGTGATGATCACAAAGCATCAACCCACTTCTACTAAATGTCGGGTGATGATCACAAAGCATCTACCCTTTTTTCATAATTAACCGGGTGATGATCACAAAGCATCCACCCGTTTCTACTAACTATCGGGTGATGATCACAAAGCATCAACCCACTTCTAATGGCTATTCGGGTGATGATCACAAAGCATCAACCCGATTCTCGTAATTGTCGGGTGATGATCACAAAGCATTCACCCCTTTCTAATACCCTTCTCATTCACTCTATTCTAGCACTTCTCATTCTCTCTACCCTTAGAGTAGTTACATCCACAAAGTTCTCTACACATAGGGCAAGTGCATACACAAAGCTTCCTACTCTTTCTTAGGTCACTACTCAATGCACAAATAATGCATATGGATGGTTCATCCCCACTAATGCACTTATGAGATGCCAACATGCAATGTTGCAAGAATTAAGGTTCATTTCTCATTCTCAAACCTTTATTAGGCATTTCATCAAACAACTCAAGTGCATTATAAAACTCTACTATAGCAATGATTCTAACTCTTTCTCTAACCATCCAAAATGGGGAGAATGCCCCTCACATAGCCACAATTCCTGCCAAAGAAAGACACTTCCAAAAAGGATTTCTCAATATCCTTTAATTCAATCTCAAACTACCTTTCCAACCCACATGTCATTTCTTATAATTGCAATGTATAAACAACCACAAAGCACTAGAAATCTCTATTTAAGCCTCAATAGCATGGCATATAACATGTATATCATATACATACATCATTGCTATCAAAACCCTAATCAAAAAAATTCTCAAATCTTAACTTGGGTTGGGGTTTACTTACCTTGTTATGGAGAGACTTCACTAGCTCTTCCTTTCACTTGATAAGCTTGACTTTTCTCTACTCTTAAACAAATGAACAAAAGCCCTCAATAATCAAATATATTCAAAACTCACAAAGCTTCAAAACCAAGGCAAGAATCCTTACCTTAGGATGCCTTAGGTTGATTTTCTACCCCAAATCACTCCAAAAACCCTTTAAAACTCCTTGATCAAAAGAAAGAGAAATTGTGAGGAAGCAAGAGAGGAAAGTGGCGTTGGAGAAGAAGAATGAGGGGTTTGCAATGTCTTAATTCCTTTTAATGAAATTTATACACAAGCATTCCCATTTTGCCCTTACTCTTCTTTGGGAATTCTATCTATATCCTTTGATTCATTACAAACACACCCCCATATCAACATATTCTCCATGAAAAATCCTTTCAATTTACTCCCCACTTTTCCTGCTAATTAGGGGTAGAATGGTCAAATTGCCCCTAGGGAAGAAAATATCTAAAACTTAGCAACTTTTTGGTCGGCCTGTCGCCGCGGCGAGGAAACTTCTATCGCCGCGGCGAAACTGTCCAACAGCTTCTCCCGTGGCTTCAACACCTCTTCGCCGCGGCGAAGATTCTTCTTCGCCCCGGCGAAGCTTGGCACACTGAACTTCTTCTAATTTCAACCAATTTTCAGGGCAAGCATTCAACACAACACTCAAACAATATTACCAAGAAACCAACTCAAAAACAAGAGCAAAAGAAGAAACAATAACTACATACCTCAAGTGGGGCGTTACAGAACCTATGCTTGAATTTTTGGGGTTACGCTGTGAGTTGAATAATAGAAAATGGCACCCAAAGTTAAGGTTCCATACAAGGGCAAGGGAAAAGGAAAGAAAGTGGATAGCCGCTTTGTGAATGAAGAGGCCCAGAAACGATATCAAGGGGCTATCTAAAGAAGAGATAAAGGCTTTATTCCTGAGCGCAGATTGACCGTGAGTCAGGCTTTGGACTGGAGTCGAGGGAGGACGGTGGGAATGCTTTATGAGTGCTCCCCGCACAATCGATCAGAGCCGCTAGTAAGGGAGTTTTATGCCAATCTCCCGGATTGTGAACAGGATACTGCATTTGTCAGAGGGATTGATGTGCCGTTTACAGAAGATGTGATCAATGAGTTTAATAACCTGCCTAGGCTTTATCAGGATGAGTACGCAAGGTTTAGGGCATCATAGTTTTAAGATAGTATCATTCTTCCGGTCATTGCCAAACCGGATGCAACTTGGGCAGTGTCAAAGAAACAAAAGAATAACTTCTTTGACACCGATGGCGCGACTGTGGCGGTATTTTGTTAGTGCGAGGCTGATGCCGGAAACGCACTATAGCACAGTAACTTACGAGAAGACATTATTGCTTTATGCTATTGCCACAGGAAAGAGTATAAATGTGGGACGACTTATGTTTAACAACATTCAACATGCCGCCAAACCAGGGCGATCAAGTTATTCTTTACCACGTCTCACTACAGCCTTGTGCATTAGAGCTGGAGCCAAGGTGGAAGGTGATGAGCAACGTATTCATGCTGCCCCTATCCTCGATTCAGATTATTTTCAGAAGCATCTTGAACGTCCAGAAGCTGAGCAACCAAGGGCAGGAACAAAACGGCAGAGAACCACACAAGGCCTTGTCACATCCTCCAGCTCCATAACTACATAGAAGGAGATGATACAGCAGATGATGGGTATGATGAAACGTATGGAAAAACGTCAAGAATGGTTGGCTAAGCAGACCCAAATGATGTATGAGATGCAGAAGAGTAGCTTTAACAAGCTCAATGTTGACACTTCAGGATTCCAATGGGTCGACTGGGATTCAGATGAATGGATGGGCTTAGAGTCGGAAGAGGAAGACGAGGGAGGTGAAGAATGAGCATCGGAACACCTGTTTTGTTTTTCTTTATTTTTATTTGTTTTTCGTTGATTTTGTTTTTCATTTCAAACATTAAACTCAGTTTATATTTTGTTTTGGGTTGTGGTAGTTGTTTTAGTTATTTCATTTTCTTGTAATTTGTAGTTTGTGCAAGGACGAGATTAGGTTGTAATACTTTCATATTAGTCTGTAAATGTTTCTAACCTAGTGGACACCACAGTTTCAATTGTTTTGACAGATGTTGGGTGATGAAAAGGTCACAGATCGGGTGTGCACTGTGGAGCGAAACTTCACGGATTAATCAGGGAACTATCTCGTACCTTTGTTATTTTTGTTTTTTTTTTCTATTCCTAATTTATGCGTAATGGGACATTGGGGACAATGTCATCTTTTGTTTGGGGCTAGGAAAATTAGAAAATTTTTGATTGTGTTTATTTTACTTTGATTTGATTGTTTTTGCCGATGATGAATTGTATAATCAATGATGCGAATTGGATTGTTGCGTTCTTATTGTTGAGAAATGTTAAGCATTGCTTCAAGTTTAGGTTTATTGACTGAAATTTTGATTGAGGTTTGTTGAGTGGTTCAACCACCATTTTCATTTTTTTTGGCATGCTTAGATTCATTTTATGTACTTAGGTAAAGTTTTGATAATGTTGGTGGACTCTAGAACCTAGTAGAGAAGTGCTTAAGGCGAGATTCTAAGATTAGACATGGTTGAGGAGATGATTTAGGCATTCTTTTTGGAACTTTTGAGCCTTTCTAGCCGACCCAGGAATGAAATTGTCCCTAGTCACCCATTTGAGCCGTATGAATCATTATTGCTTTATTTTTCTTGGCTAACCAAAAATTGTTCGATCCTTGTACCCTAAACACTCTGTCGTACCCTTAGGAGAATTCGATCCTAATGCAAACACAAAGGAAGGGAAGAGTTGTACGAATTAACTAAAAGAATAGTTTGGTGGTCGTGAGAAGGGCAATAAAAACAAAAGAGGTAGTTCACCTCAATTCAATTGATTTGTTCTTAATTTCATCAAAAAAAAAAAAAAATTATAAATAAATCTTTTGCCAAGTTTAAGGGTATCTCAGATGGAAACCAGTAACCACTTTAAAAACTGCCTAGCAGTACTTGGCGACCTCTGGTTTAACAACGTCATGTACACCTTAGACGCACTTCCTGGCCACGCATTTATGGTATCAGAAATAAGAAAGATACAAGTTTGAGGGGTGTAAATTAGTGGATACATTGATTGGTGGTTGAGAAGAAGTGGAGTTCAATTTGATTTGAGTGTTTGCATGAGGAAAACCAAGTTCTCTTACTTTGTATTTCCTATCCTTTTTCTTGGAACCCACTTCCCGAGCCTAGAATTACAAGCTTATAAAGACCTGCTGATTCTTATCTTTGTCTAGTCCTCATTAGTGGAGAGTAGTTCGATATTTAGGCTTATGGAGTCTGCACTATTTGATAAACTTTGCATTCCTGCATAAAATAATCCGGGAAGTCGGAAGGTGGATTGAAGTGGGGATTACCTACTTGGGGGACCAATTGAGAAAGAAAGTCGATGCAACTTATAACTCCTTGGAGAGTTAAACATTTTTCTATGGCAGTTGTTTTGTGAGTCGAGTCTTTTGTTTCTCTTATTTAATTTTTGTCATTTGCTGTTTTGTGTTTTTGAACGTTTGTGTTTTTATTTTATCTTGTTTTGTACCTGATGCTCTTTGATAATCCGAGGATTATGCTAGTTTATTTAAGCTTTTAGGCCGGATTTTAGATACTTCTTAGTCTATTTTTGCCTGAATTGCTACTTAATTCATTACATTTCGTGTTTCAGGTTAAAATGGAAATTTTGAGCGAATAAAGGCAGATTTGGAGTTTTTGGACTCAGAAGCAAGTGAAGGGCAATTCTGGAATTTCAAAATTCTTCAGGAAGCTTCGCCACGGCGAAATGGGCCAGTGACGCACCAGATTCATCCTTTGTCTTCACGGCGAGATTCCTTCTTCGCCGCGGCGAAGTCTGCGTACTCCAGTTTTTTGTAAAACGCACAATTTCGTTTTTAGGCTGGGTTTTAAGATTTTGGGTGAGGTATGAAAGAGAGACTTAGTCTTTTTGTTTAGGGCATTCGTGGAGAGATAGATAGCAGTTTTACATTTTCTTAGATTCAATTTTTGAGTGATTTTGGATTAACAAAGTGTGAAGATTCGAGGTGAAATCAGTGGATTCATCAATTGGGAAGATTCTTTTCCTTTTCTTTTGTTTCCATGATGTTAAATTTGGAATTTTTCGTTTCTTTTAATTGTTTTATTGATTTAGCCATGAACTAACCTTTTAAGGGTTAGGGTTTTGATGTAGTTCGGATTCTAATGGGTTAGAGAGTTGATGATTATTAATTTCATATGATTTTGCTTGGATTGTGTGATTATTCTGTATTTATTGTTTGTATGTGATGAACATGATGAGATTGAGAGATAATTCATGTTAAGCTTCTTGGGTAATCACCATTGTATTATTGGATGCTAAAGATAGATTCAAAAACCAATGAAATCAATCTAGGATTCTTGTGCTTAATGAGCTTAGATTTATTAACTTTCAATTTATTGGGTGTGGAAGGTTAATAGGGAAGTGTAGGAAAACATAGCCTGAGAAGGTATGTTGGATACCTTAGATAGTTTGATTTACAATCAATGCATGTGACTATGATTTTAGTTTAATTCTTCAGGTTTAACCCATAGAATCCGAATGAAGTCAAAACCCTACCCGTTTTTCAGAATTGATTTTATCTCGTTTTATATCTTGCTTTCATAGTTAAATTTTATTTTAGTAAATTTTTTTTTTAGTTATAGTTTAAATTGCTCCCTTAAATCCAAAAGAATTCGATTGCTTCAACTTGAAAACGGTAGAAAACTTAGTGCTTAGCAACAATCCTCGTGGGAACGATACTCACTCATCACTCTATTACTTGTGTGATTAGTATACTTGCTACATATTGCATGTTGTAGGAAACACGCATCAGTGGATCATTACCGCTGTTAGAAAAAATGTAACAACCATTTGGCACTTGAACCAGCACCTGCATTCCATGAGGAGATAGATACTTGAATGCGTCTGCGTAGGGAACTTCAAGCCCATGCAAAGTATGCTTATTCAGAGGAATTTAATTACATATGTTTGTTTACATAGGCTTTTCTTATGTTGCATTTTGTGGTAAAACTATAACTTCTTGATTCACTAAAAGTTTTGCCAAACAAAGTCAGTTACTTCTGCTCCATTCCAGGTAATGCGGAAAGCAGTGGAGCGTATGCTTGGTCCAGGTTTCAGTCGTGACAAATGTGACGTTAAGATGGTTGGAACTCCTTTGACACATCAAAGGTCTCTTTGACGAAATAGAGGAACATATGGCCCAGCAATACAAGCTGGTAAAGACACCTTTTCCTGGGCGTTCAACTCCCATTCCTCAGCTTTATACTTGGGGAGATTCAACTTTCCCCGGCACTGTAGTCCCTGCTGTTGCTGCTAGCGGTGCCATCGTTGCTAACTCTCTAGTTTCAGTTTCTCAACACTCGGAACTTCTTGACGCCATTGGCATTTGAACTTATTGATGATGAATTCAGTTAAAACAAACAGACGCCTTTCAGTGCCTCCATTAGAGGTAACTTTTTCCCAACTTCCTATATCTCTACAAGCGTTTATATTCTTCTTCAGTGTCATTATCTCCAAAATTTCTTGTTTGTACACACACTATTTATTCTATCATAGCAAATTGTGTATGCAAAAAATAATCCTAGAAAAGAACCTATTCTCTTCATGAGATGTTTGTCATGTGGGCATGCTCGAAATTTATTTCGAAACAAAGAGACGTCCACTCACAACGGAGAATTTCATCATCTTCTTTTTTTCTGACATTTGAGAGGTACATGTATGGAATATGGCCTGATAAATATGCTATTGAAATGAAATGAACATAAATTATTCCTTTATACTTTCTTTTTGCTCTCCTTCTCTTTTGCTTTTGTGACCTTTCAGTAGAAATGGCCCTATTTATAATCACTCTTCACAGCATGTGTTGTTCCAATCTTGACTTCCATTTAGGATACAAGTTTCTAGTATTTGGTTTGACATTAACTTAATTGCCCATGCATATCGCTTTTCCATAAGCAAGGAGAGGGACAATCATTAGGATAAGATGTAGGGTCTAATTACAAACCAAGGGATTTGAGGGAGTCATTTAAAAAAAAAAAAAAAAACTATAGGCTGTTCAATTTGGAATTCCTCGACCGTGTTTGTTCGATAGCATTATCGAATCAGTTCGCTAAGAATACCTAAAAGATATTAGTGCATTATTTTTGTACTTACTCTCTTGGTAGTTTGAGATCGATTAAATGATTTAAGTAGGAAACATTTAACAATCAAAATCACTTCGAAAAGTTTTTGATGGAACCCTAAACCCTAATTTTTTTATTTTTAAAGAAATAACAAATTTTTTTTTTTTTTTTTTTTAATGATTCTTATGGAGTTATGCAATTACAATGATGCACTACATTGATATTGGATTATGAGAGAGATCTAATATAATGATTCAAGTTTTAAAAAAATAAATAAATAAAGCATTCGCCAAAGAGATAAACTATACATTGATTTAACTTTTGACATACAAAAGAAAAAAAATCTTGAAATATAATCTATGATCAATTAATTAGTTAATTAATCAAAGAGAAGCTTGGACCACCAACCAATGGGTCCTATTCATGACATTACATTCACAAACTCTTTAATTCTTCCATAATAATAATAATAATAATAAATTTTCAAATTCTTTTTGCATTTTCATTTTTCATGCATGCTATGCCAAGAAAAGATGGAGAACCCAACATGTTATGGGTCCCAAACATCTCTAGCTCTTTTAAATTTCTCATCCACAAGTATATATAGTTGATGAAATAATAATAATAATAATAACAACTTAAGATATTATAGATTCATAATTCAAGAAAATTATGTTTTAAATCAAGAATGTTTTGCTTTAGAAACTCCTTTTTTTATACAATTTTTAAGAACAAATTATTTAATGGACAAACCTTTCAATTGTATAATTATTATGCTTGTTTTCTTTTGCCACTAAAATTGACTTCTAAATCTTTATCAATACAATAGATTATCTTCTAATTAGATAGCGTTGGATGATTCTAATAGAGAAATTAGAATTATATATGAAAAGGTATTTTGACGATCATGTCAGGAAAAGATATAATCTCTCTAAAATTGTAAATATTTGATAACAGATTTATGTTGTAAAATTTAATAAATGTTAGTTTGGATCAGGCTATAATAACTTCTTTATTTTATTCAAAATTCAGTTGATATAACTTGACCTGAAGTATATTAATAGTAAAAGGTCTAAGGGTTTGTCATAATTATTTCCTTAATCTGTATAATTTAATGAATACAACTAAAAGTTCTTGTTGCAAATTGAATTGTATTAATTAGCCTAAGTGCCTAATGTTAAAACCCTTTACTATAAGAAGATAACACATAATTTGAGAAAAAAGGTATTTGAGATGGTTTCCAAGTATTCTAATATTAGTTTGAAATAATGATATGGTTATTTCATTTTCATGATGTGAGATTGCTTATGAACACATCTATTTTGTTCATAATGTATTAAATACTCATCTATTTATTTATAATTTCGTAAGAGCATGTCTGATTTTTATAGAGATTTTTAATACTTTATAACAAATCGGCTAAATTTAATACTAAATTGTTTCCTGGGTGAAAACGAAATAAACCCGTACTACAACTTTACAAAAATTTTTTGTTAAGAGTTAGATGTAAGGGGTTAAAATCGAGTAACTGCAGGGATATCATCATTGTCTTACCCCAAACAAAAATGTTCCTTCAAACTACAGCTACTCTCTGTCAACCAACAAGCTCAAATCCACTAAAACCTTCCACACTCTCTCTTCCATGGCACAAAATCTACCTCTGCCTCTTCTCCTCCCAAACCCGCGGCCCATAAAGCCTCTCTTTCTTAACCAAAACCAACACAATCCTCAATCCACAATGCCCCTATCACCACAACAACAGACGACTTCATCACCTCCCTCTTTCACTCCTCTTCTACAAGACTTCCTTCACCAACAAAGCCCCTCGCACACTTCTTCACAACCCTTTAACTCTCCATCTTCCATACCCAGAAACAGAACCCGAATTGGGAAGTCACGTGACGTTAACTGTGGGAAACCCTGGTCAAACCAACGCCTCTCCAGTGAAGGTCAGTGGGTTCTCCAATCTTTAGTTGGTGAATCTTTTGATGTTAAAGATATTGATAGCGTTTTGTTACAGTTATTTGAGCCTTATCGGGAAAATCCAGATATAAAGATCGATGCTTTGAGTTTTGATATGTTGGGTATTGTTAAGGGTTTAGGGTTTTACAAGAAATGTGACTTGGCATTGAGTGTGTTTGAGTGGTTTAGGAGTCGTAAGGATTGTGAGTTGGTCTTGAATAGTTATGTTATAGTTGTAATTATGTTACGTATCTAAACATCTCCTTTGTTTTCTTTTCAGCAAAGAATGGTTTTACTGTTTTACTTCAATAACTGATCCATGTGGATCATTATCTAGAGTCCTAGTCATTAGGAAGTAGTTAGTAAGTTATGGAGTTGTTTCCTATTCAAAGTCCTAGTCTCAAGGAATCGTGGAGTGTGTTTAGGAGTAGAGCGTTATTGTAAAGTGTATTTAAGTAGTTGGAATAAAAAGAGAAAAGGATCTTATGCGTCAAAGTTTTTTTTTTTTTTTTTGTTAACTTTGGAGGTTGGGTTCCCTCGAAGAAGCCTTGTTCAGCTCTTATTCTTATCCTAAAAAACCAGCAAAATAGCTTATAACACCAGACTTCGCTTAAGGATTCAATCCAGAGCTGGTCTACTTGAGCTCACTCCTAACAGAGTGGTATCAGAGCTAGGTATGGCTGAAGATAGTGTGAGCCGATTAGAGACAGAGGTGGGTCATCTCTCTTCTACACAAGAAAGAGCCCACCAAGAGATGCAGGAATTGTTTGCAGCCATGAACGCCAAGTTTGATGTTTTAGTAAGTCAGCGTTTGAGCGAGCAAGGAGACAACTGAACTGGTCATCGCACAGAAAACAGAGCTCCTCATTCCAACAAATCGATTGTGCCCAAAATTACCAAACTAGAATTCCCAAAGTACAAAGGTAATGAGGATCCAACAAGTTGGATATGCAGGGTCAAGCAATTTTTCGAGTTCCAACAGATCGACCCTAAAGACCAAGCAACCCTCACTGCGTATCACCTAGATGGTGATGCACAACTGTGGTACCAAATCTTAAAAGAGGAAGGCGACCTCTTAACTTGGAATAAGTTAAAGAAGGGCCTTCATGCGCGATTTGGGCCAACCGAGTTCGAAGACTTCTTTGGAGATTTGACCAAGTTATGACAAATGGGGACTGTTCAGGATTACCAAAGCCAATTTGAGAGACTATTAAACCGGGCAGGACATCTTTCTCCATCACAGTAAGTTGGATGTTTTATAAGTGGGCTAAAAGAGATGATTCAAGTAGAGGTGCAGGCTTCGCGTCCCACTTCTTTAACTGCGGCAATTGGGTTGGCACGACTTTATGAAGCCAAATTCGGCAGCAAGCGTGTGCCACAGACAGAGTTTCGAAGGACTATCCCATCCACATCACCCGGATCCTTTGCCTTAGCGCCCATCATCCAAAAATTTTCACCCGAGAGATTGAAGAATGACGTAAGCAAGGGTTGTGTTTCCATTGCAATGACAAATACGGTTGATGAGAATGCAAAATGTCATATTTACCCCCCTTAATGTTTAGTATTTTATACGTATTTTTTGCCTAAATGTACTCATTATTACTCTATTTTGATTTAGGATGCAAATGGAGGCGTTAATTACAAAACAGAACTAATTAAGTGAATTCGGACAGTTTCGACATTGTTTCGTAATCTGGGCATAACTCTCTCATCCGAGCTCCGATTGATATGATTCAAAATTCTGTGGAACCACATGAAAGATATCTACAACGTTCATGTTTTGAGTTTGGAGAGATATTTGCTGCATCAAGGTTGTAATCGGGCTTGAAGTTGACGCACCTGCACTGCCGACGTCCTGGAGCATTCTGCTTTGTCATGCAAATCAATTGGGCAGTTTATTATTGGAAGATTTGAAGACATATGGCACACAAGTTACAGCTCAGAATCACCACTTTCCTATTTTATTTTAAGACTTTATCTTATTATCAATTAATTAGAATTAAATTAGGATTAATGTTATTTTAGGACATTAGAATATTTCTTTTAGGAGATTTAGTGGGATTCAAATACTTGAACTGGATTTTTGTTAAGGGGATCAGATTAGGGTTTTTGAGAAAAAAGACCACGCCTCTCTTTTCTCTTCTCTGGAATTTTTCTTTCTTTTTGAGTTTTTGTTTATAGCCATGAGAGGCTAATTTTAATACCTTCGTCGAAGGAAATGGAGGCCTCGGAATCAATAAATCTGTGAGATCTATTTGTTTTTAGTGTTCAATTTTATGCTTTGAGTATTGGATGTTCTTCTATGCTTATTTTAATGATTGTTTTATTTAATTTCTAAGAGGCCTACTAGGTTATTATTTGTTACAATCTACTGCTAAGTTAGACATCAAATTCGTAATTGTTTGATATCTCTAACTTGTGAAGCAATTAGGGTTATTAATTTGCTGCGTCAAGAATTAGTAATCTTAAGAGGAACACTCGACTAAATTAAATGCAACCGCTTGAGTTTGTGTTGTTTAGCTTCATCGATCTCTCTAGTTCTTAAGGCTGCCACTAGATTACATCTTTAGCGCTTGTCTAGGGTTGTTTAGTAGTAAGGTTAATTAAGATCGCTTGTTTCCTAATTAATTACAATTAAGGAGAGATAAGAAAATAGTTCCAACGGTGAATATTCAAAGTAAGAATTGATTTACTTTTGCATCAATGATCAGTTGTAAGATTTCGATGGTGGATGTTGACGGAGACCAAGTTTCGTTATATTAATTGATTTCGAATTGAATTGTTTTTGTTTTTGTTTTTGGCTAAGATTGTTTTCTGTTTTACTCAAAACCCCCAGCCTTATTCACATCATCGAAAATTCGGTTAGACACTCTTCGTGGGATCGACCCTTGCTTACCCTATTTACAGTTCAGTAGTTAGGTTAGGAAGGTTTTTAATCTTGGTTGCCTACGACAGCACACCAACGGTCCTCGTCATGATTGTAAGCGTTTGTTTGTCCTAGAAGCTTGCTACCCAGATGAAGACCAGCCAAATGACGAAGACATCAATGTAGACCAAGAATATGACTCTCCAGCAATTAGTTTGCATGCTATTTTCGGTACTTCTACACCGAAAACTATGAAGGTCCGAGGAACTATTGGTAAGTTACCTATGGTTGTGTTACTTGACAGTGGCATCACACACAATTTTCTAAGAGAGGAATTAGCAAAAAGATTGGGGTTACCAATAGAGTCTACTGGTCACTTGGATGTATGGGTAGCTAACGGCGAAACACTTGCAAGCCAAGGCAAGTTTGTGGGAGTCTCAATGATCTTGCAAGGCAATTCTATCACCGCTGATTTTTATTTGCTTCCAATGCAAGGATATGATGTGGTTTTGGGTGCTCAATGGCTAGAAACTTTGGGTCCTATCATGTGGGATTTCTCTAAGCTCACCATGGAATTTACATCCAATGGTCAAACAATAAGATTAAAAGGTTTATCTTCTCCTAACAAATGTATTACAGGTCCAGACACGGGAAAGGAGATTCAAAAGTGCAAGGAAGGTTTGGTTGTCCAACTCCATGCCTTAGAAGGTAATCCTTCACCACCATCAATACAAGAGGACCCACGACTTCAAACTTTACTAGCATATTATCTAGATCTATTTGTGGAGCCGCAAGGACAACCTCCCCAACGCAATCTTGACCATTGCATTCTAATGAAACCAGGAAGCACCCTAACTTGTGTTCATCCGTACATATATCCTCACTTTCAAAAGAATGAGATCGAAAGATTAGTAGGAGAAATGCTTGCATTTGGCATCATACGCCCCAACCACAGTCCTTGTAGTTCACTTGTGATATTAGTCAAAAAACAAGATAAGTCTTGGCAATTCTGTGTTAACTACTATTCTCTAAATAGTCAGACAATCAAAGACAAATCCCCTATTCTGGTGGTTCATGAATTGCTAGTCGAGTTACATGGTGTTGAGTATTTCTCTAAACTGGATCTTCACTCTGGCTATCATCAAATTCAGGTCCATCCATCTGATATAGAGAAAATAGCCTTCCGTACTCATCAAGGGCACTTTGAATTTCTGATTATGCCCTTTGGCTTGACGAATGCACCATCCACCTTCCAAGCATTAATGAATGAGGTCTTCAAAAGATATCTTCGCAAGTTCGTCTTAGTTTTTTTTTTTTTCTATAATATTCGTATTTATAGCCATTCCTAGGAAGACCGTATTCAGCACTTAGACATTGTCCTGGCAACTCTCCGCACCCACCATCTCTTCCTTAAAATTCAGAAATGCCAATTTACGCAACGGTTAGTTTCCTATCTAGGACATATAATCAGCAAGGCAGGTGTTTCAATGGACCAAGATAAGGTTAAGACTATGCTTGAGTGGCCCAAACCTCTCTCCTTGAAAAGTCTACGGGGTTTCCTTGGTTTAACAGGTTACTATCGTAAATTTATCAAAGGGTATGGCAAGATTGCAGGACCTCTAACACAGATGCTCAGAAAAGACTCTTTTCATTGGTCGCCCGAATCTGAATATGCTTTCAAACTTTTCAAAGATGCCATGGCCATGGCCCTATTCTTGCATTGCCAGACTTTTCAAAAAAGTTTGTGGTTGAATATGATGCCAACGGAAACGGTATTGGAGCAGTCCTTTCTCAAAACAATCAACCCATTGCTTACTTTTCTCAAGCCCTTCATGGTCGTAACCTTCTCCTCTCTACCTATGAGAAGAAGATATTGGCTGTTATTATTGTTGTGCAAAAATGGTGCCCATATCTTTTGGGACGTCCTTTTGTTATCAAGACCGATCAACGAAGCCTAAAATACATATGGGAGCAGCGAATTGCCACTACAAGTCAACAACGATTGTTGTTCAAGCTTAATGAGCTAACATACTACTTATTGCTTCATGCTTATGCCAATGGCAAGGAAATTAAGCAGATGCTTACTCTTGCAGAAGAGATATTCTCTGGTCTGATTGAACCTCATGCTGTGCTCTTGAAGACCCTTGTTTTCGTTAATAGTAGAAGTGACCTCCTTATAGCAACAGAGCGTGCCTTCTTAGAGTTGAAGAAAAAAGGATTTTCCCCTGACATAACCACTCTAACTGCCATGATTTTGATTTATGGCAGGAGGCAGATGGTTACCAAAACAGATGAGATCTTGAGCTTCATGAAAGAGAGTGGGTTCACTCCTAGATTGAAAACCTACAATAGGTTGATGTATATGTACTAGGGGTGTTCAAAAGAACCGGTTGGAACCGGAACCGACGGGTACTCTGGGTTTGGTTCCGGTTCCTACCCAGAACCGTAGTCAATGGGTAGGTTCCGGTTCCAAATTTTTGGAACCGTTACTGTGCAGTTCCGGTTCCGGTTTCTATAGTTAGGAACCGGAACCAGAACCAGGAACCAGGAACCGAGACTAATATAAAATAAAATTAAAGATTAGGGTGGTTAATAAAAACTTTTGTAGAAAAAGTAATGTGAATACATTTATATTTATATTTTATAACATTTAAAGTAAGTTGGTTTGACTTTTGAGAATTTACCTTTACAAAGTAATGGAGTTTGTAATTTTGAATTTATAATTTGTAATTTTATTTTTGTTAACAAGTGCTAGGTGGGGGGGTATTTGTAAGTTTTTAAGGGTTTTTTTGCCATTTTAAAAATTTTTTGGGGGTCATGTAATTTTACAGGGTACCCAGGCAGGAACCGGAACCGGAACCGTTACAGTTCTGGCAGGTACCTAGGAACCGGAACCGTTGGTTTCGGTTCTGGTTCCAAATTTCAAGGAACCGTCGGTTCCGGTTCCTTCAAAAAGTGCAGGGTATCCGGAACCGAACACCCCTAATATGTACTGCAAAGTGTTGGAAAGTTCATAAATTATAGCAGAGAAGACAGCACCCATATGTTAATATAATTTAAGATTTGAAGATGTGGTTATTTTTTAACCCCTCTAAAGTCTAAAGTTTAGTTATTTAAGATCAACCCTGCTTGGATGATTTTTTTTAAGACACGGAGTCTAAAAGTTGACTGTAATCCCTTAAATATGATCTAAAGACTTAAATTTATTGAAATCCAAAAGAATTAGAATTTGTTATTTTATCATCCATTAAACACAACGTATTTAGGTCAACAATTATTTTGCATTATGATTTATTAAAGTTCAGACTTCAGTTGTTCAAGTGAAGCAATAAAATATTTTGTTTATTTTATCAAATACTGTTTTAAATAAAGCAGCTTACTGTATCTCAGTCAAACTGTTTTAAGTGACAGGGTAGAAAGTAATGTTAATTGTAACTCAGGCCATGTTTGGTTACAAACTCATTTCCAATTTTTTTTTTATTTTTTTGTAAAATGTATGATAAACGTTTCTATATGATTTTTTTAATTTTATTTTCAATAAAACAAGAGATTGTAAGAGCAAAAACAGATAAAAATTTTAAAATAATAATAATAATAATAATAATTAAAAATTTTCTCTCTTTTTTCTTTTGTTCTCTCTTGTCTCTCGTAAAAGAAACACTTGTTTTAAAACAATATTTTTATCATGAAATTAAAAATAAGAATAAAAAATTGTTATATTTAAAACATAGATCAAGATAAACAACATAAGTGGTAATTTGAAAAGATTTTATCAAAAATAAAAAAATTTGTATTTTTCATTTTACTCTTTGTGTTTTCAAACAATCATACCAAATGTTTTCACATTTTTTAAATATTATTTTCAAAGAAACATAGATTGTGTTTTCATTTGTCGTATTCATTTTCAATATTTTCAAAAAACAGAATTTTATTTTATTTTTTTACAAATTCTCACAAATTCTTAAGAGAAACATCGTTAAATTTTTTTAAAAATAACAAGATCCCAAGTTTCTAACCATTGAACATTATATGAATTAGTCAAATAATAATAATTACTAGTACCAACTACCAATCCAATAACTCTTTACACAGTACATTTTTAGCTCAGATATAAACTGAAACTTTTATTAGAATAAATTCAAGATAAAAATTGGAATATACTACGTTGTCACATAGCATTTTGACATCCAAAAACAAAACAAAGTGAAAGAATTTGATAACTCTTCACCAAAATTAATCTCCATGTTACAGTAATAAAAAAAACTACTGCGATTTGTTAATTCCTCTACAAGATACCTATAATTGCCAGGACCCCCATCTCCTAATTCTTCTTTACTTATCAAGGTTTCTCGAGGACTTACGCCTTGTCTCGCTGTCCAGTGGCAAAATTGGACTCTGCTGAACATACCAGCAAATTTATGCTGGAGTTGCACACACCTTCTTCCTTTGAGCCCATGCTTCCCCACCATCAACATTTCCTTGTTTGATGCCGAGGAGACCGACCCCAGAAATGATGGCATTCTTGGATATAAAGTATAAACCATTTTGATGATGACCTAGCAGCATCCTCAGATGGTCTGTTGTAAGCAGCCTTCAAAAGCTCGTCTGATTGAACTAGTGGATCTGCTCTACACCTAGCCAAGCAAGCCTTGATCTTTCTCCTAATTGAACGTTTTAAAATCCTGCTTGGAACCGATGAGAAGTTAGACAACGAAAAGATCAACAGAAGTAGCTGGTAAATAAGATATCCAATTCGCCTGTTACAGCAGCCTAAAACTGGGTTTGTCAAAGCCTACTAAATAGTGAAATCAATTTGATAGATACCAAGCTCAAACCCAACAATCAATCAATTCACAGTATCTATCTACCCTAGCAAATTCAACCAACACACAAATAATTCTCACACAATCAGAAAAGAGATGAATAAAGTACGAAGATATTAGTATTGATTTCATGTAAGTAACCCAATCAACATAACTTCGATTCAACGGAAAATTAGAAAGCAAAACAGTAAAGGAAAAATGAAAATACCAAGGAAAACATAGCTCGCTACCTCCCAAATGACACTTTTCCACTTTTTCAGAAAATATCCTCTCTAATTCTCTCTCTCCCCTTTTATGTAATTCAGTCCCATACTCTGTAACAGAATTCACCCACTAATCAACCTCATGCTGCCATCTGTCCCGCTCACTTGCTTAGCACTCTTTTTGCTGCATTACCGATATTCCCCTGTTGTCCCCTCCTACGTCTCCTAATATAGACCACAGCAGGTGTTTCATCAATCAATTCCACTACTCAAGCGATTCCAAACCAAGTTAGGATTTCGCACCATTTTTTAAACAATTTAGCATTAATAACGGTAACCAAGAAAAAATCTAACTACATACTGTGTCCTTTAATTACCAAAGGGGTCAGAAATTTGATGAGGACTACTTCAAGTCTACAAAGCTTAAGATACCTAGAAGGGAGTTTAATACTTAAAACCTTAGCTAAGAAGATAGATCGACATAGTTTCATACAAAACCCATTAATATCATGTCCAAAGAATAAAAAAATGAATCATTTCCCAAACACAGTGTTGTATATACAAATCTAATATAAGAGAAATTTGGAATGTCAAGAAATTTTTTTCTATATTTATTACTATAGACATGCAAATATTGATGATCAGTTAGAGAGAGAGAGAGAGACCTCAAAGCTGTGATCAAGAACAGCGTGACTCCAATAACATCAAAATGGTTGATCACTGCTCTATCAAATCCGCATAACAGCTGATATCTCAAGTTTGCATAAAGTCCAAGGAAAGCACCATAACCAAGCGCATTAATACTCACAGCTGGGATTGTCACGGATAACCTGTCAAACAATTCGAGGGATGCCCAAACTTAAACAAAAATCTGACTGACATACACAGTAAAGAAACAACTTCTAACTTTTCATTGTTTTACAAAAATGTGAACACTGCAACAAAAGAAAAAGAAAAAATTACTTTCAACGTTGATTGCCTTTCCTTCTTTTTACCAGCCAAAACATTTGACAAAGAACCTTGCACTGCTCCAGCAGTTAATACACAACTCTGCAGCCTTAAAGAAAAGGGAGTGGATTCTCTTTTGCAAGTCAAATTCTCTAAGTGGGTAACTCTTTTCAAATATATTGTTTGGGAGCTTCTGCAATGTATTTTGCAAATCAAACCGGAATTGTTTCTGTGAGAACGACGAGGGGCAAGTGACCAAACAACAAAGCATTGCATGCCGATACTGCAAGCACATTAATAAGGGCAAGATCCCATTTTTGATTTATCCTGCAATATCAAAAAAAAAAAAAAAAAAATTAACATTTATAAGTTCAATTACATATAAAACGGAAGCACACAAGCAAACGGGATAGTGTTACAAGAGAAACAAAAGAATACCTCTCCTTACGATTCTTGAACTCCCACCAAGCAGTGCAACCAATAGTAGCAGCCTGCTCTAAAAGAAGCTTATATAAAAAGGTAGGATCTGCAATCATCCTGTGGCAACAATAAGTATTACATAAGAAATCTGATGAGAAACCAAAAATATACATTTAATTTAAATCTCATTACTGAACTGGAAAGGATACACATACACATAAACCTATGTTATAAATATTTTACATTTTGCATAAGAAAGATCACAATTCAGGACAGCAAAATCCACACCAGAGTACAAATGTATTATCGAAGAAACAAGTGTTCTTAGGACATAGCAAAGTTCACTGTTCTTGACTAAACAAAAAACTAATTGAAACTTTAATTCACATTACAAGAATAGAATGAAAGAAATAATTTTCCAAGTTTTGTCAAAAAGTAAAACAAATTAATTCTGTTCCTAGACCAAGTTTTAATTGTTCGAACTTCAAACTTTTCAGTCTTATCATTGATTCAAAACGCATCTTAGATTAGTTAAAAACCAAAAGGAAAGAGAGAGAGGGATGGGGAGAGATAAGGAACAATTTAATAGATACTTCAATGTGAATCAGAAAATTCACAAAGATGTTCAAGACGTAAGTCGTAATGCAATCCTGAAGAAAATACAGAAAATTATAAATAAATAGCTCTAGGAAACTATTCCAAATAATTCTAGGGCAAACTGAGACATTGCCTGCCAATAAATGACCTGGAAATTCCTTTAGGAAGCGCTCTTGAAATAAATCTGGTAGTGGTTGGTCCAGCATTGCTAGGAAGTTTTCCGATTGAGCGGAGCTGACTAATCCCTAGAAACAATGTTAAAGTAAGTGTCTAGCCATAAGAGCCAACAGACAAATAATTAAATGATCGGAAAGAGACTACACCATTTCATAAGCTTGTCGGAAACCAGTAGGTAGATCCATCATTGTCTTCTGCCATTCATTCAACACCGCTTCTAAGAATTTTCGATCAAAGAGCTTGCAGAAATTAAATAAATTAGTGACATCTAAGAATTTAAGTTAAAAACATTTGAGCAGGAGAGATTTATTTATTTAAAAGAGAGAATTATTTGATCAACAAGTCTTTAGTAAGTCTAATTGGGCCTATACGGGCTCCAACCTCTTCAAGAAGCATCCGCCTCTGGCAAAGTCCATTCTCATCTCCCTCACCACCATCATCAAAATCATCAAAGTATTCATCGCCATCACCATCACCATCACCATCATCATCACCTCCATCACCACCACCATGGTTGATTTTCTTTCCAATATTACCCAAACCTCCACCAATTGCAAGCTGTAACTTGAAATGAGTTAGCCACTTTGCTCAAACCGTTCAACTCACAAATTAATGTTGAAGGTCCTAGGATATGAATGCTACACCTAAGATATCGTGATAGAGCACCCGTCACAAATGTTTACAAGAAGGGTAAATATGGGATTAAAAGGTGTTAGAGTTGGTTAACTCTAGATTTTAGGTACCAATTTTTAAAGTGCAGCGAACGTGATTACCGAGTTGATTAATGATTATCAAGTTAAGTATGAATCAACATACATAAGCAACAAAAGTAAATAGGTAGCATACAATCCATTAAATCTCTTGATTATGTCAGTTATAAGTTACACAATATACTAACATAATTAGGAGATTACATAATATCAAGAATATCTTAAGATTGACAAAAATAGGAGATTACAAAATATTCTGGAAATCTCAACACTCCCCCTCAAGTTAGTGCGTAGATATCACACATGTCCAACTTATCTAAAACTTGTGAGAATATACGTTTAAAGACAACCTTAGTAAGAATGTCGACCAATTGATTCTCTTATCGAATCTTGGGCAATTCAATAATCTTTTCATCCAGTTTTCTTTGATGAAAATTCGATCTACTTCAACATGCTTTGTACGATCATATTGAACTAGATTATGAGCAATATCAATGCTGCTTTATTGTCACAATATAACTAGATTAGTTGATAGCTCAAATCTTGCAAGAGAAACCGTAGCCACAAAGCTTCACAAATCTCAAGTGTCATTCCCCTAGATTCTACTTTCAGTGCTTGAGCATACCACAACATTCTATTTTTTGCTTCTCCATGTGACTAGATTACCTCCTACAAAAGTGAAATAACTTGAAGTAGATCACATATCATCCACTTCTCCCGCCCAATCAACATCAATATATGCATTCACATTTTGGTAATCCGTATTTTTAGTAAATAGGATTCCCATCCCAGGAGCATGTTTTAAGTATCTCAAAATGCGCGTGACGACATTCATATGTTGTTCTCCAAGATTATGCGCGAGTTGAGTGACAATGCTCAATGCATAGGCAAGATCTAGCCTAATGTGTGACAAGTACATCAATCTTCACACAAGTCTCTGATATCTCCCTTTGTCAATTGGTACTTGATCAATCTTGATACATAATTTCAAGCCTTCTTCAATTGGTGTATTTGTTGGTTGACATGCTAACATACCAGTTTCCTATAGAACATCTACGACATACTTTCTTTGCGATAGAAGATACATTTGTTAGATTGAGACACTTTGATTCCAAGAAAATATTTCAAAGAACCTAGGTTTTCCATTTCAAATTCTTCTGACAAGTACTTTTGCAAAGCCTTTCTTTCTTTTGGATCATTTCCGATGACCACCATATCATCCACATATACAATAATTGTGGTTATCTTTCCTTGTTGTTTCTTTAGGAACAATGTGTGATCTGAATTGCTTTGATGGTAGCAAAAAAAACTTCATAGCTTTTGTAAACCTCCCAAACCATGCCCTCGGAGATTGCTTCAACCCATATAGAGAATTCTTTAACTTACATAACTTTTTAGCTATGCTTTTCTGGTGAAATACACCCTGGTGGAGGATCCATATAGATCTCTTCTAACAATTCTCCATGTAGGAAAGCCTTCTTCACATCGAATTGTTGTAATGGCCAATCAAGGTTTGCAGGGAAAGATAAAAAACATTTACCGTGTTGATTTTAGCTACGAGTAAAAATGTCTCTATATAGTCTATCCCATGGGTTTGGGTGTACCTTTTTGCTACTAGTCTAGCTTTCAATCTCTCAATTGTGCCATTAACTTTATATTTCATAGTGTAGACCCGTCAACATCCAACTGTCTTCTTTCTTGTGGACGATCAACAAGTTCCCAGGTTTCATTCTTCTGTAATGATCTCATCTCTTCATTCATAGCAACTTTCTATTTTGGATCAAATAAGGCTTCTTACACACTGTTAGGAATAGATACAACAAATAATTGATTTACAAATGACAGATTTGATTCTAACAAACGATGGTTGGACACATAATGACTCATGGGGTATTTAACCTTACTAAATAGTTCAAGTTCGTATTTTGGTTTAAGGATCCCTCTAGTAATACATGATGGTAAACATTTCCTAATTGGTTCAGACTCCAAATCAGGAACATTCTCAACAAGAGATGGTTGTGGCATATCATGTATGAGGGATTCGGATGGATTTGGAATTACCTTTATATTTTCATCATCCACTTCATCTTCTTGTTGATCAAGATGTCTATTTTTTGAGTCATGGTTTTCCACATCTTGAATAGCATACTCAAGAGTCTAAACTGCTTCTTGACTTCTCCCTCTGAAGTTTGGATTCAGAAGAAAAATACATCAATTCTGCATGGAAAACAACATCCATCATCACAAATGTCTGTTGAGTTGGAGGATTATAACATCAATACCCTTTTTGATAAACATCACACCCAACGAAAACACATTCAATGCAACATTGATGTTTATGGAGGTGAACAAAGGCGATACAGCCAAAAACATGAAGCGGTAAGTTCGGGACCTTTGGAGCATTTACTAGTTTACCAAGAGCTTGAAAAGGTGTTAGGAACTCAATAGAACTAGAGGGTACCTGATTGATTAGGTAGGCTACAGAAGTAAGTGTTTCTCCTTAAAAAGAAAATGGCATGTGAGCTTCTATTTATGAGGCATGAACAACCTCCAATAAGTATCGATTTTTTCATTCAACAACACCATTTTGTTGGGGTGTGTTAGGACAAGTAGTCTGATGAATAATACCACGTGTGGCCAAGTATTGCTGAAGATTCGAACTTTGATATTCTCCTCCATTGTCACTTCGGAGGACTTGAACTTCTGCATTATATTGTGTATGAACCATTTTGTGAAATCTCTGAAATATCAAATTAACCTCCCTTTGGGATTTCATTAGGCATACCCAAGTCATCCTTGTACAATCATCAATAAAAGTAACAAACCAAAGGGATCCACCTAAAGTATTAACTTGTGATGGCCCCCATACATCTGAATGCATAAGCATGATAGGACTTGGACTTTTGTTTAATGTTATTAGAAATGAGACTCAATGGCTTTTTGATAGTTCACAAACATCACAATGAAAGGTATTGATATCATCATTTTTTTCAAACAAACTTGGAAAAAGTTTCTTTAAGTAACTAAACGAAGCATGCCCGAGGTGCCAATGTCATAACTATTGTCGAATTTCTATTTATCCCTTTTAGAGTAATCCATTGTCAAAGCCTGTTGTAACAAGGCAAAACTTTGTGACTCTAAATCCAAGTAATACAACTGCCCCTGTTTAATACCACAACAAATCGTCTGCTTTATTTGAATGCTTTTAAACTCATAAAATTCACGCCAAAAAATCACTACACACGATAAGGCTTTAGTTATTTTGGAGAGTGACAACAATTTATAATTCAAGGATGGAAGAACTAACATAGAATCTAAGTGTAAAGTATTTTTTAGGGTTAATGATGTTAGGAAACGACCTGTTGCGCAGCGGAAAACAAAAATTTACAACCATGGATCGTTCTTTAGAACCCAAAATCAGGGCATAGAAAATTACAGTTTATATTTATAAGAATCTGCAGAAAAAATAAATCCAAAGGTTTAGATTCATACCCACGTTTGGAGGCTCCACCAATGTTGTCTCGAATGTGTTTGCTACCGATCCAAGTGTAGGATCGAACCGTAGAGGTCCACACGAAGACAATCAACAAGAACCAAGGAGGGATTTGCTAGATCCTCCTTGGCCTTAAGAAATCAAGAAGAAAAGGAGTATTTGATTTTTCAATCAAAAAGGGTGAAAGTGGCGTGGGAGTGAGTGTAAAAGGGGCTGCTGTGTTTTCTCTTTTTTCAAAAGGCAAAATTAATTCAATCATAAAACACACAAACACTATTCTTTTTTATAGGCAAACCAAGTTGCCCTATTCCCACATGGAATGGGCTTGGGCTCCAACCCAAACAGCCCATGTTGCCAAACACTCCCAATTAGATATTTTAATTTAATTCATCATTATTTCAATTAAAATCAATTAATATTTAATTAACATTTAACAATAATGATGATTTAATTAAATATGTGCGAACACACATTTAACCGTAATTTCACTTATTTAATTTTTTTAACAAATTAAATAAAAGGCTACGACCTCAGAAAATTTAATTGCACTGTGAAATTACCAAAATACCTTTTCGCCTAAAAAGACGAAAACGCCCTTCTTTCTTCTTGGCTCTTAAATTATCTTTTATGTGTGTGACCCATAGGCTCCTCATCATACCGGTAGTGTATAGTATCGCGATTAACACCAATTAATCATCTCACTAATACACAGACCAAGATTGGCCCCTAGCAAGGCATCATGGCCACCCGATAGATTCGGATTCAGCAAAGTAGCTACCTGTCAACGATATGGTTACCGTACAATACGATCCTTTCATCATCGTTATCTCGGCGAGGCGAAGGCATAGAAATAGTGTCAACCTTCGGTTACTCGATATTATATATTCGGTTTACGGACCAATGACCCGTATTATAACTGGATAGAGCAACAACTCAATCCCACTGTGGCCCACGTTCGGTGTCATTACCATATCTTGAATTGCGCCGTGAGATAACTTCTCCCGTACGCGGGAGTGATGAATCCTCTGTCAATCCACCATAGTCTTGATACACTCCTTGATATAGCCAATCATCACCGTGTCTGACTACGAATAGAAGCTGCGTTAGGCTAGTGTCAAACTGCACCAATCGGTGCACAAGGCGCTCCGGTGATCTCAAGTCTAAGGATCACATGCACCACCATTCGTTAGAGGATTTGTTCCATAGACACTGGGGTTACCATCCATATGGAATCCTCTGGTGGGTCAGTCCAGTGAACTTGCTGCGGTATATCCGCCTACAACAAGCACCTATGTGTTACACCAGGTTGTCACCAAACAACCTTGACAAGTGAGATCAGTCACTGCCTTTCGACAGGGTCGTTCAACACTATGATATCCTTACCGTATTATCTGTGCCCTTACTTCAGAATAATTCTGGGGCTACGGACGTTTCTAGAGTGGCCACCATATGTGCTCATAGGGTTCTCATTATCAAGATTTGAAACACTTGATACCCTCGTCACGGTTCTACCATTCTAAGGACATATATCAATACATATTGCAATAATAATGATTTACGCGATATAGAATAAAATGCCTTTTTATTATTGATTAATGAACATTATTACAAAGAGTCAATTCTACAATAATTGATTGGCTCTAGGGCATCTACTCTAACAAATGATCCTAGAAACAAATTTTTGTAAGGATGTTTTAAGATTAAAAACATGTCTAGAATCAAATGGCGTATGATCGGTAGCACTAGAATCAATTATCCATGCACTATTAGCAAGATGTACATAGATGTAAAGACTTACCATCATTTTCAATAATGGCTACAAATAATGAAGATTGTTTGGCATCTTCTTCCTTTTCCACAACAACAACAATAGAACTTCTCTTCTTCTTGTTGTTAGGCTTGCTAGGTTTTGTCTGTGCATGTTGACTCTCATTCTGAGCTACCATTGCTGAAGTTTCAACAAAGTTTGAAACCAGGTTTTTTCGTAGAATTTCTCCACACATTTTTGTGGCTTTGGCTTTGACCTTTTTTTTTTACTCTAACTTTTTTTTTTTCCTTTTTTTAACTCTTTGACTTTTTTTTGAATGAGATAAAAAAATAAAAAAAATAAAGCTTTAAAACACACACTCATTGGTTTTGAAACACAACTCACTGTTTTTTTTTTTTCCTAAAACACAAACTTCACGGGCGTCTCTTCTCAACAATGGATAGCTGTCGTTGTTCACTCCAACAGATTAGCGATTTGCAGCAACTTTTCAGTTGGACGATGGATTTGAGCGACAAGAGGATGTCCACGATTTGTTTGGGAGAAAAGACAACGTCAATCTTGACCTAGTGGCATCATGATCTGGGTTTTGCAGTGTCAAGTCGGCCGGCGTGGAACTTCGGTTCTCTTCTTAGTGGTGATTGATCTATGAAGGTACAGATCAGCTACAGATCGATGTTGCCAGCTTTAGATTAGTGGTGTTTGGCTTCAAGATTTTGGATGGTGATGGAATTTTTCGGCGTTGATTTGAAGAATTGGGTTTTACAGTATGGGTTTGATGGTGTGGGTTTGAGATTCATTTGCTTGCGTTGATTGGGTGACTTTGTGATGTTAATTGTGAAAGAAAACAGAGGAAAATATTGAAGACTTATAGAGATAAAAAGAACCGCATTTATTCATTAGTTGAATATAGTCTTAAATAGAATTGTAAACAATGTGCATATCAGAAAAATAGGACCAATAAGTCTATGAATAACAAACGCTTATATTGCTAAAATTCTCCTAAAGAATAGGTAATCAACTAAACAACTTCTTGTAGAATAGGACAACATCTATTTATTGAAAACAAACTTTAACACCCTCCCTTAAACTGGATGTCTTCAGATATCAATCTAGAAAACAAATATCTACTCCAGTACTTGTGCATCACATGCTTCCTTCATTGAATAGACTCCAAGCAAGTTCCGAAGCTTCATAAAGATTGCTGGCTTAAGAGGCTTTGTCATAATATCTGCAATTTGATCTTCACTTCTGTAGTAAACCACATCAATTACCTCATCTTTGTAGAGATCACGCAAAAAATGATACCGTACATCTATATGCTTGCTTCTACCATGAAAGACATGATTTTTTTGAGAGTTTGATTGCAAACATGTTATCACAATAAACTGTTGTTGGACCTTTTGTTAGTGTATGCCCTAGGAACCAATCGTGTCATCGATTCCGAGGTATTATGTTTTGTATATATATGTGAATGTATATAGTTTGTATATACATTTTATCTTATCAATAAAAGAAAGTGTTCTTATTTCACATGTGGTTTATTGCTTCATTTATATATATGTATTACATGTGAAATGTCTGGATGATACAAATCTTTAGAAGATCAAAATCATCAAAGTATTCCTTACATAGGTAATATTAATTGGGCAATAATATTATATAGTAGGCATGCTGAATGCCTCCGTAGAATATCATGTGATGGTATTGGTGTGGGTGATTATAAAAGTTATATCACTAGGGCATTAGCATGGATACGCGGTTAGTGAACTGTTTATCGAATATGACCATTTATGATGAATCACACGGACATTTAAAATGTAGTCAATGATTTATCATTAGATCGTACTAGGGTATTATTAATCCTTAGACCTGAGATATCACGGTTGGATTCTGCATAAACGCATATGGTTCATATGGTGTATAAACATGAGGCTAATCATGTCATATGTTAATAAGCCAAATTGGCCATGTGTTGTTTATGTGTGAGGACAAGTGATAGTCAAGATGGGATCCGTTGACTTGGTATAAATTGATATCAAGTTCCTAGACAAATGTCAAGATACATTGGAAAAAGGAAAATCTCCGGCCGGGGTATATAAAATGTTACATGAAAGGTTGTTTCATGGTGACACGTTCCGTATGTATTGTATTAAAATTAAGATAAGGATTTTGACATACCATGAATCCATTCTTAATTGGGATTAGACAACGGAAGGATTTGATTATACAACGTGTATGATTGTAAAAGGTTCGTTGGAGTATATCTTCATTGTGACTTAGGGGTTATGGAGCATTGCTAGATGCCTACCATAATCAGTGGGAGTTTTGTTCATAAAGAGTTATGACAAAACATATCGAAATAGATTGTGATATTGGGCCCACGGTAGGGCCACGGTGAACCTAAGAGGTCACACATAAAAAACTAAGGAGAATGGAGAAATAGCCAAAGAGAGTTGATTATCCAAGGTTGGCTAGCACCTACCAAGGGTAATAAAGTTATTTATATGAAACATTTTCTTTATATTAAATTGGATTTTACAAGGGGTTGTAATTGTAAACAATTTAAGGGTTAAATTGTTATGTAAACAATTTAAGAGTTAAATTGCTGATTGTGATTAAATGTTAATCCAATGTTATCATTTAAAGAAGTTTAACAACTTCATAACAATTATGGAATTGTTTAAGGAAGTCCAAAACAATTATTGAATTGTTTACAAGGATTCCTATATAAAGAAAATGATATATCAATTTTTGTGTAGAGAAAAATCTCTAAGAACCCTAAATCTCCCTCTTGGTCAAATCTCTTCTTCCCTTGGTGTGGATACTCTTTTGCTTAATTTCTCTTGAAATTAAGAGTCTCCAAGGTTGCTAAGGACTTAAGGTAACATGTTCTACCTTACTTATTTCAATTTGATTGAATATTTTTTTTTAAACTATGATTATACTTGTTATAGCATGATATGCTTGATTCTCCATGCATCCATCTTTCACCTTTTTTATCATAACCCAATACTTCAAGTAATCTTCTTAGCCAAATTGCTTGACAGGTACAAGATGTTACAGCAACGAGTTCAACTTTAGTTGTGGACAAAGTCACGATTGATTGTTTCTTAGATGACCATGAAATAGCTCTAGAGCCCATCATGAACACATAACCAGATGTACTTTTTCTGTCATCTACATCACCAGCATAGTCACCATTAGTAAAGCCATGTAAATCCAAAAACATAGATGACCTTGTTTTCTTTCTATACAGCATGCCAAAATCAATTGTCCCCTTCAAATATTGAAAAATTATCTTTGCTGTAGAGAGATGAAGCTCCGTTGGGCATTCCATATATCTGCTTATGAGAGACTTATTGCATGCATGATGTCTGGCCTGGTTGTAGTTAGATACATCAAACTCCCTACAATTTGCTTATAGAGAGTAGCATTCACTTTTTTCCCTTTAGAATTCTTCTTGAGCTTCACACCAGGATCTATTGGGGTGTTGACTAAGTTGCAATCTTTCATTTGAAATCTATCCAGAATTTCTTGAACATATTTCTTCTGTGTGAAAAATATGCCACTAGGTGATTGAACTACTTCAATGCCCAAAAAATAGCGCATTAATCCCAGGTCTGTCATATCAAATTCTGTCATCATTGATCTCTTAAAATAAAAAATCATGTCTTGATCATTACCTGTGAAGATTAGATCATCCACATACAAGCACACTAGAAATATCTTCCCTCTATTTCCAGTTTTATGAAAGAAAGTATGCTCATAAGGACATTTTTGAAAGCTTTCTCTAAGAAAATAAGACTCTATGTGACTGTACCAAGCTTCGGGCGCTCGTTTCATGCATCGATCCAACGTTAAAAATGCTACAGCACCATTCACGCCATGACATGGTTTTATCATGTCGCGACGCGTAGCAGGAATACTTTGCACTGCGGTGTAAAACCAGCAACTCGCTCTTTGACGATGCATTCGCGCCATGGCGTATTCTTCTTACGCCATGGTGCAATCACACAATCTTACGATTTGGCACGCTACTTCGTTGTTTTCACGCTTATGCTGCGGCCCAAATGCGTGCTTTCGCATTTGACAACGATTTCACGCTGTGGCAAAGTTTTATTTCGCCATGGCTCAAATAGTGCGATTGCATGATCACACTGCATAATCATGTCGTGGCGAGGTTTTATTTCGTTGTGGCTCAAATGCATAATTACAGTCGCTCGACGTTTTCCCACAATTACACTGCGGCAAAGTTTTATTTTGCCGTAGCACATTTACATAATCCTGGTTTATGAAACTCTACGCCGCGAGACAAATCGCAGTTTCTAGATTACTATTCATGCACATATTACAAAAACGATCCAATGCAAATCATGTTCGGTTAAAAACAACTTTAATCCCTCCGCAAGTGCACGGGTCACTATTGTAGTAAAATGCACAAGTAAGGGTCGATCCCACAAAGAGTTGAGCTATCAATTAATCTAATACTGTGTAAAAACAACTAAAACAGTGAAATCAAGTGAGATAGTAAAAATATCCAACAATCCAATAAAATCTAAACTAACTAAAATTCAAATAAAAATAATAAAATTACTAAAATGACAACTAAGGTAAAAAAACAATACCAAACAAGTGATCAACAATGAGAAATGGTCTAGTGTATCCAATTTCACCATACTTATCTTACTTTATGTTATTAATCTAACCGATGTTTATTGATCTAAATCTTAGGGTCGATACTTACCAAGGTAAGGTTGTGTCATGGCCAACCTGATCAACATAGTGTTTTCATAATCCAAACTAGCTAGTGGCATGTAGCCTAGTCTAAATCACAAAAACCCATTATGGATAAAAGTACCAAAACAAACTCAAACCAACTCACATCTATTGAGGACATCGAACAGACATAAATCAATCGTTCATCAGAGAAATCTGAGATTAGCTAGTGGCGTGTAGCCTAACCCTAACTCATATAGTCAATCAATCAACTTTAAACATGATCAAACATCAACTACGATCAAAGATCAAGAGATATTCAAGATTAGCTAGTGGCGTGTAGCCTAACCTTGACTCATACAACCATTCAACCATAAATCAAAGGCAATCATGCAATAATAATGATTAATCTACTCAATAAACATAAATAAATGAAACTAAGATACCATTGGATCAATTAAACATTCGATTAAACAATAAACATAAAGTAGTCTAATGATATTACACTGGATACACAAGGAAAGAGTTTAGCTGCTCATGAATACAAGAAAACAAACCTTGATCTTACACTTACACATTTGGATGCAAAATCCACTCAAGATTATCAAGGATTTGTTAGAGTAGATGCCCTAGAGCCAATCAATTATTGTAGAATTGACTCTTTGTAATAATGTTCATTAATCAATAAAAGGCATTTTATTCTATATCGCGTAAATCATTATTATTGCAATATGTTTTGATATATGTCCTTAGAATGGTAGAACTGTGACGAGGGTATCAAGTGTTTCAAATCTTGATAGTGAGAATCCTATGAGCACATGTGGTGGCCATTCTAGAAACGTCTGTAGCCCCAGTATTATTCTGAAGTAAGGGTACAGATAATACGGTAAGGCTATCATAGTGTTGAACGACCTTGTCGAGAGGCAGTGACTGATCTCACTTGTCAAGGTTGTTTGGTGACAACTTGGTGCAACACATGGGTGCTTGCTGTAGGCGAATATACCGCAGAAGTTCACTAGACTGACCCACCAGAGGATTCCATATGGATGGTAACCCTAGTGTCTATGGAACAAATCCTCTAACGAATGGTGGTACATGTGATCCTTAGACTTGAGATCAGCGGAGAGCCTTGTGCACTGATTGGTGTAGTTTGACACTAGCCTAACGTAGTTCTATTCAGAGCTATCAATACGATGGTGATTGGTTGCATCAAGGAGTGTATCAAGACTATGGTGGATTGATAGAGGATTCATCACTCTCGGGTACGGGAGAAGTTATCTCACGGCGCAATTCAGTATATGGCAATGGCACTAAAACTGTGGCCAAAATGGGATTGAGTTGTTGCCCTATCCGGTTTATAATACAGGTCATTAGTCTAGAAATTGAATACATAATATCGAGAACCGGAGGTTGACACTATTTCTATGCCTTCGTCTCGTCGAGATACAGTATGATGAAAGGAACGAATTGTACGATAACCATATCATTGGCAGGTAGCTATTTTGCTGAATCTGAATCTATCGGGTAACCATGATGCCTTGTTAGGGGCCAATCTTGGTCTGTGTATTAGTGAGACGATTAATTGGTGTTAATCGCGATACTATACACTGTCAGTATGATAAGGAGCCTATGGGTCACACACATAGAAGATAATTTAAGAGCCAACTAAAAAGAAGGGCGTTTTCGTCTTTTTGGGCGAAAGGGTATTTTGGTAATTTCACAGTGCAATTGAATTTGCTGGGGTCGTAGCCTTTATTTAATTTGTTAGAAAAAATTAAATAAGTGAAATTACGTTTAAATGTGTGTTTGCACATATTTAATTAAATCATCATTATTGTTAAATGTTAATTAAATATTAATTGATTTTAATTGAGATAATGATGAATTAAATTAAAAAATCTAATTGGGAGTGTTTGGCAACATGGGGTGTTTGGGTTAGAGCCCAAGCCCATTCCATGTAGGAATAGGGCAACTAAGTTTGCCTATAAAAGAAAGGTGTTTGTGTGATTTGTTAATAATTAAATTTTGCCCTTTTGAAAGAAAAGAAAAATGTTAGAGTAGATGCCCTAGAGCCAATCAATTATTGTAGAATTGACTCTTTGTAATAATGTTCATTAATCAATAAAAGGCATTTTATTCTATATCGCGTAAATCATTATTATTGCAATATGTATTGATATATGTCCTTAGAATGGTAGAGCCGTGACGAGGGTATCAAGTGTTTAAAATCTTGATAGTGAGAACCCTATGAGCACATATGGTGGCCATTCTAGAAACGTCCGTAGCCCCGCATTATTATTCGAACTAAGGGCATGAGATAATATGGTAAGGCTATCATAGTGTTGAACGACTCGTCGAACAAGGATCGATCTCACTTGTCAAGGTTGTTTGGTGACAACCTGGTGCAACACATGGGTGTTTGTTGTGGCGATTACACCACGGCAAGTTCAACTGACCCACCGAGGAGGATTCCATATGGATGGTAACCCCGGTGTCTATGGAACAAATCCTCTAACGAATGGTGGTGCATGTGATCCTTAGACTTGAGATCACCTGGAGTGCCTTGTGCACCGATTGGTATAGTTTGACACTAGCCTAACGCAGCTTCTTTTCGAGTGTCAATACGGTGGTGATTGGGTCGCATCAAGGAGTGTATCAAGACTATGGTGGATTGACAGAGGATTCATCACTCCCGGCACGGGAGAAAGTTATCTCACGGCGCAATTCAGTATATGGCAATGACACTAAAAGCGTTGGCCCACAGGTGGGATTTAGTTGTTGCTCTATCCAATTTATAATACGGGTCATTGGTCCGTAAACTGAATAAATAATATCGAGAGTAACCGAAGGTTGACACTATTTCTATGCCTTCGTCTCGCGAGATAACGTATGATGAAAGGATCGAATTGCACGGTAACCATATCGCTGATGTAGCTACTTTCTGAATCCGAATCTATCGGGTGGCCATGATGCCTTGCTAGGGCAATCTTGGTCTACGTGTATTAGTGAGACGATTAATTGGTGTTAATCGCAATACTATACACTGCCGATATGATGAGGAGCCTAAGGGTCACACACATAGAAGACAATTTAAGATGCAAGAAGAAAGAAGGGCGTTTTTCGTCCTTTTAAGGCGAAAGGGTACTTTGGTAATTTCACGGTGGCAATTAAATTTGCTCAAATAAGTAGCCTTTATTTAATTTGTTAGAAAAATTAAATAAGTGAAATTACGTTTAAATGTGTGTTCGCACATATTTAAATATATTATCATTATTGTTAAATGTTAATATATATTTAAATATATATATTAATTGATTTTAATTGAGATAATGATGAAAATTAAAATAAATCAAATTGGGAGTGTTTGGCAACATGGGGCGTTTGGGTTGGAGCCCAAGCCTATTCCGTATGGGATTAGGGCAAATTGTTTTTAAGTATAAAAGGAAAAGTGTGTGTGATTTTAATTAAAAAAAAAAAAGAGTTTTTCTTTGTAAAACAAAATACACACAGCAACCCCTCTTTGATAACACACTCCCACGGCAGTAACTTTGGATTGCCTAAAATCAATTCAATTGATTTTGTCTTCTTCTTAATCTTGAAGCCAAAGAGGATCTAGCAAATCCCTCTTTGGTTCTTTTAAGATTGTCTTCATGTGGACTACGCAGGTTCGATCCCACACTTGGATCGGTAGCAAAACGTTTGTCGACAAATTTGGAGGAGCCTTCAACGTGCGTTTGTTTCTCTTAACTCATGTTGAATATTTATGCAGATTTTATTTAATATAAATTGTAAAATCATACCCTTGATCTTGGCTCATGTAAACAATCCTGTTATATTATTTTTTTGTTTCTGCTGCGTATACGGGACCGTTTACTAACAGACACACAACACATACACACTCTCCCATGCCACTTTCACTATTTGATTGAAAAATCAAATGTTTCTCTTTTCTTCTTCTTGATTTCTTAAGACTAAGAAGGATCTAGCAAACCCTCCTTGGTTCCTTGCGATTATCTTCGTGTGGACTTCTACGGTTTGATCCTACACTTGGATCGGTAGCAAACATGTTCAGAGACAATATTAGTGGAGCCTCCAACGTGGGTATGAATCTAAACTTTAGATTTATTTTTTTTTCTGCAGATTCTTGATGTAAAACATAAACTGTAATTTCTGTGCCCTGATTTTGGGTTTTAAGGAACGATCCATGGTTGTAAAAATTTTTGTTTTCTGTTGTGCAACCAGGTCGTTTCCTAACAGGATTTGCCTTAGACAATCAATCACTCTCTCCCAAGCCTCCAAAGTTGAAAAAGTGTTCTCTAAAACCTAATACATCTGAAAAACAGACCAAAGTTGCGTTTATATAGTGTTTAGGCAAAATGGCATAATTTTAAATAATGGTTACCCAAATTAGGGTTGAAAATGCAGAGTTTTTACAAATATCGTGACTTGCACCGCGGCTCAAAGTTTTGCGTTGTGGCTCACTTAAATTTCGCCACAGCCTGATAAATTGCGCTTTGGCTCAATTTCTATTTCGTCGTCTTCAAACCGCTACTAAAAAAAGTGCGCTGCAGTTCAAATGTAGAATTTCACTCTTTTTCCACTCGCCTTGATTTATCCGCACTCGATTGGTCCGGATGTCCGAACACCAACACAAGCATGAATAATCCATCTTTTTGCACCTGAAAACAGAACAAAATCTGTGATTCTGGGAGATAACAAAACAAGTAAGAAAACTCATTCTAAATAATGGGTTAAAACTTGAATTTCTTACAATTTCACCCCCAAATCATAAAATGAATCCGTATTTTCAGCCCTCAACAAATCCAACACATCGGTTAATCAATTTAAGAAATATTAACAAATCAATAAACTGAACATGCAATATCTGGCATTCAATTCAGTTAATTAATCAAAATACTATTTAAATATATACAATCAAGGCCCTAGGTTGTGATACCACTGTAAGTGAATCGATGGGTATGAGCAGTGGAAAACAAAATTTATTTCCCATTGATTACTCTAATTAACCCAAGACCAGGGTCTTACATGGATATATTTTACATGCTTAAATTGAAAAGAACAAATATAACATCAATCCAGACAAGGATCAGAGATCTTACGCACGTTTGGAGGCTCCTTCAAATGTCTTTGAATCTACTTCGCTACCGATTCAACATAGAACCGAATGAACGGTGATCAACATGAAGACAATTTGAAGAACCAAAGAGGGATTTGCTAGATCCTTTATTGGCTTCAAGAATCAACTTGAAAATCAAAGAGAACTTTGATTTAAGAGAAATGCAAAATGTGTGAGAGAATGGAGAGAGAGGGCTGCTTCCTTTTTCAATAAAAAAAGAGTTTTATGAATTCAATGAATTTTTCTTCAACACGCATGCACTTATATAGTACATATGTCAAAACCCTATTTCAATAAGGAATATGCATGGGCTCCAACCCTAATCCATCAATATATCCAAACACTCTTTCTTTTGGTATTTTATTTTAATTAATTATTATTGTAATTAAAATCAATTAATATATTTATAAAATATATTAACATTTAATTAATAATAATAATTCATTTAAATATATGCGTACATATATTCAAATATAATCTCACTAATTTAATTTTAACATTAAATTAAATATAGGCAACATCCTTAGCAAATTTAATTTCACTATGAAATTACCCTTTCGTCCTAAAAGATGAAAATACCCCTTGCACAAAATGATTCTCAAATTATCTTATAATTGTGTGATCCGTAGGCTCCTCATCATACCGATAGTGAGTAGTATTGTGATTAACACCAATTAATCACCTCACTACACACATACCAAGATTGGCCCCTAGCAAGGCATCATGGCCACCCGATAGATTCGGATTCAGCAAAATAGCTACCTGTCAATTATATGGTTATCGTGCAATCAAATCCTTTCATCATCTGTTAGCACATCGAGACTGAGGTACATAAATAGTGTCAACCTCAGTTATTCTCGATGTGTTTGTATTCGCTACTGGACCAATGACCGGAATAATAAATTGGATTGGGCAACAACTTAATCCCACTGTGGCCACAGATTTAGTGTCATTGTCATTTACTGAGTTACTGGACCAATGACCGGAATAATAAATTGTATTGATTCATCACTCAATACACTCCTCGATGCAGCCAATCACCACCGTATTGATAGCCCTAAATAGAACTACATTAGGATAGTGTCAAACTACACCAATCGGTGCACAAGACACTCCAGTGATCTAAAGTCTAAGGACCACATGCACCACCATTCGTTAGAGGATTTTTTCTATAGGCATTGGGGTTACCATCTATATGGAATCCTCTAGTGAGTTTGTCTAGTGAACTTGCCTACAAAAAGCACCCATGTGTTGCACTCGGTTGTCGACAAACAACCTTGACAAGTGAGATCAATCATTGCCTTTCGACAGGGTCATTCAACGCTATGATAGCCTTATCGTATTATATGTGTCTTTGGTCAAAATAATACTAGGGCTACGGACATTTCTAGAATGGCCACCATATGTGATCATAGGGTTCTCACTATCAAGATTTGAAACACTCGATACCCTCATCACGGTTCCACCATCCTAAGGACATATATCAATACATATCAATATGATTTACAAGATATAGAATAAAATGTCTTTTATTGATCAATGGACATCATTACAAATAGTCAATTCTACAATAATTGATTGGCTCTAAGGCACCTACTCTAACACTAAGGACATATATCAATACATACATATATGATTTACATGATATAAAATAAAGTGCCTCATATTGATTAATGAACATTATTACAAAGAATCAAATCTACAATATTTGATTGGCTCTAGGGCATCTACTCCAACAGAGATCATTAGAAATGTTGTTGGTACCACCGGGACATTAGGCACAACACCAATGAGTGCTGGGCATTGAAAGATGCCATCAAAGATCTGATACGTAGAGGCCACTTGAAAGAATTTGTCGAAGAGGTGCCAGCTCAGGAAAATCCAAGTGAGCAGAATAATCAGGTCCAACAAGCTTCGACAAACAATGAGGTACTGGTAGGCATGATCTACGGGGGGGCCCAACATTGCAGGAAGCTCAAGGCGCTCTCGTGGGACATATGTGTAAGAGGCTAGGACAGACTCGGTCCCCTAAGAAATGAGCTGTGAACAGAAACCATCAAAGCAGATTAGGCAAGAAAGCGAGGTGATAGGATTTACCAAGGAAGAATGTGAAGAATCTCCCTGCCACAATCATGATGCGATTGTAATCGCAGCAGGGATCGGCAATGCCTGAGTACTCAAGGTAATGGTCGACAATGTCAATACAGCGAACATCATTTTCTTAGGAGCTTTCCAAGAAATGAGGTTCACAGAGCGAGACTTAAGGGCATGTCTGTCGCTGCTTTATGGATTCACCGAGGATAGCTTAGTCCCCAAGGGAACAATCGACTTGCCCATGACTTTTAAAGAAGAGCCTAAGATCAGGAAAGTGATGGTAGAGTTCTTAGTGGTTGATTGCCCAACCACATACAATGTCATTGTCGGGAGGCTGATCTTGGATGATCTAAGCGCAATTACCTAGGTGCACTACCAAGCAATGAGATTCCCAACCCAAGCAAGGTCGCAACAATCAAGAATTGTAGGAAAGGTTCTCAAAAATATTACAATCAGGCCATTCATGCTGTACAAAAGTGGCCACTCCTGAGAATAATGGTTATTGCTGAATTCAAGCCAAAGCCCAAACCTCTAGAAGACACTATAGATCCTCATTCCACAAAAAGTAGCCCACGATAGAGCCAACCGAAGAGTTGGGAGAAGTTTCTATTAGCGAGAAAGACCTAACTCACGTGCTGAGAATTGGCAGTAGTCGGAGTGACAAGCTGGCAAATAATCTTATGGGTTCCTAAAGAAAAACCTCGACGTGTTCGCTTGGGTACACATGGATATGGTGGGGATCAGCCCCAAGGTAATGTGCCATAGGTTAAATGTTGACTCAAGGGCTTGACCAATTCGACAGAAGAGAAGATCTATGGATGGTAAGCGGTCCAGAGAGCTTAAAGATGAAGTTGAGAAGTTCCTAAACATCAACTTTATCAAGGAAGTGAAATACCCAGGCTGGCTCGCCAACTTGGTCTTGGTAAAGACCTCAAATGGAAAGTGGTGGACTTACATCAACTTCACTGATTTGAACAATGCCTGTTCGAAAGACAACTTTTTGCTACCCCAAATCAATCAACTAGTAGATGCGACAACTAGAAACGCACTACTAAGCTTCATGGATGCATACTCGAGATACAACCAAATCCTAATATATCAGCCCGATAAAGAACACACCTCATTTATTACTGACCAAGGTATTTATTTTTGTAGGGTAATGCCATTTGGCCTGAAGAATGCTAGAGCGACCTATGAATGTTTGGTGAACAAAATATTTGTCAAGCAAATTGGCAAGACAATGGAGGTGTACATTGTCGACATGCTCGTCAAATCAAATGTTGCTGAAAGCCACATTGAGCACCTGCGGCAAATGTTCAACATCCTCAAAAAATACAAAATGAGACTCAAACCTCTGAAGTGTGCTTTTGGAGTAAGCTTAGGAAAGCTTTTGGGTTTCCTCGTGAATCAGCGAGGTGTCGAAGCTAACCGAGACAAGATTCAAGCTCTCCTAAACATGAAGAGCCCGACTAGATAAAGCAAGTTTAAAGCTTGACAAGGCAAGTGGCCGCACTAAACAAGTTTGTCTTCTGAGCTACAGACAGGTGCCTACCTTTCTTCAAAACCCTGAAGGGAAACAAGGGTTTCAAGTGGACAGAGGAATACGAGAGAGCATTCTAAGAGTTAAAGAAACACTTGGGCAGCCCCCTTTGTTGTCAAAGCCCATCCATGGCGAGCCCCTATTACTGTATTTATCGGTATCTAAATCCACAATCAGCACAGTTTTGGTATGCAAAGAAGGGAGAGTATAATGACAGGTATGTTATGTGAGCAAGCGGTTGCTCGATGCTAAGACAAGATACTTTGAGATGGAAAAGCTCACCTATGCACTCGTCATTGCCGCTCAAAAATTGCGACCCTATTTCCAAGCGCACTCCATACATGTTTTGACAAACTTTCCATTGAGAAAGATAAAGCAAAAGCCCGAGGTATCGAGTAGATTGATTCAATGGTCTACGGAGATAAGCCAACATGACATTAAGTATGTCCTAAAGACATCAATTAAGGGGCAAGCTTTGGCAGATTTCATTTCAAAATTCTCCTATTAGTCCGAGGGAGAAATAAGTCTGCCATAGATAGGCACCTCGGAAGCAGACAAGTCACTAAAGCCAAGGCTTGACAATCTATGGCAGTGGACCTTGTACGTAGATGGGTCCTCGAATGAGAAAGGAGTGAGAGTTAGGCTCTTGCTCGAAAGTCTTAAAGGGAACCCAATCCAAGCCACAGTCAAATTTAGGTTTGTAGCCTCAAACAATGAGGTAGAGTATGCAGCAATGCTCGCTTGTGAAGGATTTCATCAAACAACCATCACCTCAAACAAGCTGAAGGATTTTGTCTACAAAAACATCATTTGTAGATTTAGAATTCCTCATACCATAATAACTGAGAATGGGAAACAACTTGATTATGAAGACTTCAAATCATTCTACGAAAGGCTCGGGATCAAGAAAAGCTTTGACGCTGTTTATCGGCCTCAAGCCAACTGTCAAGTAGAAGCTATAAATAAAGTGATCAAGCACACCATTAAGAAAAAGCTAGATGCTCTCAAAAGAAACTGGCTGGCAAATTGCCTGAGGCCCTATGGTCTTATAGAGCAATCTCCATAAGCTCAACAGGAGAAACCCCATTCTCGCTCTCATACAGATGCGAAGCAATGACCCCAATTGAAGTGGGGATTAATTTGTTTAGGAAAGATGTCTTTAATGAAGAAACAAAGAAAGATCTTCTCCGCCTAAGGTTGGATCTAATCAAAGAACATCGGGCCAAATTTCAGCTAAGGCTTGCCTCCTATCATGTAACGCCCCGCTTGAGGTACGTTGTTACTGTTTCCTCTTTCGCTCTTATTTTGAGTTGTTTTTGGTGTTATTGTTTGATTTAGTGTTGTGTTGAACGTTTGCCCTCGAAATTGGTTGAAAACGAGAAGATTTTCAAGTCTGATGTGCAAGGGCGGGAAGAAGAATCTTCGCCTCGGCCGAAGAGGTTAAGAAGGTCGGGGAAGGCTGCTTGAGCCAGTGCTGCCAGACAAGTTTCTTCGCCGCGGCGACAACCCGAATAATTGTTGATTGAGTTTTAGATATTTTCTTCCTTAAGGGCAATTTGACCTTTCTACCCCCTAATTAGCGGGAAAAGTGGGGAGTTAATTGTAAGGATATTTCATGGAGAATAGGTTGAGTTAGGGGGTGAGTTTGTAATGAATCAAAGGATATGGATGGAATTCCCAAAGAAGAATAAGGGCAAAATGGGAATGCTTTGGGATGTATTTCATTAAAAGGAATTAGAATCAAAGAAACCCCCTCATTCTCTTCTTCTCAAACGTGACTTCCCATCCTTACTCCTCTCAACTTCTTCTTCTTTTGATCGAGGTATTCCAAGGGGTTTTGAAGTGATTTGGGGTGGAAAAGTAACCTAAGGCTTCCTAAGGTAAGGATCTCTACTTAAGTTGTGTGATTTGGGAGTTTTAACCCATATTGAAATTTGAGGGTTTTCCTTCTTTTGGTTAAGATTAGAGGAAAAGTCAAGCTAAGCAAGTGAAAGGAAAGATTTGTGAAGTTTCTACATAGCAAGTAAGTAAAACCCAACCCAAGTTGAGATTTATGAATTTTCTTGATTAGGGTTTTGATAGAAATGATGTATGTATGTGATATGCATGTATTATAGCATGTATGAAGGATTAAGTAGAGATTTTTATGCTTTGTGATTGTTTATACCTTGCAAATTTGAGAAATGGGTTGTTGGTTTGGCAAGGTAGTTGAGATGGAATTTAAGGGGTATTATGGATCCCTTTTTTGGAAGTGTTTTCTATGGCAGGTTTTATGGCTTTGTGAAGGGGTTTTTCCCCATTTTGGATGGTTAGGAAAAGTTTTAGAATCATGGCTATGATAGAGTTTCATAGTGCACATGAGTTGTTTGATGAAATGCCTAATAGAAGTTTGAGAATGAGAAATGAACCTTAATTCTTGCAACATTGCATGTTGGCATTTCATAAGTGCATTAGTAGTGATGAACCATCCATAGGCACTAATTGTGTATTGAAAAGTGACCTAAGAAAGTGTAAGGAAATGGTTTATGCAATTACCCTATGAGTAGAGAGCTTAGTGGGTAAAATTACTCTAAGGGGTAGAGAGCATTGAAAAAATGCTACAATAGAGTGAATTAGAAGATTAGTATAGTTGGGATGATGCTTTGTGATCATCACCCGACCGTAATGGGAATCGGATTGATGCTTTGTGATCATCATCCGAATAGCCCTTAGAGAGATGGGTCGATGCTTTGTGATCGTCACCCGATGAGTAGTAGAAATGGGTAGATGCTTTGTGACCACTACCCGATTAGTTAAGAGATATGTAGGTTGATGCTTTGTGATCATCATCCAACGGCTAGTAGAAGCGGGATGATGCTTTGTGACCATCACCCGATAGTGACTAGAGACGGGTAAATGCTTGGTGATCGTTACCCAAATTTCATGAGGAACGGGTAGGTGCTAGGTGACCTCCACCCGATAGTTAGAAAGAATCGAGTTGATGCTTTGTGATCCTCACTCGGTAGTCACTAAGAACGGGTTGGTACTGTGTGAATTTCACCCGATAGCCATAGAGAGTGAGATGGTGTTGTGTGAACGCCATCCGGCCGTACCTCCGGTAAGATGAGGCCATGAGATTACTAGGAACGAGAATCGAAATAGCATAAGGAAAGAATTAAGAGTTATTTATACGGGGACAGAGAGAGAGAGTTTTACTTACTGAGCATTATTTTGTGCTCACCCCGTTATTTCCTTTGTGGATGCAGGTTCTAGGTGATGTTGCGGTCGGAGGGGCGTCGGCAAGCAATGAGGAATAGCTACTTTGTTTCCCCTGTTTTGTCTTTTAAAAGAAAATACATTTTTTTATGTGATGCACTTTATGTATAAAGACACATAGCTTTGTGAGTGCATTTTTTTCTTTTAAAACTTTTAAAATGCATTTTTTTGTAAACAGACACTTTATGTATAAAAGACACATGCTTACTAATGAAAAGAAAGTTTTGGGCCCAATTTTCTATTGTTATTATGCATGCATTGTACAATTTTCAGTAGATGTTACATTTTTGGTATCAGAGCAAAGATTTTGGGATTGAACAAAGGTACTATTCTCATCGCCACGACGTCCTCTAACCGACTGTGTGAGTAATTCTTTCCTTATAGCAATTGTTCCTTGAGTTTATTAGTGTGATCATTTTGTAGATGAGGCGTAGTTATCGAAATCGCGGTAAAGGTGTGGTGAATGAAGGAGAACCTTCTAACCCACCAGAGTCTACGCCCCCTCCCTTGGATGAAGCTAGAATTCGGGGAATTATTCACAAGTTATGGCGAAACTCGGGGAGAGTTGTACCCCCTGTTCGAGTACCGCCCGATTACGCCCTGTCGAAAGAGGACAAACGGTACCTCCCCGGTCTGAAGCGAGTTGAACCGATTTACGGTCTCTCTGCAGCATCAACCCTCGAGTTTAAGGGTACTACAAATCCAGTGATAGCAGAAGAGTGGCTTGGGTCAGTAGAACGAGCCACAGGTTTATTTCCCATGTCGGACCGGGAGAAGATCCGGTATGCGAGTTTCTTGTTTCGGGGTGATGCCCGAATTTGGTGGGAATTGATGGAAGAAACTCACGGCCTACAAGAATAATGACGTGGGAAGAGTTCAGGGCAAGAGTTTGAGGCGAGTATAGACAGAGGACCAAGTTCATGAGAAGGTCCAAGAATTTATCGAGCCACAGCAAGGGAATAGCGTGAAAGAATACTCAGTGAAGTTCAACGCTCTTGCAAGGTTTGCACCGGGAATAGTTAGCACTCCGGCCTTGAGAAGAGATAAATTTGTGCATGGATTAAAACCGGAGATAGCCCGGGATATTATGACAATCTCCAACCCTCCTCGGAATTACAGTGAGGCCTTGAGGCGGGCAATGAAGGCGGAGATTTTGAGAATAAAATCTTCCCCGTAGGATCCTCGGCGGGGAGGACTGAAGGAGCTACCCTCCGCTCCTCATAGAGAGAAACATGAGGATGTGAAGGGTAAAGACATGAAGAATCAGAAGAAGAAGTTTCAGTATAGGCAGAATAGAAAAGAGTGGAAGAATAAGCGACCTCGGACGGAAGGGTTTCCTCCTTGCCCTAAATGCGGGAAGAATCACCCAGGAGAGTGTCTGAGGGATCAGAGAGTGTGTTATAGGTGCCGGCAGCAAGGGCACATGATGAGAGATTGTAAAGCTCCTCTTCCACCAACCACTCGGGGAGGTTCGGGGAGGAGGTCCCGCAAATGCCGAGTTTTTCTTGTGGCACGGGGTGGAACAGAGGCGAGTCCATCATCCATTACTGGTCAGTTATTATTTCATGCAGTCCCTTTATATGCTTTAATTGATTCGGGTGCTACCCATTCATTTATATCTTATGGGATGCTTGAGAGATTAGGTTTGAAACCTACTAGAGCGACTCAGCCCATTAAGATAGAACTACCCCGATGGGGTTAGTGTTGTGACTCAAGAGATTTTGTTAAGAGAGTCCTTAGTGATCCAGGGGTAGAGTTAACAGCTTGACTTAATAGTTTTTGATATGCCCGATTTTGATGTGATTCTGGGCATGGACTTCCTAGGGAGATATGGAGTAGAGATTGACTGTCGGAAAAAGAAGGCGAGGTTTAACCTTGATAGTGGAGATAAGTTTAGTTTTGGAGAAGGCCATCAGTTGAGTATGCTGATTAGTAATGTGAAAGCCAGGAAGATGTTGAGAAAGGGGGTGTTCGGGTTATATTGCCCATGTAGTGCAAAGTGGTGATGTTCCCAGTTAGAGGGGGTTCGAGGGTGCCGGTAGTTCGAGACTTCCTAGATGTTTTTCCGGGAAGAGTTGCGGGTTTTGTTTTTCGAGTTCTGGGTTTGCCCCCTCGAAAGGGAGGTAGAGTTTAGTATCGAACTAGCACCGGGGACAGCACAATATCTAAAGCCCCTTATCGAATGGCCCCAGGCTGAGCTCCAAGAACTAAAGAAGCAACTCCAAGAGCTTTTAGATAAAGGCTTTATCCGACCAAGTCATTCCCCTTGGGGAGCTCCAATCCTGTTTGTGAAAAAGAATGATGGATCACTAAGGATGTGTATTGATTATAGGGAGGTGAATAAAGTTACGATTGAAGAATAAGTACCTACCCGGATAGATGACCTTTTTGATCGGGTTGAAAGGAGCGGTAGTGTTCTCCAAAATTGATTTGAGGTCCGGGTATCATCAAGTAAGAGTGGTTGAGCAAGATGTGGCTAAGACTGCCTTTCGTACAAGGTATGGGCATTATGAATTTGTAGTTATGCCTTTTGGCTTGACTAATGCCCAGCCAGTTTTTATGGACTTGATGAACGGGGGTATTTCCACGAGTACTTGGATCAGTTCATTGTTGTCTTCATCGGCGACATTCGATTTACTCAAAGTCAAGAGAAGAACATGAGAAACACTTGGGATTAGTATTGCAACGGCTGAGAGAAAAGAAGTTGTGTGCTAAATTTTCCAAGTGTGAGTTTTGGCTGAACCAAGTGATATTCCTAGGTCATACCGTGTCGAAGGAGGGGATTTCGGTAGATCCGAGTAAAGTGCAGGCAATCCTGGAATGGCGCCGAGAACGATAAAAGAAATCGGGGAGTTTCTTAGGCTTAGAGCTACTACCGGCGATTTGTAGCGGGATTCGCCGATTGGCTAAACCGTTGCAGCTCTTACCAAGCGAAAACTCCTTTTTATGCAGGTGCCTGACTTGTGAAGAAAGCTTCCAAGAGTTGAAAGAAAAGGTTAACGTCGGCTCTGTACTAGTGTTACCACAGGAGGGTGTAGATTATGACATTTATACAGACGCCTCTTTGCAGGGACTCGGAGCTGTGTTGATGCAGTTAGGTAGGGTTATAGCTTATGCTTCTCGTCAATTGAAAAGAGTACGAGACCGAGATACCCTACGCATGACCTAGGAGTTAGCAAAATGTGGGTCTTTGCTTTAAAGATATGGAGGCATTACCTTTATGGTGTGAAGAGTAATATCTACACGATCATAAGAGTTTGAAGTACTTCTTCACTCAAAAAGGAGTTGAATATGAGGCAGAGAAGGTGGTTAAGAGTGGTCAAGGATTATGATTGTGAGATCAAGTATCAAAAGGGAAGGCCAATGTAGTAGCCGATGCCTTGAGTAGAAAAGCCCATGTTTCCCGGCTTACCAGTGAAAGAGTTAATAGAAGAATTGTCTAAGGAGCAGATTGAAGTGGTTCCGGGGAGACGAATTGCCGACCTAGGTCGAGTCCTCTTTACTAGAGGAAATTAGAGAAAAGCAAATGGCGGATGAGTGGTGTCGAAAGCAAGTACGGCAAGTGCATGAGGGCAAGACATCGAGTTCTTTGTGAGAGATGGTGTCCCCTCTATTTTAGAAATCGGTTGTGCATTCCTCCAAAAGAGGAATTGAAACAGAAAATCCTCTTAGAGGCTCATGACACACCGTACACCGCTCATCCGGGAGCAACCAAGATGTATCAGGATATCAAGAAAGGCTATTGGTGGTCGGGTATGAAGAAGGACATTGCGAGTTTGTAGCTAAATGCCTAACATATCGGCGGGTGAAACGAGAACACGGCGGCCGTCAGGGGTTGCTTCACCCATTGAGTATCCTAGAGTGGAAATGGGAGAGCATTTCGATGGATTTTATCATGGGTCTCCCCAGAGTACAGAGAGGGTGTAATGCTATATGGGTGATTGTGGACAGGCTAACCAAATCAGCCCATTTCCTCCCAGTAAAGGATAGTACCACTACGGTCAGGTTGGCCCAGTTTACCTCAAGGGAGATAGTCATATTGCATGGTGTGCCCAAGACTATAGTATCAGATAGAGATTCCGTTTGTTTCAGCCTTACCGGACAAGCTTACAGAAGAGTTTGGGTACCCGTTTAGCATTCAGTACTGCCTATCATCCTCAGACAGATGGCCAAACCGAGAGAACGAATCAGGTGCTTGAGGATATGTTGAGAGCCTGTTGCATGGATTATAGAGTATCCTGGCATGAGATGTTACCCTTAGTGGAATTTGCCTACAACAATAGTTATCAGTCTACAATTAGAATGGCGCCTTACGAGGCTTTGTATGGTAGACGATGTAGGTCTCCACTTCATTGGGATGAAGTAGGAGAGAGATGAGTTGAGTACCGCTCTTGGGCAGAGATGACTCAAAAGTTAGTAGAAGATGTGAAGTTAGTCGAAATAGAATGAAACAAGCCCAAGATCGGCCAGGAAGAGTTATGCCTATTTGAAGAGGAAAGAGGTAGAATTCCAAGTGGGCGATAAAGTATTTCTGAAAGTTTCCCCTTACAAGCGAGTAATGCGCTTTGGAAGCCAAGGGAAGCTAGCACCGAGGTATGTAGGTCCTTTTGAGGTCTTGCAACGAGTGGGGAAGGTGGCCTATAGATTGGCACTACCACCTAGCATGGACAGGGTGCACGATGTCTTCCATGTCTCGATGCTACGAAAGTATGTAAGTGATCCCCTCCATGTCTGAGCGTAGAAGGCGTTGAAGTAACGAGAGAATCTAGTATATGAAGAACGTCCAGTTGATTTTTAGATCGAAGGGTTAAAGAACTTCGAACAAGAGTGTTCCGCTAGTTAAGGTCCTTTGGAGGAATCACAAAGTGGAAGAGGCCACTTGGGAAGTAGAGCGGGACATGCGGGAATCGCTTCCCCGAGTTATTTGCGTGAATTTCGGGGACGAAATTCTTTTAAGGGGGGAAGAATTGTAACGCCCCGCTTGAGGTACGTTGTTACTGTTTCCTCTTTCGCTCTTATTTTGAGTTGTTTTTGGTGTTATTGTTTGATTTAGTGTTGTGTTGAAGCGTTTGCCTGAAATTGGTTGAAAACGAGAAGATTTTCTGCAGTGTGGCGGAGAAGAATCGCCGCGGCGAAGAGAGGTTAAGCCTCGGGGGAAGGCTGCAGGGCAGTTTGCGCGGCGACAAGTTTCTTCGCGCGACAACCCGAATAATTGTTGATTGAGTTTTAGATATTTTCTTCCTTAAGGGCAATTTGACCTTTCTACCCCTAATTAGCAGGAAAAGTGGGGAGTTAATTGTAAGGATATTTCATGGAGAATAGGTTGAGTTAGGGGTGAGTTTGTAATGAATCAAAGGATATGGATGGAATTCCCAAAGAAGAATAAGGGCAAAATGGGAATGCTTTGGGATGTATTTCATTAAAAGGAATTAGAATCAAAGAAACCCCTCATTCTCTTCTTCTCAAACGTGACTTCCCATCCTTACTCCTCTCAACTTCTCTTCTCTTTTGATCGAGGTATTCCAAGGGGTTTTGAAGTGATTTGGGGTGGAAAAAGTAACCTAAGGCTTCCTAAGGTAAGGATCTCTACTTAAGTTGTGTGATTTGGGAGTTTTAACCCATATTGAAATTTGAGGGTTTTCCTTCTTTTGGTTAAGATTAGAGGAAAAGTCAAGCTAAGCAAGTGAAAGGAAAGATTTGTGAAGTTTCTACATAGCAAGTAAGTAAACCCAACCCAAGTTGAGATTTATGAATTTTCTTGATTAGGGTTTTGATAGAAATGATGTATGTATGTGATATGCATGTATTATAGCATGTATGAAGGATTAAGTAGAGATTTCTATGCTTTGTGATTGTTTATACCTTGCAAATTTGAGAAATGGGTTGTTGGTTTGGCAAGGTAGTTGAGATGGAATTTAAGGGGTATTATGGATCCCCTTTTTGGAAGTGTTTTCTATGGCAGGTTTTATGGCTTTGTGAAGGGGTTTTCCCCATTTTGGATGGTTAGGAAAAGTTTTAGAATCATGGCTATGATAGAGTTTCATAGTGCATGAGTTGTTTGATGAAATGCCTAATAGAAGTTTGAGAATGAGAAATGAACCTTAATTCTTGCAACATTGCATGTTGGCATTTCATAAGTGCATTAGTAGTGATGAACCATCCATAGGCACTAATTGTGTATTGAAAAGTGACCTAAGAAAGTGTAAGGAAATGGTTTATGCAATTACCCTATGAGTAGAGAGCTTAGTGGGTAAAATTACTCTAAGGGTAGAGAGCATTGAAAAAATGCTACAATAGAGTGAATTAGAAGATTAGTATAGTTGGGATGATGCTTTGTGATCATCACCCGACCGTAATGGGAATCGGATTGATGCTTTGTGATCATCATCCGAATAGCCCTTAGAGAGATGGGTCGATGCTTTGTGATCGTCACCCGATGAGTAGTAGAAATGGGTAGATGCTTTGTGACCCACTACCCGATTAGTTAAGAGATATGTAGGTTGATGCTTTGTGATCATCATCCAACGGCTAGTAGAAGCGGGTTGATGCTTTGTGACCATCACCCGATAGTGACTAGAGACGGGTAAATGCTTGGTGATCGTTACCCAAATTTCATGAGGAACGGGTAGGTGCTAGGTGACCTCCACCCTATAGTTAGAAAGAATCGAGTTGATGCTTTGTGATCCTCACTCAGAGTCACTAAGAAACGGGTTGGTGCGTGTGAATTCCACCCGATAGCCATAGAGAGTGAGATGGTGCTGTGTGAACGCCATCCGGCCGTACCTCCGGTAAGATGAGGCCATGAGATTACTAGGAACAGAAACAGAATTAGAAATAGCATAAGGAAAGAATTAAGAGTTATTTATACGGGGAGAGACAGAGAGAGAGTTTTACTTACTGAGCATTATTTTGTGCTCACCCCTGTTATTTCCTTTGTGGATACAGGTTCTAGGTGATGTTGCGGTCGGAGGGGCGTCGGCAAGCAATGAGGAATAGCTACACTGTTTCCCCTGTTTTGTCTTTTAAAATACATTTTTTGTAAACAGTACACTTTATGTATAAAATACACATGCTTACTAATGAAAAGAAAGTTTTGGGCCCAATTTTCTATTGTTATTATGCATGCATTGTACAGTTTTCAGTAGATGTTACATATCAACAACGAGCCAAACAATATTTCAACTCCAAAGTCAAAAATAAAGACTTTGGAGTGGGCGACCTAGTCCTTAGAATTATCGTCTTGGGTACACAAAACCCGAACTCCTTTCAAGATCTCTGAAAAGCTTGCACTAGGAACTTTCCACCTGGAACACCTAAATGGTGAAGCTGTACTGCGAGCATGGAATGCCGAGCATTTTCGAAGGTCTTACCAATAAGCAGCTTGGGTTACAATTATGTTTTGTCTTTTTCCTATTCGATGTAAGGTCTTTTACGGTCAAATTTCATTCACTAATAAAAAGTTATTATTCATAAACTCTATTTTGTTTGTTAGTTTTTATCTGTTGTTTCAAAATCGTGACCTACGCGATCACATCCAAAAACTCAGAGTCAAGAGTTCGCAAAAAGGCAGCTCAGCTTTATAAGCCATGCCAAAATCCAACTCATTAAGGGAGAAATCCCCCAAATAGATGAAGTTAAAACTCGGGGAACACTCGAGTAAAACATGTCAAAGGATAATCAGACATAAATTAGTGACCAAAACTTGAGACGAACAGCTGGTCCAAACTCAAAGTTGTCACACGAAAGATTTTTCTTTTTGTTCAAAAAGTTCCTAAAGAGAAGCGAGCCATGCATAACTTGGAGCAAATTTGAATTTTTCATGTTAAGTTCGATCAAAATGATTTAAATGGCTCTGCAGAATTGAAAATATTACTTAACAAAAAATGAGAAAACAAAATTTCCATTGATCGAGGAAGTTTAGTGACAAGCTAAACTAAAAAAAAATCTCTAAACAGTAGGAGCGGGGGCATCATCGCCAACATGAGCATCGTTGGCAGCAAGAGTCTTGGCAACTTCTTCGGGGGCGAGAGCCGAAAAATCATTAGGAGGCTCAACTAGAGGAGGGTAGATAGCTATAGGGGGAGTGAAGCTAGAGGAAGCAGATCCTCAACCTCTTACTTAACCTCAACCTCCTCTTCTTCCTTCTCGACCTTTTTATAATCCTCGCTGTCAGACTCGGAGCAGTCTATTTAAATGTACTCCATCCCCTGGGCCTCTATCTTTGTCTTGTCGATTTCCTTCTGATACACCTTTGGAAGGAACAAAAGGTTGAGTGAAGGATGAACTTCCCACAACTTCTGCACAAGGAAGACTGAGGTATCCCAAGCATGGCTTTTAATGGTTGATTCAGCTCCTTGATGTCGAGCTTCAGTCGCTCGACCTCTGTAATGACTTCTTTCTACTAGTATACTTTAGAAAATATACAAAGAAAACATACATACATAGCATATGAAAAGTAGTTGGGCCCACATTTTTCGTTACTTATCAAATATAACTCTTTACATATACCAAAGTAACATGTACAAAAACTTTAGCAACGGTGGACAGTGATGCCATTTCTTTCTGCTTTTTGATGTCCATCCGACCGCTTCTCACCTATTTCCTGCAAAACATGGAAAAACAACGGGGTGAGCACAAAAATGCTTAGTAAGTAAATCCTCTTCTCTTCTATCCCCATAACTTTCTCTTGATTCTGTCCTTACTTAATTCTTTTCTTCTTCATTGTTCATTGTTTCTTAATTCTTTCTCTGTTTCTAGTTCTCACTGGTCTTTTTTTTCTTTCTCATTCTTTCTGTTCTTACTATGCTTACATGCATGAATGGAATGCACATGCCATAATGCATAAAAAAAAAAAAAAATGCATTTTCTTTCTTTCTTTTCTATTTCTTATTCTATGCCTTGTCTTTTCTTGCTTGCTCAAGCCCTTCTTTTCTTTTCTTTCTTTTCTTGGTGGCTCAAGTTTTCCTTATTCTTTCTTATTCTTGGCCGATCAGACTCGGTTGATGCATGGATTTAGAACCCTGGCCGTGTGAGTGAGTACCATCCTCATCTACATGCACTCTTGCATACTGTACAAATTCTTTCTTTCTTCTTAGGCCACTCAATTAAGGTGGCGTGCATGTAGGAATTTTTCTTGGTACAACCCTCATCCACATACACTCTTATGGGTCGTACAAATTCTTCTTCTTTTTAGCCGCTCACTTAAGGCGACGTGTATGTGGGAAATTCTTCTTAGCACTCACGGGTTCCCCATCGAAACAACCTATTCTTTTCTCTTCTTTTATGAGTCAGGACAAATAAGCTTTCCTACTCAAAGCATCGGCTACCACATTGGCTTTCCCTGGTTGATACTTAATCTCACATTCATAATCTTTAACCAGCTCTAACCATCTTCTCTGTCTCATATTCAGCTCCTTCTGAGTAAAGAAGTACTTCAAACTCTTATGGTCGGTGTAGATATTACTCTTGGCACCATAAAGGTAATGCCTCCAAATCTTCAAGGCAAAGACTACCGATGCCAACTCTAAATCATGTGTAGGGTACCTTGTCTCATACTCTTTCAATTAGCGAGAAGGATAAGCTATAACCCTACGTAACTGCATCAACACAGCATCAAGTCCCTGCAGTGAGGCATCTGTAAAAAGATCATAATCTACACCCTCTTGTGGTAACACTAAAACTGGAGCTGTTGTCAACTTTTTCTTCAACTCTTAAAAACTCTTTTCACAGGCTGCTGACCATGTAAAAGGAGCTCTCTGTTTGGTAAGAGTTGTCAATGGCTTAGCCAACCGAGCAAACCTTGCTACAAACCATCGGTAGTAACCAATCAAGGATTGCCCTCACTTTACTAGGATCTACTGAAATTCCCTGTAACATCTACTGAAAACTGTACAATGCATGCATAATAACAATAGAAAATTGGGCCCAAAACTTTCTTTTCATTAGTAAGCATGTGTCTTTTATACATAAAAGTCTTGTTTACAAAAAATGTATTTTAAAAAGACAAAACGGGGAAAGCAGTGTAGCTATCTCTCTTCGCTTGCCGCGCCCCTCATTGCATCACCTAGAACTGCATCCACAAAGGAAAATAAGCAGGGGTGAGCACAAAATAATGCTCGATAAGTAAAACTCTCTCTCTGTCTGTCCCCGTATGAATAACTTTTAATTCTTTCCTTATGCTATTTTGATTACATTTATGTTTCTAATAACATCATGGCCTCATCTTCTCAGGATACGGCGGATAGGCGTTCACACAGCACCATCTCACTCTCTATGGCTATCGGGTGGAATTCACACAGTACCAACCCGTTCTTAGTGACTACGAGTGAGGATCACAAAGCACCAACTCGGTTCTTTCTAACTATCGGGTGGAGGTCACCTAGCACCTACCCGTTCCTCATGGATTTTGGGTAACGATCACCAAGCATTTACCCGTCTCTAGTCACTATCGGGTGATGGTCACAAAGCATCAACCCGCTTCTACTAACCGTTGGATGATGATCACAAAGCATCAACCTACATATCTCTTAACTAACGGGTAGTGGTCACAAAGCATCTACCCATTTCTACTACTCATCGGGTGACGATCACAAAGCGTCGACCCATCTCTCTAAGGGCTATTCGGATGATGATCACAAAGCATCAATCCGATTCCCATAACGATCAGGGTGATGATCACAAAGCATCATCCCAACTATACTACTCTTCTAATTCACTCTATTGTAGCATTTTTCAATGCTCTCTACCCTTAGAGTAATTTTACCCACTAAGCTCTCTACTCATAGGGTAATTGCATAAACCATTTCCTTACACTTTCTTAGGTCACTTTTCAATGCACAATTAGTGCCTATGGATGGTTCATCACTACTAATGCACTTATGAAATGCCAACATGCAATGTTGCAAGAATTAAGGTTCATTTCTCATACTCAAACCTCTATTAGGCATTTCATCAAACAACTCATGTGCACTATGAAACTCTATCATAGCCATGATTCTAAAACTTTTCTTAACCATCCAAAATGGGGAAAAAACCCCTTCACAAAGCCATAAAACCTGCCATAGAAAACACTTCCAAAAAGGGGATCCATAATACCCCTTAAATTCCATCTCAACTACCTTGCCAAACCAACAACCCATTTCTCAAATTTGCAAGGTATAAACAATCACAAAGCATAGAAATCTCTATTTAATCCTTCATACATGCTATAATACATGTACATCACATACATACATCATTTCTATCAAAACCCTAATCAAGAAAATTCATAAATCTCAACTTGGGTTGGGTTTTACTTACTTGCTATGTAGAGACTTCACAAATCCTTCCTTTCACTTGCTTAGCTTGACTTTTCCTCTTATCTTAACCAAAAGAAGAAAACCCTCAAATACCAAAATGAACTAAAACTCACAAATCACACAACTTAAGGAGAAATCCTTACCTTAGAAAGCCTTGGGTTACTTTTCCACCCCAAATCACTTCAAAACCCCTTGGAATACCTTGATCAAAGAAGAGAAGTTGAGAGGAGTAAGGATGGGAAGTTGCGTTTGAGAAGAAGAGAATGAGGGGTTTCTTTGATTCTAATTCCTTTTAATGAAATATAAACACACTCATTCCCATTTTGCCCTTAATTCTTCTTTGGGAATTCCATCCATATCCTTTGATTCTTTACAAACTCACCCCCATAACAACATATTCTCCATGAAAATTCCTTACACTTAACTCCCCACTTTTCACTTAATGAGGGGGTAGAAAGGTCAAATTGTCCTTAAGGAAGAAAATATCTAAAACTCAATCAACATTTTATTCGGGCGTCGCGCGGCGAAAAGAAACCTCGTGCGTGGCGATGTCCAAGCAGGCTTCCCGTGGCTTCAACCTCTCTTCGCCGCGGCGAAGGATTCTTCGTTCGCCCAGCACGACGGCAATTTCGAATTTCTTCGTTTTCAACCAATTTCAGGGTGGGCAACCATTCAACACAACACTAAAATCAACTCAAAATAAGAGCGAAAGAAAGGAAACATAACAACGTACCTCAAGCGGGCGTTACAATTCTTCCCCCTTAAAAGAATTTCGTCCCCAAGAAATTCACGCAAATAACTCGGGAAGCGATTACGCATGTCCCGTTCTACTTCCCAAGTGGCCTCTTCCACTTTGTGATTCCTCCAAAGGACCTTAACTAGCGGAACACTCTTGTTCGAAGTTCTTTAACCCTTCGATCTAAAATCAGGCGGGCGTTCTTCATATACTAGATTCTGTTACTTCAACGTCCTCTACTCGGGAACATGGAGGGGATCACTTACATACTTTCGTAGCATCGAGACATGGAAGACATCATGCACCTGTCCAGCTAGGTGGTAGTGCCAATCTATAGGCCACCTTCCCCACTCGTTGCAAGACCTCAAAAGGACCTACATACCTCGGTGCTAGCTTCCCTTTGTTCCAAAGCGCATTACTCGCTTGTAAGGGGAAACTTTCAGAAATACTTTATCGCCCACTTGGAATTCTACCTCTTTCCTCTTCAAATCGGCATAACTCTTATCGATCTTGGGCTTGTTTCATTCTATTTCGACTAACTTCACATCTTACTAGCTTGAGTCATCTGGCCCAAGAGCGGTACTCGGCTCATCTCTTTCTCCTACTTCATCCCAATGAAGCGGAGACCTACACCATCTACCATACAAAGCCTCGTAAGGCGCCATTCTAATTGTGGGCGATAAGCTGTTGTTGTAGGCAAATTCCACTAAGGGTAACATCTCATGCCGGGATACTCTGTAATCCATGCAACAGGCTCTCAACATATCCTCGAGCACCTGATTCGTCCTCTCGGTTTGGCCATCTGTCTGAGGATGATAGGCAGTACTGAATGCTAAACGGGTACCCAAACTCCTCTGTAAGCTTGTCCAGAAGGTGAAACAAATCCGGAATCTCTATCGATACTATAGTCTTGGGCACACCATGCAATCGACTATCTCCTTGAGGTAAATCAGGGCCAAGCCCGATGCGTAGTGGTACTATCCTTTCTTGGGAGAGGAAATGGGCTGATTTGGTTAACCTATCCACAATCACCCATATAGCATTATACCCTCTGCGTACTCTAGGGGAGACCCAGTGATAAAATCCATCGAAATGCTCTCCCATTTCCCTTTCACTGGGATACTCAATGGGTTGAAGCAACCACGGCGGCCGTTGGTGTTACTGCTTTCACCCGCGCAGTTAGGCATTTAGTCACAAACTCTGCAATGTCTTTCTTCATACGACCACCAATAGCCTTTCTTGATATCTGATACATCTTGGTTGCTCCCGGATGAGCGGTGTACGGTGTGTCATGAGCCTCCATAATTTTCTGTTTCAACTCCTCTTTTGGAGGAATGCACACCGATTTCTAAAATAGAGGACACCATCTCTCACAAAGAACTACGATGTCTTGCCCTCATGCACTTGCTATCTTGTTTTCGACACCACTCATCGCCATTTGCTTTTCTCTAATTTCCTCTAGTAAAGAGGGATTTGTACCTCTAAGTGGCAATTCGTCCGGAACCACTTCAATCTGCTCCTTAGACAAATCTTCTATTAACTCTTTCTGCACAGGTAAGCCCAGGAAAACATGGGCTTTTCTACTCAAGGCATCGGCTACTACATTGGCCTTCCCCTAGGTTGATATTTGATCTCACAATCATAATCCTTGACCGGCTCTAACCACCTTCTGCCTCATATTCAACTCCTTTTGAGTGAAGAAGTACTTTAGACTCTTATGATCGGTGTAGATATTACTCTTCACACCATAAAGGTAGTGCCTCCAAATCTTTAAGGCAAAGACCCACGGTTGCTAACTCTAAGTCATGCGTAGGGTATCTGGTCTCGTACTCTTTCAATTGACGAGAAGCATAAGCTATAACCTACCCTAAGCGCATCAACACAACACAAGTCCTGCAAAGAGGACACGTATAAATGTCATAATCTACACCCTCTGTGGTAACACTAGCACGGGTGATGTTAACCTCTTCTTCAACTCTTGAAAGCTTTCTTCACATCTTTGTTGACCAGGACAAAAGGAGTTTTCTGTTTGGTAAGAGTCACAGCAGTTTAAGAGGGCGAATCCTGCTACAAATCGCCGGTAGTAACTGCTAAGCCTAAGAAACTCTGATTTCTTTCTTGTTCTCAAACACTTGCTCCGGGGATTACTGCACTTTACTCGGATCTACCGAAATCCCTTCCTTCGACACGGTATGACCCAAGAATATCACTTGGTTAAGCCAAAACTCACACTTGGAAAATTTAGCACCACAACTTCTTTTCTCTCGGCCGTTGCAATACTAATCTCAAGTGTTTCTCATGTTCTTCTCTTGACTTTGAGTAAATCGAATGTAAATCGATGAAGACAACAATGAACTGATCCAAATACTCATGGAATACCTGTTCATCAAGTCCATAAAAAGCTGAGGGGCATTAGTCAAGCCAAAGGCATCACTACAAATTCATAATGCCCATATCTTGTACGAAAGGCGTCTTAGCCACATCTTGCTCAACCACTCTTACTTGATGATACCCGGACCTCAAATCAATTTTTGGAGAACAACTGCCGCTCCTTTCAGGCGATCAAAAAGGTCATCTATCCGGGGTAGCGGGTACTTATTCTTCATTGTAACTTTATTCACTCCTATAATCAATACACATCCTTAGTGATCCATCCTTCTTTTTCACAAACGGGATTGGAGCTCCCCGAGGGAATGACTTGGTCGGATAAAGCCTTTATCTAAAAGCTCTTGGAGTTGCTTCTTTAGTTCTTGGAGCTCAGGTGGGGCCATTCGATAAGGGGCTTTAGATATTGGTCTTGTCCACAGGTGCTAGTTCGATACTAAACTCTACCTCCCTCTCTGGAGGCAAACCCAGTAACTCTTGGGAAATACATCTAGGAAGTCTCGAACTCCGGCACCCTCTGAATCTCTAAGCGGGAACATCACCACTTTGCACTACATGGGCAATATAACCCGAACACCCCTTTCTCAACATCTTCTGGCTTTCACATTACTAATCGGCATGCTCAGTGATGGCCTTCTCCAAAACTAAACTTATCTCCTTATCAAGGTTAAACCTCGCCTTCTTTTTCCGCAGGTCAATCTCTACTCCATATCTCCCTAGGAAGTCCATGCCCGAGAATCACATCAAAATCGGGCATATCGAAAACTATTAAGTCAACGATTAACTCTCTACTGGATCACTAAGGACTCTCTTAACAAAATCTCTTGAGTCACAACACTAACCCCATCGGGTAGTTCTATCTTAATGGGTTGAGTCGCTTTAGTAGGTTTCAAACCTAACCTCTCAAGCATCCCATAAGATATGAACGAATGAGTAGCACCTGAATCAATTAAAGCATATAAAGGGTGCATGAAATAATAAGCCCGACCCGATGTGGTGATGGGTGGCCTCTGCTTCCCCTTGTGCCACAGTAAAAACTCTGGCATTCGCAGTACCTCCTGAACCCTGAGTAGTTGGTGGAAGAGGAGCTTTACAATCTCTCATCATGTGCCTGGCTGCCGGCACCTATAACACACTCTCGATCCCTCGGACTCTCTCAGGTGATTCTTCCCGCATTTAGGGCAAGGAGGAAACCCTTCCGTCCAGGTCGTTTATTCTTCCACTCTTTTCTATTGTCTATCTTGGAACTTCTTCTTCTGATTCTTCATGTCTTTACCCTTCACATCCTCATGTTTCTCTCTATGAGGAGCGGAGGGTAGCTCCTTCGGTCCTCCTGTCGAGGATCCTACGGGGAAGATTTTATTCTCAAAAATCTCCGCCTTCATCGCCCGCCTCAAAGCCTCACTATAATTTCGAGGAGGGTTGGAGCTTGTCATAATATCCCGGGCTATCTCGGCTTCAATCCATGCACAAATTTATCCCTTCTCAAGGCCGGAGTGCTAACTATTCCCGGTGCAAACCTTGCAAGAGCATTGAACTTCATGAGTACTCTTTCACGGCGCTAGTCCCTTGTTGTAAAAGCGATAAATTCTTGGACCTTCTCATGAACTTGGTCCTCTGTTCTATACTCGGCCTCAAACTCTTGCCTGAACTCTTCCCACGTCATTACTGTCGCGTCATGAGTTTCTTCCATTAATTCCCACCAAATTCGGGCATCACCCGAAACAAGAAACTTCGCATACGGATCTTCTCCCGGTCCGACATGGGAAATAAACACGTGGCTCGTTCTCTTGACCCAAGCCACTCTTACGCTATCTTTGGATCTGTAGTACCCATTAAACTACGAGGGTTGATCTTTGGCTAGAGGAGTGAAATCGGTTCAACTACGTTACTGCTTATTTGGGGGAGGTACCGTTTGTCCTCTTTCGACATGTGTGCTGGCGGTACACAGCAGGGGTACAACTCTCCCCGAGTTTACGCCATAACTTCTTTGAATAATTCCCGGATTCTAGCTTCATCCAAGGGAAGGGCGTAGACTGCAGTGGGTTAGAAAGGTTCTCCTTCATTCACCACACCTTTACCACGATTCCGATAACTACGCCTCATCTACAAAATGATCACACTAATAAACTCAAGGAACAATTGCTATAAGGAAAGAATTACTCACACGGTCGGTTAGAGGGCGTCGTGGCGATGAGAATAGTACCTTTGTTCAATCCCAAAATCTTTGCTCGATACCAAAAATGTAACATCTGAAAACTAGTACAATGCATGCATAATAACAATAGAAAATTGGGCCCAAAACTTTCTTTTCATTAGTAAGCATGTGTCTTTTATACATAAAAGTCTTGTTTACAAAAATGTATTTTAAAAGACAAAACGAGCAGTGTAGCTATCTCTTCGCTTGCAGCGCCCTACCGCATCATCACCTAGAACTGCATCCACAAAGGAAAATAACGGGGTGAGCACAAAATAATGCTCGATAAGTAAAACTCTCTCTGTCTGTCCCCAGTATGAATAACTTTTAATTCTTTCCTTATGCTATTTCGATTCTCTTCTGCCTCAATAACATCATGGCCTCATCTTACCTGGAGTACGGCGGATAGGCGTTCACACAGACCATCTCACTCTATGGCTATCGGGTGGAATTCACACATACCACCAACCCGTTCTTAGTGACTACCAGTGAGGATCACAAAGCACCAACTCGGTTCTTTCTAACTATCGGGTGGAGGTCACCTAGCACCTACCCGTTCCTCATGGATTTTGGGTAACGATCACCAAGCATTTACCCGTCTCTAGTCACTATCGGGTGATGGTCACAAAGCATCAACCCGCTTCTACTAGCCGTTGGATGATGATCACAAAGCATCAACCTACATATCTCTTAACTAACCGGGTAGTGGTCACAAAGCATCTACCCATTTCTACTACTCATCGGGTGGCGATCACAAAGCGTCGACCCATCTCTCTAAGGGCTATTCGGATGATGATCACAAAGCATCAATCCGATTCCCATATGATCGGGTGATGATCACAAAGCATCATCCCAACTATACTACTCTTCTAATTCACTCTATTGTAGCATTTTTCAATGCTCTCTACCCTTAGAGTAATTTTACCCACTAAGCTCTCTACTCATAGGGTAATTGCATAAACCATTTCCTTACACTTTCTTAGGTCACTTTTCAATGCACAATTAGTGCCTATGGATGGTTCATCACTACTAATGCACTTATGAAATGCCAACATGCAATGTTGCAAGAATTAAGGTTCATTTCTCATACTCAAACCTCTATTAGGCATTTCATCAAACAACTCATGTGCACTATGAAACTCTATCATAGCCATGATTCTAAAACTTTTCTTAACCATCCAAAATGGGGAAAAACCCAAAAACCCCTTCACAAAGCCATAAAACCTGCCATAGAAAACACTTCCAAAAGGGGATCCATAATACCCCTTAAATTCCATCTCAACTACCTTGCCAAACCAACAACCCATTTCTCAAATTTGCAAGGTATAAACAATCACAAAGCATAGAAATCTCTATTTAATCCTTCATACATGCTATAATACATGTACATCACATACATACATCATTTCTATCAAAACCCTAATCAAGAAAATTCATAAATCTCAACTTGGGTTGGGTTTTACTTACTTGCTATGTAGAGACTTCACAAATCCTTCCTTTCTTGCTTAGCTTGACTTTTCCTCTTATCTTAACCAAAAGAAGAAAACCCTCAAATACCAAAATGAACTAAAACTCACAAATC